>JAHWFO010022959.1:542667-579813 GCA_023313115.1 Rhysida immarginata | reverse complement strand
GCAAAATTTAATTTAATTTTTTGAGATTGTTCTGTTTACATCCAAGTAATTATCCCGGGCAACGCCGGGTACCTCTTCTAGTCCTTTCATAAGTTATGGCATATGGCATACACATTACATACATACATACATACATACATACATACATACATACATACATACATACATCTGTACCGTCGTTAATAGGGTTTAAGATGATGCTAAAACCCTAAAAATGATAGGCAGGCGAAGAGCCAAATTACAGCAAGTGAAATGCATGATTATAAAAATAACAAAAAGAGAGAAATCAATCTTGATTGGATGCTTTAAGGTCTTTTCTGTGTCACTGGCTAATGATGTTGTTGACAGTGTCCAGCTGTCCAGTGTCCAGTTGACAGGGTTCTTCTCGAAATTAGTTTGATTGGAATCTTGTCTGGGAAGTCCTTTGTAAGTCTCCTGATTATCGAGGCATCATGAGTTAAGACCCTCCTTTGGCCGGCTTCCAGCTTAACTCTTGACATTATTTCTTCGATTGTCTAAAGTCGGTGTTCTTACTTAATGAGGTGGTCGGCAAAAGCCGACTTACCATCAATGTTCATCCATGATCTCTTGTGCTTGCTGAACCTCTCCTTGAACGACCTCTTTGTGCAACCTATATAGAATCAGTCACAACTGGGACAGCTGACCTTGTACACGCCGCTTTTGGAAAAATCGGGATTGCTTGCCATGTTCGTCCTGGGATTTAGGATGTGCTTGGTGTTGTTGGCTGTTTTAAACATAATACCAAGGCTAATGGAAGCAAATGGAGCCAGACACTATTCAACAGGAAAGACAGGAAACCACTAATCCACATAAAATCTTAGGTGGATTATTGGTTTCTTGTCTTTTCTCTTACATTACCAAGGACTCGCTCTCTAAATATCTTTGAGACCCGGGTAATTTCAGGTCCGATGTAAGTAAAGGTAGCATACGTCTTGGGGTCAGTCTTAGTTGGGTTTATTCGTGATCTGTTCCTAAGGTTGTATTTTATACTAATGAATACGGTTTGCGCCACCTGAGGCGAGTTTTTGGACATGAGATCGCGGTTTAGTAAGCATCGCTCATATGTCAAAATTACGTAATATCAAAGCCTTCCAATGGTAATTGCTCTGATCTTACGCAATTTTGACGTATGAGCGATGCTTACTAAACCGCAATCTCAAGTCCAAAAACTCGACCCTGGTCTGGGAAAAAGCTGATTCTGGCGACATCGAAGGCGAGTTGAATATCACCAGCTTTATCTTTTTTTGGTAATTGAGTATGTTAGGGCACCTCTGAAGTAGTACCCCAGGGCTTTGTCTTATGCTGGGGAAGATGATTAGATGAAAATCCAATAATGTTACTAGTAGTGATGGGCTTCCGGAAAATTTTGAATTCTAGATTCTTCTTTCCAAGATTCTTACGGATGATCTATGGCAGGATGTTGTGGAATCCATTGAAAGCGTCGTTCAAGTAGAGTTCAGCGAGCACAATAGATCGTGGATGAATAATGATGGCAAGTCGGCTTTTACTGACCACCTCATTAAACAAAAACACCCATTTGGGACCATCGAAGAAATAATCTCAATGGTGAAAGTGGAAGCCGATGAAAGGTGCATCTTAACCCATGAAACCTTGATAATCAGAAGACTTACAAAAGACTTCCGGGATAGGATTCTTAACAACCAAACTAATTTCAAGAAGAACCCAATCCTGTACACTGTCATCATTAGCCAGTGACACAGAAGAGACCTTAAATCATCCAATCAAGATTGATTTCTCTCTTTTTGTTATTTTTATAATCATGTATTTGTTATTTTTAAAATTCTGCATTTCATTTGCTGTAATTTGGGTCTTCGCCCGCTTATCTTTTTTTTATCTTTACCACCTTCATTCTGATTGGTAGACATAGACCGTAAATTTGGAAGCCCTGGCTCGCTTAACTTGTAGATGTCTTTTGCCCCGATAATGGAGTTATTTAGAAACGCATTATTTAAACTTTACCGTTCTGCTATTCCAGGACCTATTTTTTTGCCTATAATTTTATAATCATAAACACGAGTGAAAAGCAAACACTCAAGATATCGATTTCTATAATAAATTTCTTTGAGAGTTTTGCACAATGGGCGAAACCCCTTTCAAGTAATGCCCATCACAACTGACGATTCTAGTAGCAATTTTTTTTTTCCTTTGGGCAAAAATTATTTACGAGGATTAGATCGGGAGAGGGGCGTTAGAATATATAGATTTGCATTGCAAGTTTTGAACATTAAAAAAATTTTTAAGAAACATAAACCCTTAATAGAGAGGGAAAAACTAACCTGTTAAAAAGTAGAGAAATCAGGAAGCTTCCTATTCATGAAAAAACACTACAGAAAAAGTGCATCCGAGAAAGATTCTCATTGCTATAGAAGTTGTTACCAGCGGCTTCGCCCGCCCGCGCCATCTGTTGAGGGGAATTACAAAGCAAAAGCAGACAATTTTAAATGAAAACCCCAGAAAGTGGGAAAGGGGGGGGGGTCGTAGGGGGCTGATTTTTGGCGATAGAGCAGGTCCTTTATTGATAAGCCTGCCCTGAAAATTTCAAGTCGCTAGCTCAAACCGTCTAGGAGGAGATAGAATTACAGATAAATAAATAAATACACGCAAGAGTTTTAGTATATCGATGTGTGGCAGTTAATCGACGCTTATCAACAATTGGGAAATTCAGGTCGGTAACAGCCAACAATGGTGCTCCAAAAACGTTTCGAATCTGATTTTGAGAGAGCACAAATTTCTTCAGACGGTCTTTGAATTGCCATAACTCTTCTTCTACTGCAGGGCACTTTCAAACCGTTACACTCTCGAAAGAAGCGTTTTCGACCCCACGTTTACATGACATTTTCTATTTATTTTGTTTTCTGGAACATAACCTTAAAATTTGTACAGACCATTCAGAAACACCGTGTATAAATGGAATGCCTCTAACCACAAAGAACGTCGGAGATATGGAATGCTGAATACGTATTTCGAAGTCTATGCCTTTATTTCAACGGCAAGATTGAGACTAATCAGTATACAATAAGGCACTAAAAAGGAAGATTGGATAAATAGGTGGAATTATTTTCATTGATAGAGCTCAACTGAAGAAGCCAATCAGAGATGATATACAAAGAACACAAGAGAACATGACAGGAGAAAAATTGAAATTGAAACAGGAAAACTAAATTAGGATTCAATAAATAAAAGGGATCAGACTTTGGAATTGGCCCCTTGTCAGCATTTAAGGTGCGTTGCAATAGTATAAATTCACCTAAATTTTCTTAACTATTAATAAACAATGAATGCAAGAAAAACGTCAACATTTTGTAAATCTTTATTAATAGTTAGTACCTGATTTGTCAACAGTACAAACAATTGCAACTGCAATTTCGAAAAATAACAGTTTCTCCGTGTTGCAAAAGAATAAATCAACATTTGCGAATGAAAAACACTTGGTGATTCTTGTAACTTAATAACCAATACATCCACCGTTCTTTCTTAGCACCTTAATCATTCAGTTTGGCATGGAATTGAAAAGCTGTGGCAGTGATTCCTGTGGCTCTGAATGGCTCTGAGCTCTTCAGTTCTTTCATACTTTTTACCTTTTGCGTAAAGAGACCTTGCCAGTTGACCCCGGAGGTTTTCAATAAGGTTCAAATCTGGAGAACAGGGCAATCCATAACTGGCACACCGTTTGAAAGGCTGACTTCGCATTGTGGACTGGTGCGTTTATCTGTTGGAATCCCAAAAAGTTCCTCCAATTGTCTCTCCAACAGGCAACAGATGTTCTTCTAGCAGTTCTTGTAGTCTTTTGTTTATCTCCGTGTATTGATTACTGCAAGGTTTGTTTTACCCTGCCATCCAAATCCGCCCCACACCAACACAGATATGATGACTTTTGAAAATTTATGGCTTTGTCATGTAAATCACTCCAATAATACTGCCAACTATCCGGCTATCTAAATTAAATTTTTTCTCATCAATGAAGACCACCTTTTGCCATTCCGTCTTCCAAGTAATGTTTTCTGTGGCAAATTCAAGACCTTTTTTATGCCTAGGCTTCAGAACGGGAGCTACCTCTTCTTCCTCTATGCTAGGTGGGATTTACGTTTGAGCAATATGGAGAGAGTAACTTTTGATACAGGAATGTTCTCATTCTTTGCAATTTCTCCAAGTCACACTGCGGGGTAAGCTATCTTATCTGGTACAGAGGGTAGATTATCACAAGCGATAATCTGCGGCACCTACTCCTACGAGGGAGTTTTGCGCCATCCCATTAATAACGACTGCTACGAGATGACAGTAGCAGTCGGGACCGACGGCTTAACGTGCCCTCCGAAGCACGGGGGGTTTCATGATGGGGGTAAGCTAACTTCATGAATAATTGTACGTTTTTCTGGATTTGACAGTTGCGATGTGCGACAAGGTCTATTTTGGTTGCATATTTTTCACCAAACTTGAGGAAACAATTCACAACTCGACGTGCAATATTTCTGTTAGACACACCTTCATGTGGTCTTTTTGGAAATTTATGAGTACTGACCCACGTGGCATGGTTAATTTAAGTAAAAATTTAAAAAAAAAAGGTTTTAAATCAACGTGAATAATATGTAAATCCTATTCAAATAATTGGAAGAAAATGTATCAAAGTAGACTCCACAATTTTCAAAAAATAACGGGTGAATTTATACTAATGCAACAGTAATATCCTTGTAATTTTTCAAAACAAATGCTGCAAGTGTTTGTGCTATTGAGAAAGCAGATCCTATTTATTTATAAAGCTTTTCAAAATGTTGATGTTTTTCTTGTTTATTAATAATTAAGAAAATGTATTAATACTTTTGCAACGCACCTTAATTCCTTATTACGATCCCTTTATGGATTTCAGTCCTCTCAAAGCTGTGTAATGGATATACAAGCACTAATACTTTAGATTCAACTAGTTAAATACGGTGGATTTACTTAAAACTAACGTATAATTGACATTTCCATTTTTTACTGCAAGATGTAGTTTTGGATAAGGATTATTTATAAGTGCATTATAATGAATTTTTATAGCCGGTATAACCGATGCTTTATTTATTTATTTATTTATTTATTTATTAATGAATAGTTGCATCCCTGGACGGGTTATATCATATAATACCATGATAGACAAAGTACGAACATTAAATCATGAAATAACTTGCAATAATAACTCGTATACATGTTTCTTATGATTATTACAGCGTTTTAGTGTACAATTTATTATTTGATTTCTCGTTGTATAAGGAAAAGAATTCCAAACTGGAATTACATTATAAGAAAAGTATGATTCCAGAAATTTGGAGGAAGCAATGGGTGGCATGATTTTGTACGGTTGAGTTTCTCGGGTTTTACTGGAATCTCGGAGTCAGTCTCTCACATAATGTATTGGATGATCAGTTATTGTGATTGATTGATATAATTCTTTTAATCTTTCATAAGCGATGATGTTACTCAGGGTGGGAATCTTATATGTTTCACATGTTTGAGATATGGACGTGTATTTAGTGAGTGCGAGTGCTGCACGTAAGACTTTGTTATACGCTGTTTGAATTCGCGTGATTAATATTTTCGAGGCGGAAGCCCATATATTACAACCATATTCTATTTTTGGAACCAGAACTATCTTGATTGTTTTGATTGTTTCATTTTTCGTCAGTATTCTTCGGAGAATTCTAAATAAGAATTTTAATGGATTTAAGTCTATTATCAGTGATTCCATCGCTTCTCTGAACGACATCTTATTGTCAAACGTTATTCCTAGTACTTTGCATGTGCGGATCGGTGTATCTTTTCGCCTATCTATTAGGAATATATTCGTTTTCGTTAAACTTGAGGCCCTGAGCCGTACACCAGCTGTTCAGTGTTCTTATGTTATCTTGAATATGTTGGAGTGCTACGGTTTGTTGGACAAGGATAGGCCTTGTAGAGGAAGTTGTCATCCACATAAGAAAGCAAGTTACAGTTTAATGGTAACCTACAGTATGTAGTTAGCTGTAGCCGCCGTATAAAAGACGGTGGTAGACGGTAAACCTTGAGGTAGTCATCGCGTCGAGGGGTATTCGATATAGTTAGTACGACCATCGAAATAATTCTGCAGTAGCGTCAGCGTATTTTGAACTGTTCCTAATTGCTCAAGTTGTTTGTTCACAGCTGCGCTATCAATGGTGTTAAAAGCCTTCGAAATGTCGGTATTAACAAGATAACAGACCAATCCTAAAAACTGGTATTACCGGTAATCATTCATTAGAAAACCATTACCATTCGTTTTAAAACAAGTATTACTGGTACTGACATCCCTTGTATATAAACAGCATCCTTCATAAATGTCTACAAGAAAAAATAACATGGGGCCCCAGGAAGCCACCAATTTCATGTTTCAACCTTCTGATGCGTATATCTTAAGTGGCGAATTTCTCTTTCAGGTATCCTCGCACTTTACTAGATTACTGAGCCTAAAAATAGTCTTGGAGAAAATGTTGTTCTCTCGGCATAAGATACCTCTATTCATTGCATAGTTTTATGGAGCTAATTTCCAAAATACTTTATGAGTTTTTGAATAACCCTGAATAAGATTTTAAATATTAAAATAAATTCAAAGAAATATATATATTTTCTAGATTTATAACTTACTTGCATGGCATTGAACGTCGCATTTCTTCTACATAACATCTATCAACGCATTCTCGTTGCTTCTCCGCACTATCGCAAGGACTTCTAGTCAGATTTACAAATTCGTACTGTAAAATAATGAAGCAAATTTTATGAAATGTTTTACTATACAGGATATTTAATTTTTATATAGCAAGACTGTCAAAATGAGCACCTTGACGGTGGCACTTTCTTGCCATGGGCAGAGACAGATTTATGTTGGCGGGGGGGGGGAGGCAATCCTATATTATGCTCCCATCCCTAGCAGTGTTATAACAATTCTGTATAATAATTTCGCGCCCCAGGTAGTCTCCATGTGAGACAACCGTGAGTCCTGCTTTCGGCCTCTCTAAGCTTCAGTTTTGGTGCCCTTACCTTTTGCAATCCCGAGCAGCTGTCCGTAAATTTGCCCTTAATACAGCGCTATCTACACGTCATGTTTGGTCAACTCATTTAATGCGCGATTCATTAGGATCTTCACTTATTCAGCCAAGTTTAAAAACGGATGGCTAGAGAGACTATGGAGAATACGAGCGGAAGCTGAGAAGAAAAAAATGTTTTTCTCTTATGTGCTTACACATATCATAATTGCAAAAATCGTTTTATCCTTCGCTTTGGTTTAACTGCATAACAAAGACGACGAAGAATGGCGGCTTTTGACTGTTTATTAAGTGTTTAATCTTCGGGGATGAGTTCGAAATATAATAATCCCTCAATAGTGCATCAGATTTCTACTAAAACTTGTCAATACTAGCTCTACGACTCAGGATTTGGCATCTGAATTATTTATCATAGCGAAAACACCTTCTGTGTCACCTATAATGAGTACAAGTAAACAATTTTATCTTGGTCTACTCTGTCAGTCACTAAACAGTGCTCACTCTTCCATCCTTATAAGTTACCATGCACATAGTGCATCTTGAAATTTTTATAAAGGATAGCATTTGCGGAACCATGAGAGTTTGCTTGAACGTGCAACGTCTTCAAACTTCACCAAATCTGGCAGCATGCGGATTTTGTTCCGAAGAACGTGGCCATCTTTGAACCGCGAGTTGCCGTTCTTAATCTAGGGTCTGTGCAACTGCTTCTCTTCCGTAACCTTCAGATAATGAGATAAACTTTCCAGTACAATTCTTAAAAAATTAACTTATGATCACCTTACAAATCTGGCAGCACATACTAGCAGTCAAAATGAAACCGTACCTCTTATCATTATAATTCCACTAACCCACTATAATGTTTGTCGGCATATATGAGTCGATATCTTTGAAAAGGGTTGCTAATAAAACGCAGCAGCAGGTAAATTTTAGAATCTTTTTATCTATGTACTAAGCATTAAATTAACTTCATTGTTACTAAATGTAAGTAGCATTTTCTGAATCTTAACAATTAATTAACCT
This sequence comes from Rhysida immarginata, assembly GCA_023313115.1. Classification (NCBI taxonomy): domain Eukaryota; kingdom Metazoa; phylum Arthropoda; class Chilopoda; order Scolopendromorpha; family Scolopendridae; genus Rhysida; species Rhysida immarginata. Next base: position 571,720 of record JAHWFO010022959.1, on the reverse strand, counting down.
TATAATGAACTTTAGGTTTATAATTTAGACGTTATATACTGAACGACCAATTTATTAGACACTCCCCGCAAATAGCGTGTTGCGCCTCCTTTAGCGGAGAGAACTGCTAGAACACGTGCTGGCATGGATTCAACAAGGTGTTGGAACCATTGCGGAGGAATAGCAGCTCAGGCTGACATCACAGCATCCCATATTTGTTGCAGGTTGGACGATAGTGTGGGAAGGCGTTGGATCGCTCTCTCCAGTCCAAGACCGTTCGAGCACGTGACAGGGAGCATTGTCCTGCTGAAACCGTCCGTCACCACCAGTTATCATGAACGGTGCACCTGATCGGCAACAACGTTCAGATAGTGTCGCATTCAGGGATGTGTCTATGGATATCAGAGGACTGTGTGTTCCAAGAGAAGAGACCCCAGACCAGCACTTCTCCTCCACCCGCCTGTACGGTTGTCTGTTTACAGGATGGGTCCATGGCCTCGTGCTGTCTGCGCCAGATGCTCAGTCTGCCGTCTACATGAAGAAGTAGGAATCGGACGACCTTCTTCCACTCATCCAGTGTCCAGTGGCGATGTCTGTGTGTCATAGCAGGCGCGTTTTCCTATTTTGTGGTGACAGCGACGGTACCCGTACTGGTCGTCTGTTGTTAAACCCAGCTCGTTGCAAGGTGCGCCGCACCGTGTGCTCCAAAATGGGTTGGGATGCTCCCTCATTGAACTGCTCTGCAATTTGTTGGTATGTTCTCGTCCTGATCCAGTGGATGATTCGTGCCAGTCGCCGTTGGTCTCGTTCATCCTGTTTCGTCCGGAGTTGTTTGTTGGAGGTTGTATTTTGGCATAACCGCCATTCACGGGAAATGCCCTTGACACTGTTGCACGGGAGAACCCGAGGAAGTTCGCGGTTTGCGAAATGCTCAACGGCGCCCGTCGAGCTCCAACGACCATGCCTCGTTCAGAATCGGTCAAATCCTTGGATTTGCCTATATTCAGTCCACTTTTGCTGCTGACTGTAAACTTGTGATCCAATGCACCCCTTTTATACACCGCTTCGGCCTGTTCCATTGTTTGGTTGTCACTGGGAGGCCGATCCATTTTCCGTAAGAGGTGTCTCCAATAAATTGGTCATTCGGTGTAATTTAAAGTGTACTGTAGGTTAATTTAAATTAAACTATTCTAAACGAACAAAAAAAGATTTCCCTTATGCACATTTATTCGTACAGTTTTACTTTCAATAAAAGGAGGGTAAAAAGTTTCAGCAAAAGAAAGGATGAGATAGAAATTGACAAAAATGGCACATGCAATTTGTAGTCGTATTTACCACTTGAAACGAATTTCCTTCTAAAATGGCGATTACATTTCATGGCCATTTTTACTCTCCAAATTCTAAGCCATTAATTTAATATAATTCCAAGTACCCATTAATATAAGCCGTGATCTTACAAAAGGACTGTGAAAGCTCAAAAGACGTGGGTAAGAATTTCTGAAGTGGGCCCCTCAAAAACAAACATGTCGTGAAATTTAAAACTTTTATTATAATTTGGTAGTACCTAGTGGAGTATTAAAATTCCCGAAATATATTTGAAAAATTTGCATTTGTTAAAAATTAATTAACAAATACATTTTTGGTACTGTTTTTTTAAAAGTCATATCTCAAGCTAATTTTATCAAATCTCTTTTAAATTTTAAAGATAACAAGTAAAACGTATATACTGCATAACAAAATATAAAAGAACAAGAAAAAAATGTTTGTGTAAAAAAAAAAATTTAATGTTCTCAATCGATTTCAACAATTTTGAAAAAACACATTTAATCTGTATTTATTAACGATTTAGAATTTGAAAAAAAATTTGGTGATCTTTACGCGAATGCCATCAATTTTTGTCAAGCTAATCGTACCACTGGGCTGGAAAGCAACTGTTTTAAGCACTTGCTATTTTAATCTCTTGTTTTCCTATTGTTTTTTCCAAGTAGACTTCTACCTGATAAAATACTTGTACAAATGCCAATGAAGGCTTGATGAGAAAGCTGTTGTAGTCTTACATTTCATTACTAACTTCAGTTAAGGGATCATTCAGAAAATACGTTCGCTTGACAGGGAGGGGAGGATGGGAATTTCGAAACTGTGACAAAATGAACGGTTAAATACGCGGGTGGGAATCGAATAATGATCGTTCGCCTAAATATTTTTAATTATTCGCCTCGGTCTATGCAAAAGTAGTCGTGGCTCCTTTTTATGTGAAAAGATTTTCTTTTTTAAGGGGGTAGGTGTATTCTAATATAATATGTACGTTCATTTGGACGGGGGGGGGGGGGGTTGTTAATGTTTCAGTGTTACATAGGTTAAAATGTTGTCATTTTAGCGAACATATTTTGTAAACGATCCCTAAGTTGCTAATTCTTGTTTTCTCATTTTTTTTCCAAATAGATTCTGATAAAATACATGTACAAATGCCAATAAAAGCTTCACGAGAAAGCTATTGTAATTTTTGTATACGTAAAGTAAAATAAGTTTCCGATGGCACAGATTCAAGAAATTACAAATAATTCCAAGCATTTCTTGCAAGTTATAAATTTTTCAAATTATTAAGTACCGAAAGGTGCTTTATGCTGTCAGTGTGGGGAAACGTGTCTGTCCGTCTGTCTGTCTGTCTGTCTGTAACTCAAACTCCTCCGAGGTTATGAAAGATTTTCAAAATCTGTTTTCGTCAGTCGATGAATATGGTTCATGGCACGAACCAGTTACAAATATTATCTAAATCGGTTCATTGGCACGTGCACAAATGGTACCTCTATTTTTCCGCCCAGCAATTTTCAATGGGAAGAAATATTGAGTAATATATCAAACAAATCGTAATGACGAGATAGATGCGGTTATTCATTACTATTTTCGTCAGTCGATGAATATGGTACATGCCATGAAAAAATCATAAATTTTATCTAAATCGGTTCATTAGCACGTCCACAAATGGCACCATCACGACCCCACCTAGCAATTTTCAATGGACAGATATATTAAGTAATATGTCAAACAAATCTTAATGACGAGATACAAGCGAATATAAATTACTATTTCGGCCAATAAATATGGTTCAGGAAATGAACCATTTTGAAAATTGTTGCAATCGAAACATTGGCACGTGCACTAATGGTACCTTTATGACACCTTCAAAAATTTTCAATGATAAGATATGGCATGTAATATATCAAACAAATTGTGATGATGTATCATAAATGAATATCACGTAAAAGTAATGATAGTCCAAATTAGTTTCAAGGAACCTGGTTTAGTGGAACCATTCTGGTTTAGTGGAACCATTATGGTTCATTGGAACTTTCAATACCAAAATATGGCATGTAATATATCAAACGATTTGGAATAAAGTGCCATGAAGGATTATAACGTAAAATTAATGATAGTCGAAATTGGTTTCAAGCCACCTGTTTTAGTGGAACCATTATGGTTCATTGGAACTTTCAATGCTAAAATATGGCATGTAATATATCAAACGACTTGGAATGAGGTGTCATGAATGAATATAACGTAACATTAATTATAGTCCAAATTGGTTTCAAGGAACCTTGTTTTGTGGTACCGTGATGGTTCATTGGAACTTTCAATACCAAAATATGGCATGTAATATATCAAACGATTTGGAATGATGTGCCATGAATGATTATAACGTAAAATTCATGATAATCCAAATTGGTTTCAAGGAACCTGGTTTAGTGGAACCATTATGGTTCATTGGAACTTTCAATGCTTAAATATGGCATGTAATATATCAAACAAATTGGGATGATGTATAATGAATGAATATAACGTAAAATTAATGATAGTCCATATTGGTTTCAAGGAAACTGGTTAGTGGAACCATCCTGTTTTAGTGGAACCATTATGGTTCATTGAAACTGCAATGCTAAAATATGGCATGTAATATATTGTGATAGAATTATCACTTGTTTTGTCCCGTTTGTATGTAATAGTTACTGTGTGCTTTATTATTTGTAAGGCCTCCCTTTTTCCGAATTGTTGTGTGAAGGACTCGATCAAAAAACGTAGCCTTCAATAATGAATCCTTGGTCTAAGGTGTATTTAGTGTTATTTTTTATAAGGTATTGAAAGAATTGCTTTATTCTTGTGTTCTTATTGCCTGACTCAACTTTGTGCCCCGTATTCATCATCGTTTATTTCGTCAGTGTTGTGCTTTTGATCGTTGCCGTGATTGTTCTGTTTAGTTCCGTCTGCACTCACCACTTAGCGTCTGAAGAGCCCCGACCGAATAGAGAGCGACCGTGTTGGAGAGCAACCAATCGGCAGTTGATCTTGAGTGCAGAGCCAATCAAACGGGCCCTTTTTCCTCTGCACGAGATTCAACCGGTGCTAGAATCCTCTGTAAACAAATAAATGGGGAGGCATGGGCATATTCTTCACGGGCAGACAGCAACATCATCATGCTGATGGACAACTGACAGTATTGGAGTACCTGACGACCAGCCCCGCTGTTGGAGGAAGCCTTTCCCCTGGAGATGTCAACGCCAGTGCGGCTGAGGAGATAGAGGCCATCGACTGCTCCGTCGTTCTTTGAGTAGGCCTAGTTTTGGTCTGGTACTAGCCTACGAAGCTCTCTCCTGCATCCGCCGTCTGCGTTCGTGGTTTTGCGGCAGGTATGTTCCTTTCCGTGCCTGCTAGCCGTCGTCGTATCCCCGTGGATTGGACTTCGCCTTCAAGATTTATTTTGTCTTCGTGTTTTGGTGGCTTAGGCACGTTTGGCTTCGGACTTGAGTGCGGCGTTGTGCCTCTTCAGTGGTGGACTGGTGACCCGTCAATTTTATTTCTTCAGTCAGGTTTCAAACTCATTTGTATTTTTTTCTCTTGTAAATGATGTATCTTTTATATTTATTGTGGCTATGATAATTCTGTGGTGGGAGGCAACTTTGTTTTAACCCTAGTTCTGTGGTTGGTTGTTATTGGACCTTCTATTTTTAAGGCTTTTGCGAACGATGCGTTGTGTGCCTCAATTTGATTTGTTTTCCTGTGAATTATCATAGTGTTTATTGTGTTACTCTTCTTTTATTTTTGTAGGCACGCATATGAATCCTGTGGTGGGAGGCTCACTGTATTTATGTAGGTATAGGCTTACGTTATGTTTTTGGGAGACCTTCATTGGGAGGGTCTATTTTCGTTTCGGCATTTGTGTAAGGCATGGTGTTTGTTACTCGTTGCGCCCTTGTTAACATTGAGTCATTTGGGACTCAATGGGAATCCGTGTTGATTCCAAGTGGACATAGGAAGATGTCCAGGGAGCGCAGCGTAGTATTTATTTCACTTTATTGTGAGTTGGGTGACTTGTTCACCAGGCTGCCTCGGTGCCGTTTGTGTTGGTAAGCCTTGGTTATTTGAACCTATTTGGTTAAGCCTCATTTAGTATTGTTTGTTTTGAATTCATATGCGTTGCACTAGTATTTTTGTTGTTGGAGCATTTTTTTATGTATAGTGAACTATTTCTTTGGGGGGGACTTCGTTTTTTGTTTAGTCTTATGATATTGTTGGGTTTAATGTCTGTGTACCTCACTTTGTCTGTTAATGAGAATTTCTTAGCATTTATTGCTCTTATTTGAAGTCATTGTATTGTATTTATTTGAATGCTTGTTTAATTTTGTAGGTCATGACAATTCCGATGGTGGGTGGCTCCTGTGTTTTGGGTGGGAATGTTTTTGATGGGCCCTCGTTACCCTTGTGGATCTCATGTAAGTTTGCTTTGAGATTTTACCAACCTGTTGGTTGTAGACGTTTCTGGTAGTTCAGTTGTTGTTGTCAAATTGTGGGAATTGTGTTTACCTACTTTGTTTAGGTTTTTGTTTAGACCTTTTTGTGGTCTTCTTTGTTCTCCCTTGTTTCAATTTGACACTGAACATGGAGTCGGGATCTTTTGTATCCAGTCGTTTTCCCTTGTGTGTTTCAGAAACGTAACACTTTTTTTTTTAAGTGTTTTTGTGGAGGGACTCTTTGTGTCCTCTTTCCCCTGTGTCCTCATTTTTGGGTAGGACTTTGTTTAGCATTGTGTGAGCCTGTTTGATTTGTATTTGTAAGTGGAATGTCATGACCTGGTTTTTAAGTGTAAGTATTTTGTTTCTATTGATCTATGGTATGGTATTGAATTCAGTTTATATTGTGATTTTGTAATTATTTCCAGTATAGTAGGGAGCTACTCCTATTTGTGTTTTATAACTGTAAACTTTTATCTTTTAGGGTTTCTGTGTTCCTCCCTTCAAAAGGAACACACAGTTCTTTTTGTATTTATTCTGTTTTTTCTTTAATATTTTTAATAAAGATCACATTCTTTATACTTATGTTCTGACTCCCATTTGCTTGACGAGTGTGACTCCCACACCTTGGGTCACACATTTCATCACAAACAACTTGGAATAATGTGTCATGAATGAATATAACGTAAAATTAATGATAGTTGAAATTATTTCAAAGGTACGTGGTTTAATGGTATCATAATGGTCCATTAGAAACTTCCAATGTTAACATAGGGCAGTTTAAAAATATAGTTCCGCGAATGGTTTAGTTTAACCTTTCGGTACTTGGTTATGTCATTCCTTAATGGTTTATTTAGAAATATAACCACACAGATGGTAAACAATGTTTCTATTGATGAAACCAGTATCAAAACAGCGAGGCATTTTTTTTAAAATTAAAATCAACTTTGTTGGACGATATCTTGGACATTGTAGACAATTTTAGATTGAAGACGTGTATCCCATGCTCATTTATGACGTTATATTCGGAGTCAGGCAAATTAAATCGGAATTAATATTTGGAATTTTAAATCGTGCGTTTCCAGCATTAGCGATAAAAGGCGCATTCTCCATCGCGCACGATCTGCATAATATGCACGCTGTGGGCGCACTGGCTGTTCCGCATCGCTTTGTGCGTTTCGTACACCCAGTTCTTCATTGCCAGTGCGCGCACGAAACACACTAGCCAGAGGCCAGGGTTGCTCAGTGTATTGAAGATGGCGGAAGAGCAATGAAGAAACCGAAACACAATTATCAAAATTGAAACAGTGAATGTAGATGGAGAACCTGCTGAGAAGTTTATTCAGGTTATTCGATTTCCTCCATAACACTTTCAAGCAAATCATCGTCATTGCTACTTTCGTCTTCAGCATTTACAATATGCTTATTTACAACCGTTTGCATGATATTAAGATTGACATGGTATCGAAACTTTCCTATCACGGTTCGCCATTTGCAAAAATCGCGTGTTTATCGTTAACGCTCTGTTCTTCTTGGGCTGCTTAAACTCCATGAATTGCACTGCACGATTCGCACTGATCACGTGACTGACTCTCACGATTGTGCGCACAGATTGTGATTGTGCGTGTCGTGCGCGATGGAGATGCACCTTATCAGTGAAACCTTTGCACGAGCGACTTCGATCGCAGCGCCGCAGCAAAAATCCGCTTGACAACATGGGCGGCACTTAATCGAGTTGAGGTCTTACTTTAGAGTGGGGGCTATTACTTTTCAAAAAAGTTTCTAAACTCTAAACTGAAAGCACAGTTACGTTGCCTGATCCTTCTATAATAGAATTGGCGTGTTTTTATTGAATAATATCCACTGACGGTGACTAAAATCAATGAAATGCGCTACCATGCCGAAACAGAAGAGGGTGTGACCGGCTCGGGAGCTGTTGTACTTTCTTTTCTATTATTATGCTGTAGATATCGGACTAACATTTTCTCGTGGTTAATTTTAAGAAGGCTAACGCTGACTCCCCGTCGAGTTACCGGCCAATCGCCCTATCATCATATGTAATAAAACTTGCCGAAAGAATAGTTAACAACAGATAGCAACACTTTCTGTAATCAAAGAAACTCTTACCCGAGTACAGCTACGATTTTCGAAAAGGGCGTAATTAACTATTCCCGGTCTTAAGTCTGGTAGATGACATTTTTCTGAGAAGAGGGAAGTGCGAAAGTATTGATATCATTTTAATGGATATTCAAAAGTCTTTTGACACTGTTTCCTGACAAATTAATTGACATTAACGTTCCAAACAGACTTATCCTGTTGACATTGAAGAAAATAAAAGCGGGACTAAAATACCGAGATGGTTTGGTTTGGATAGTACAACACCAAGGTCTTTACCAGGACTCAGTATTGAGCCCCACGTTATTGAACGTTTTCACCAGAGATGCTTTCCAGAATGTCCCTCAACCATAGGGAAACATATCTTTGCCGGTGAATTGGCTTTCTGGCATGCCAGCATTTCCATTCTTGACATCAAAACCACTTTACAAGATACATGTGACACCACTGTAAACTGGGGAGCCACCAATCAAATCAGTTTTTCATGTGAAAAAAACATTATAATGTGCCTTGTAAAAGCAGGCTCTCCCCGTCTCCTATCATTCTTTATTCAAGGGAATAGACTCCTCGAAATCTCGTTGGATATCAAAATGAATTGGAGAGCCCATGTCTCAAAAGTTCAAACAAATCTCACATAAAATTTAGCCCGATTGAAACTCGTGACAAGAGCAAAATGGGGTCCACCGCGGGGTGAAGTTTCTTCGCTTATAAGCTCTCTTGTGTCATCGTCTGATCTTTCGGCACCCTTTCTATCGTTAGTCTCAAACAGAGTGATTGACTTGCTCCTCAAGATAAAGAGAAAGATTTTAAGGAACTTCTTACGTGCCACTTTGTCATCCCCTTCTCTCCTGTAAATCGAGTCAATTATCCTCCACCACTCCTCAGATGGGAGGCAAAAACTGCCAAATTTCTTTTCTCCTACTGCCAAATATTCAGTCGTTGCGCGGATAGTCTTACTATGTGTCTTACGTGAGCGATCTTGAAGAGACGCGAGCGAGCGGACGAATTGAGAGGGAAAGGGCGCGAAGGAAAGAGAAGCGGACAGTGTGTCTTACGTGAGCGAAACATATGAGCGAATTCAGTGCGGCGAGCTAAAAAGGTATTACAGTGAGATCAGTCAGATTATTTTGGTATCAGTCATGCTATCTGTCGTTTTCTGCTAGTGGAAACTCCTTATGTAAAATTATTACAAACGAAGAAGAAAAAATGGAATTGTATTTTATTTTTTTTATTTTATTTTAGTTTTTTATATTATTTTATTTCTCCGCATTAAGAAAACCTAACCAAAATCACCAAGGCATATTTGGAGTTTTGCTGGGGTTTAACTCTCTTTATTTGTGGAGAATTAATTAAGATAAATAAACTTCCCCTTTGAGAAGTCAAAACCGCCTTTGAAAAATTCCTGAATTATTTAAATTCGCTACTCTATTCTAAATAAATAATAAATACTTTCCCTAGGTCATCCAACTCAAGTATTGACCTAATATTGAAAAATTAACCTTATTATTATTACAATCAAGTAGCAAATTAATTTTTGCAAATTACTATAATAGATGTGCCTTCAAAGCAATTTTGACGTAGAACTACGTCTATCAGGGGTGCAGCCGAGGAAAAATTCAGACGCGATTTTTCGTTCATAAAGTGATGTACATATCTCAGTCTATATCTTTCTATCACTATATCCTACAACTATGGTCATTATCTCGTTGGAAAGAGGAAGGTTGAGTCTTGAATAATAAGCAAAAATTTCACCAAATGAGCCACTGGATCAAAAGTTACAGCAAGTTAAATTTAAGTGAATTTTATGCTCGCCATCGTAATAACTGGTGTTGCATTGTATACTTAACATATTAACTGGTGTGGCACTACGTAATTAACCATATTAACATCTTTTAGGGAGGGGGTAACGAATTGTAGAGTGTGCTATCCATATAGCGTGATATCTCCACCATGACCTACCTAAAACCTTCCCAGGGTCCATCGGAATTACCATGAAAAATTTCATCAAGATTGATCTATGATTAACTTGAAAATAAAATAAAACTCTTTTTCGTTGTGGAAAAAGAGTTTTATTTTATTCTCAAGTTAATCATTTGCATTATCCACATTAGATTTCTAGAAAATTAAGATTGGTCTAGCCAATTTGAGATGCATAGCGATCAGATAGGTCCATGTGTGTTTCTTTCTTACATAAATCTATAGTCCAATCTTGATGAAATTTGCAAATTTGATCTTCAAAGCAAGAGGAAGGTCACTGTCTACATGAGATTTCGAAAAAATAATATTTATCGATAATAATTCATGGATTTAAATTCAAATTATGGACCAAAAATATATAACTCCTGACGAACAATGCAAGGCAAAGTTTGTGCAACAATAGACTGCTCTGTTTGTTTCAACAGTAGTGATAGCAACACAGAATTCTAAAAATGATATGGCAAAAATACAAATACAAAAATTGGAGAAAATATACCAGATTCAACCAATCAAATAGTTATCTATGTAAGACATTTCATTAAGACATGTAAATGAATATTAAGACTGATCATTTTGTAAACTTCATTAACAAAAATATTTTGAGGACACCCGGCTTACATGCATAAATCGTTGACCACTCTCTTATAAAATATAATATTCTTCGGGATTTCTAATTTCCTGACCATAATTTAAAGTTTCGCCTAATGGTATGGAAGACTTCTCTTCACTTCCACCAGTATTCCAAAGACTCATAACAACTATACCAGAACAGCGCCATATCCTCATCTGCTAAACATCCTCATAAAGTGCGGATATTGCTCTAGATTAACTGTCTCATTATGATAATCTGCAGTATAATCATTATGATAATCTAGATTAACTGTCGTCAGCATACAGCTGGAAGGATCTTCCTCCTCTGAGAATCAGCGAGAAGGCATCGGAAATTTTAACAATGCATTTAATTCCTGTCCTTTGTGCTTTTCTTAGAATTGATGGTTGTTAGAATTTAACATTTTCTTGAAAAGCTTTAAAAATGAGCAGTAAATGGAAATAGTGGGAGAGTTAGTAGACTATTGAGAAAAACAGTGGAAAGGCGGCAGAGAAAGCAGTCCCTTCACTAGGTGCTGTATCGATTTTTCCAATACACTGCTTCAACTAAGCAACTGGTGAGTGACCCTCTGGCCGTCGATGCAAATGTGTCAACAGAAGAAACTGCGACTGCCAGATCACACCAAGTGATGAATGCACCAGCTTTGCTTCAAGACCTCGAAAGCAGAGTGTGAATTGCAACAATTTACCAATTAGAAAAATTGATGGAAAAATTCCGCGACCTGGATTCAAACCAGGAACCCCGACTGTCATGGTCGATGCCTCAATCAATTGGGCTATCACAGACACTTGAACAGCCATGTTGTCTTAAAGACAACCAAGTTGTCAAGAAGGAAAGCCCAATGGGAGGTGGACACCCGGTTCACAGATCGTGAATTTCTCCTATCCAAACCATCAGAAAGTTTGATGAACACACAATAAGAAATAAAGAAATTAAACTGGAGCAAACACCAAACGTTAGGTAAAGACTACTTGGTTGTCTTTAAGACACTTAGTGATAGCATGGCTGTTCAGGTGTCTGCGATAGCCCAATTAGTAGAGGCGTCGACCATGACAGTCGAGGTTCCAGGTTCGAATACAAGTCGCAGAATTTTTCTATCCATTTTTCTGATTAATATCATTTACCTGATGCTTAGAGTTTGCTCCAGTTTAATTTCTTTATTTCCTAACAATTTATCAATTGTTGGAATTGCAGAATACACAGACACAAACGATCATGTACATCCATCGCCACCCAAGAAGAGAATTTTGGAATTGTGGAATTTTTAGATAAACAAATGAATTTTTAATGGTCAGGTCACACAAAATAGAAGAACTACAGCCATAGCCAGGGCTGAAAAAACGTCAGATCAAACTATTGTATCATTATCATTCTATTTCCTCCCAATTTCGTAGCCATACACATTATTCCACACATTGTTTCTCCTGCACTATGGGTAAACTCGCTCAGCTATACACAACATTCCAACACGAACCGGGGAGAACTGTTACCGGGCCATCCATGAGGAACATTTTAAAAGTTTTTTTCGGTTTTTCTATATGAATTTTTACTGTTTTAATGTGTTAATTTTTACTATATATTCCCATTCAGATATTGCAAACTTTCATCAAAAAAGAGCCCGAGCAACGCCAGGTATATCAGCTAGTCATTTATATAAAACTAGAAGAGGTACCCGGCGTTGCCCGGGATAATTACACTTGCACAAACTTTTCCTTTCATTGTTAGTCATGAGATATTGATTGTTGGTTCATGCAGAGCGTTTGTGAATTGCATGTTGATACCATTGTTGATACCTATTGTTGTACAAACTTTGCCTTGCATTGTTGGTCATGCGATATTTCTCATTAATATGTCCTGCTATAACCATGAATATCGATTTTTTATCAATAATTATTATTTTTTCGAAATCTGAAGTAGACAGTGACCTTTCTCATGCTTTGAAGGTCATGTATGCGAAATTTCATCAAGATCGGAATAAAACTGTAGATTTGTATAAAAAACATACAAACAAACAAACAAACAGACCCGCAAACATCCTTCTTTATATATAGAGATCAGCGACGGTGGACATTGCCACAACAGAGAAAAAATCTAACAATGGGTTATTTCCCGATTATACAAACGGGTGGGTTCGCTTCTAGTTTTCTATTAAAAATACGTTGTAAAATAATAAAATATATATTATTTTAAGCAGATTAATTATTTTAAGAAATGAACTTTGAAGTTTTGTTAATTTCTTAAAACAAAACAATAAATCTGATTAAAATAATATATGTTTTCGTGGATCAGCCGTGGCTTTCTTCAGGACTGTGTGTATAATGATTAAAGAAGCTTAGAAGAACACTCGAAGGGGAGAGACGGTTGGGATAGGCGGGTAAAACAATTACGGGGGAGGGGGAGTCTAGGAGATTGCTGCATTCGTAATTTAAAACCCAATGGGAATAGGAGAGTTCTGGCCCAATCACTTGTGCAAACGGAAAACAATACAAGACTATATCTAGAATAACTCAATGGTAGATTATCAATGCGGCAGGTATGCCCCATTTCATATCAATTGTTACTTTTCATATCACAGACCCATTCTTCACAAAATTGTAATGTAATTGAATATAGTAACTTTTTTTCTTTTAATTTTGTTCTTTTTTTCGCCAAAAAACACTGACGGTAACCAATAATAACATACAGTAGTAGTTCTACGGCTTAAAAACCCGCGGCTTTGGCAGTCACCAGAGCCTCCGTCAATTTTTTTTTTTAGAATCAATTTTAATGAAGTTTTTCAAGCACAAATTTAATCTTATTTAAAAATTTTTAATTTCTATTTCACGTAATTAATTTTTTAATTTCCATTCTCGGTAGTTTAAAAGATGGTTAGGTTAATCTTTATTCCTTTGATCCCACAGATATGGTCTTTTCTGTACGCAGGAAATCAAGTTTTCCTCGACCATTATGGCATGCACCGCTTCGTTCGCGTGAAAAAAACAAACATGTTTGTTCTCTTCGCGCCCGCCTCTTTGCCGCCTCAACCTCTCGCCGCTAGGATTCGCTCACGTAAGACACTCTCACAGAAATAATGCTTTTGTTATTTTCGCTGCGATCCGTTTCGCTCCAAGTTCGCTCACGTAAGACACAGCGTTACTCTTGCTGAAATTTGCTAACTCTCCCTGAAATAAAATAGACTACGTTTGCTAATTTCCCAAATTGTAACCAAATTAAAATGTTGCTACCTTAAAATGTGTTGTACAACAATACTGAAACTGTCAGAGATCCCTTCCCTTCCAACATAATATCGTTTACCCCCAGTTGGTCGTTAAAGATCCCTACTTCAAATCTATTTACCTTATTATTTAGTGATTACCTGAGATCTATGTTCCCCGGATATTTTAGATTCTACATAGATGCGTCACTATCTCCACAAAGCTTTATTGGTGTCATTGTCATCTACTCCAAAAACAAATTTCTCCTTTCACAAAAAATCAAACCCGCAACTAGCTCCTACCAACTTGAGCTAACCGCAATACATGGTGCATTCATTAACAAGGAAGGCCTCACTTCCTCCAGATCTTTTTTAATTATTCGACTCCAAAAGTGCTCTCTCTTCTATACAAGCAGCTCTTAGTAAAAGCCAATGGCAGTGCAAAGAACAAACTGGACAAATTATAAAACTAACGCAAATGATATATGATAATGGATATAATATACAACATATGTGGATATCTGGCCATAGGGGAATATATGAAGATGAGTTGGCGGGCCAGAAGTGGGGGAAAACTAGTCAAATCATCCTGTACTGATGTATCAATCTTCGGACTCTGTATTCGGAAAAGCACTAAAGAGCTATGGAATCGGCAATAGTGCTTGGAAACTAAAGGCAAGATTTATAAAGAGAATTAAGAAGTGCAATTTAAAGTTTAGAGGATTTAAATACATGGAAGCATAGCTAGTCGAAGTAGTAAATTCATTACCGTCGAATATCGTCGTTGAGCCATCGATGATTAGTTGCCTGGTTCATATCCATTCGTCACTGTCGGGATTCTCGGAGTCGTGCTTCGTGAATAAGAAATTTTGCAAAGTTCTTTGCATAAGAATAAAACATTAGTAGGTGAAAAATCGTTCAGCTTAGCTTAACAATCACTTAATTCCATATTACAGTTCAGGATACAGTTAGAACTTCGAGATCGAGGGGCGACTGAGGCGTCAGCATTCACTTCGTCGTCATCATGTGCTATCGGATAACATGAAGAGTGTTCGTGTCGTAAATCCTTAACGGTACTTTTCGTCCAATCTCCATTTCTTAATTTAGCCGTACTCTCATTGTGCTTGAAAGCTACTTGACATTTCTCCTGGATCCATTTGATTATTGGCTCTTTCTTTCCTTTGCTCGCACGTCTGACGCTCGCCTGTCCTACACTGTCTGCTCCTTTCATCTTGGCTCATAATCGATTGCCCTCGGCTGCTTATACATTGAAACGGGCACCTCTAAATTAGTTCCCAGAAAAATTACATTGTCTTCTATGGGCCTGATATTTCTAAATAGCGGACCTCCTTAATAACGAACGCGGACACTCAAGCTGTATTATTTTCATTTCCGACATTTTAATAGGGACGTGAGTGGTGAAAATTTCTCAACATACAGGCCAAAAAGAGCTTCTCTTGCTTGCGTGTGCTCTCTGCTTACATATGTACAACCATTCTTTCAATAAGTAGGCTAAATTCATATGTGAATTCATCACGTAGCTTGTGTATCGTTACGAACAGACAAACTGCAGTGCAGTACAAATGTAGCCTATTTTATTTGTTCGGTTTCTAGATTCATGCATAGAAAAATACAATTTTAAAAGAAAAGGTTGAAGTTGTTCATCAGCAAGAATAGAAAAATTCTGAATAGCGAACTCTTTTGAATAATAGTCATTTTGTAGTGTTCCGAAGGAAAGTTTTACTGTATATGGCTGACTACAGTGAAACTTGCCAGGAGCAAGCTCTTGCTTCTCCTTTAACTGCCACTTGCTCTTGCTCGTCAGTTGGTTATTACGCTTCCAAGTAACATTTGCTATTTTTTTTTCCCGCCTCAGAACTCCCATGAGTCTCTTCGGCGGGGAAAGGTTTCGCTTTTCAATCGATCATGTGTCACAAATACTTGTATCATCTGTCCAAAAATGCCAGTATTTGAATTACATGGATGAGCTGCAGCGCAAAAAAGAATGATCATATACGGAGTACTATGGCCGATTTCATTGGTGCAAAATATGTCGCCAGTGGGAACTAAAACAATGGGAACGCATCTTGTTGAATAAGCTAAAAGTTAAGCTGATCCTCTGTGCGCGTCTGGACATAGTGAATGCCAGAGAAGCGTTATTATATTAGTACCTCCTACACTGTGAAATTCGGTGGAGGAGAAACTTTCATGTAGGTCTTTTATTCTTAATTTGATTTTGACACAATAGTTTTGTCCCTGGAACCTTGAAGGCAGAAGGATATCAACCAATATTGCCATTCCATGCTATCCACGCAGTGATAATTTGGAACTAACCATTTTCATTATCAGGATATCAATATGCGCGGTCATAAAGTAAACGCTATAATTTAGTAGTTTCAGGAAGCGAGAGTAAGTGTACTCAACTAGCCGGCCCAAAGCAGTGATCTTTAAATTCACTCGGACTACTTAACATCTGGATATTTTCAAGTGCCATACGAAAACACCAAGAAGCCAGCAGAAAGTTCGGTAATTTGCAGGAGCCCATTATCAAACTACTCGCAGTCATGATAGCGGCGGATGGCAGACTATTGTCGTGCAGACACAAATTGGCACACAATACCAGCTCTAGATAACCACATTCCTACGGGTGTCTGGCCAGCAATGGCAATTTGGTGGATTGATGCCTTTGTTTTGGCCAATTCAAGATGAAAATATTATCGTCGTCGAAAATAATTTACATTAACCCGCATTTATAGCAAAAGGCCGATTTGTGAAATCTTTGACAGATTATCATCGAGCTCTTTATTTAATTAGGTAGATACTGATCGGATAAAAGACATTAAATATAAACAGCTGAAGCACGTCAAAAGCTTTTTATATTAGAGCAAACCCTCGTTTTAACGTAGTCCAAGGGATCTGGATCTGGATATTTTGAACGTTATTCTGAAGTGTATGTTAATCTGAAACTGGGGGGAGAGCCCAACGAGGATACCTATTGCAGTATAGCTTTGGCATACATATACAGTATGTACATAGAAAAAATAAAATGGAGCAGATTTAATTTAATATCAAAAGATATATAGAATAATAAAACATTATTTTTATACGGTGCTACTAGTACAGTATTACAGTAGATTGTACGTACTGTAACGGTCAGTGATCAAAGTAGTCAAGGATGTGCGAGACCTCAGTGGGCTCTCGCTACTTTACATTACAGAGGTAGTTCCATTCATCTATTCATAGTCCGTTAATCTGCATATATAAAAGAACCATAACATTAATTCAAGATAACACAAACCACGGTATAATAATGATTAAACCTGACTTATCTTTCTTTCAAAGGGTTGACAAAGCATGATACTTTCTTTCGGATTTTTTTTCTTCTCGGCCGTCGAGTTCCTATACAGCTAAGAAGTATCGAAGTATAAAGCGAATTTATTAGTTAAACACTGAGGCCTATATTCTGACGAATAACCGTGGCTTTATTCTTCTTTTGTTTCATAATGAAGAATCTATCTATATAAAGAAGGATGTTTGTGGGTTTGTCTGTATGTTTTTTATACAAATCTATAGTTTTATTCCGATCTTGATAAAATTTCGCATACATGACCTTCAAAGCATGAGGAAGGTCACTGTCTACCTCAGATTTCAGAAAAATAATAATTATCGATAAAAAATCGATATTCATGGTTATGGCAAGGCATATTAATGAGAAATATCTCATGACCAACAATGCAAGGCAAAGTTTGTACAACAATAGGTATCAACAATGGTATCAGCACGCAATTCACAAACACACTGCATGAACCAACAATATATATCTCATGACCAACAATGCAAGGCAAAGTTTGTGCAACAATAGGCCCATTGTGTTCGCATCAACAATGGTATCAACGCGCAATTCACCAATAACAATGAGCACAGAATGATGATGTAATGTTAAAGCAATCTTTCCAAGAATTATAACAATGAACATAAAATGATGATGTAATATGGATAAGTTTCAATTTGTAACAATGCATAGAATTCCTGTTATTCAGGCTTTTCTTAGAAAAGAGAGTTCTTAGTACTTAACAAGTTCTTGAAAATCTTTAAAAATGATGAGTAACTGGAGATAATGGAGAGTTAGCAGACTATTGAGAAAGAGTGGAAAGACGACAGTTAGCTCCGTGATGTATGAGCAAATGGGAAGCAAGTAAATAGAAGAATCGGCTACCGCTAGACTGCACAAAGTGATGAATGGCCAAGTTTTGCTTCAACACATCGAGAGAAGAGTGGAAATTGCAACAACACTAAGTATACATCTGAGGTAAGATTACGTGAGTAAGAAATTATTGGAGAGGTCCAGCCATTGTGAGCCTTTTTTTCGAATTTTCATTAAGAATTTTTACTGTATTAATTCTAAGCATTTTCATGGGGTTTTTTTAAGATATTGCAAAATTTAATTTAATTTTTGGAGATTGTTCTGTTTACATCCAAGTGGAATTATCCCGGGCAACGCCGGGTACCTTTGCTAGTTCTTTATAAATAAATAAAAAATAAACAAGGTTTAACATGGTAATATCAAAATCTTAGACATCCAATTCTTAATAAAAACATTCGCCCACGGACGTTCAGAAAATTAAAAAAAATTGTATTTTAGATAAAATTGTATTGTAATCAATTGACGTTATTCTGACAATTCACGACTTCAACATAACAGAAAATTCAATCTTAAACCAAATCTCTTCATTCCTTCTTTTGAAGGTATCTTATGTATGTTAAAATAACCAACAGGTAAGTTTTTTTTTTTGTTTTTTTTTTTGATCTCTTTAGAAGTGTCACTGGTATACTACTCTTTCTATTCAGAGATTAACCTTTACATTGTATAAATCACTCAATGAAAGTTTACAAATGTTTTCACTTTCTTTAAATTCAAGTTACTCTTCTCAATCATTTTAGAATCTTTAATTCTTGCAAAGGGACGTTACTGGAATTATTTTAACAGATGCCTTCATATCTTTTTGGTAAGTATCTTATGTTATCCATATTAGGACGAAGCAATCTTAATGTGAGTCGGTAAGTTTAAGGTAAGAGGGAGGGGAAGATAATACTAATCTAATAATACTTATAGGTAAGGAAGGGGTTCCCAAAACCTCGAACATCAGCATAACGATTTTGGAAAGGTTAGTAAACTTACGACCAACAAACAGCCCATTACGAAACGACGAAAACTATCCATGGATGACTTCTTATTCTTTGAAGATGACTGAGAAGAACGTTTCATCTATTCATTCCGAACGCCGATCCACGAAATCTTCTGATTCCACTAAATGTCTTTTCTTTCCCGTTTCTAGGTCTGTCAGAGCCAATCTAAAATAAATTAAAAATCAAAGAAACATTAACAGCAGCATCGTGTTTTAGGCCTGGCCCATTTATTATCTCCGTACCAAATGGATTTGAAGTTTTCTTTTTCGTGTTCATTTCCACAACATTCTTCTTAAAAATCTTTTGGCCGTAACTCGGAAACTTGACGGAGATATTTCTTCGTTCCTTTTGGCTTTCTTATAGATTTAGAGAGTGTCATAAAGATTTTTTTTCTTTTTAGAACTCTTCATGTTGTTTTGTTATCATCCCTTCACTCTTCCGGATTTCATTAACCGCCCTTGACATCCTCGTTGTAATGGCGAGCTGTGTTCTCTTTATAATAATATCTCTTCTGTCTTTTGTTGTTGTTCGCGAGGATAAAAAAAACTTTTCAAACTAACTTTTATTGGCAGAAATTTTAGTATTGTTACCGTAGCTTATTGTTTACGTAAGCTTTTGACTATAATTGTTGCCATTAACCTTTTGTAAGAGGTAATCAATTATATACGTCTATTTTTGTTGAGGGTAGAGAAAGAGATGCAGGAGAGATCTGCGCGCCATAACGTTTTAGAACGTTACAGTACGTAAAAATCTATAATGCTTGTTTTAATAATTTCAAATTTGTTTTAAAATGTTTGTTTTGTTTGCAAAACTTCCTTTCCAAAAACAATGAGCACTTACTGTATTAAACACGGATTGGCTGCAATTTAGCAAGTTTCATGCTTTCCCATTCACTGACTATTAATTCTGGATCTACAGTCTGTCCCAAAAAGATAGCTGGTTTAGCTTTTTTGAAAATAGCAAAGAAAATATCAACAGAATCACATTTTATTTTACGAATGGTTTAACGATCTTAAAATAAAGTAATATATTATGTTTTGAGACGATTCCATTTTCTGGAAAGAGGAAATAAAAATAAAAATAAAAACGGACTGTCCCAAAATGACAGTCAGTGGGAGAGAATATGAATTTCCGTAAAATGATTTCAGCTGAAGAATGACTTGTCATCACTAGTTTAATTATGGGTCGTGGTAAAAGGTTAACTGAATATGAGAAAGGGAAAATTGATGGTCTTCGACAAAGACATGCCTCTGTAAAAGAAATTGCTGTTCAGTTACAACTTTCTGAAAAAGTTATTTATAATTATCTGAAAAATCCAATTGACTATGGCCAAAAGAAGACAACTGGAAGACCTCCTGCCCTTATTGAACGAGATAAAAGGGTTCTGATGCGTGAAATGATTAAAAACCCAACATCTGTAAGAAAACTATCTGTTTCTGTGCCATCGCAACTCTCAAGAATGACACTTGGAGAATGCTAAAATCAATGCCCAATGTTGAGTACACTAAAGGTATAGCATATACAATAGCATACATTATTATATGTAATGAGTGAATGTTGTTTATAAATACATATACTGTATTAAACAGGTCAAGTGCAACCTGCGTGGAAGATGCATCACTTGCAAGCAAGAGAAAAATTTGCCCTAAATCATGTAACCTGGACGCACGAATGGTTCAACGTTATCTTTTCTGATGAAAAGAAGTGGAATTTAGGCGGTCCTGAAGGATTTCACAGTTATTGGCATGACATTCACCATGAACAACACTTCTTCAAAAAAAGGCAACAAGGTAGTGGTTTCGTGATGAATGGGGGGCATTTGGCGGACTGGGCAAAACAGAGCTCATAATTGTAGGTGGAAGAATGAATGCTGAAAGTTACAGAAACATGTTGGCAGATGCTCTTCTTCCTGTACTGAAGCAGGTATCAGGTAAAACACTGGTGTTCCAGCAAGATAACGCCTTTACACATGTTGCAAATGCTAATAGACAATGGTTTGCGTTAAACAAATTGGACGTTATGGCATGGCCTGCTCTATCTCCTGATCTCAACAGGCCATAACGTCCAATTTATGGTTAGAGAGGTTTTTAAAATGGCAGGCAGTACTGTTGTACAGCATCTCTCAAAAATGCAATAATTGATGTATGGGAAGAAATACCAATTGATGTTAATTGGTATCCATGTTAATTGGTATCTAGAATCAATGCGCAATCATTGCATTCAACTTATCAAAGCCAAAGGAGGAAAGATTAAATATTAAAATTTATTTTATTACACTTTTTGTTTAACCAGCCATCATTTTGGGACAGCCCGTTTTTATTTTTATTTTTATTTCCTCTTTCCAGAAAACGGAAGCGTCTTCAAACATAATATATTACTTTATTTTAGGATTGTTAAACCATTCGTAAAATAAAATGTGATTCTGTTGATATTTTCTTTGCTATTTTCAAAAAAAGCCAAACCAGCTATCTTTTTGGGACAGACTGTAAACTCATGTTTGTAAAAATTACAATACCATGAAGGAATCATCAGAATTAAATGAAATTTAATATGCAAACGACTTAAATTGGTACAAATTAATGATTACAGTTTCAAAGCAAAAAACGATACATAGTGTCCGAAATCAGTATTTGGTGTAGCCATCACGCGCTGCAATAAGTGCTGCTATACGACGTGGCATGGAGTCAAACAGATGTTGAATGTCTGCTTGTGGAAGAGCATTCCATATTGTTTGCATGCTTGCCCAAACTTCTTCTGCAGAACCTGCAGGACGAGGATCACGAGGGAGACGCCGACCAACCAAATTCCACACATGTTCAATGGGAGACATATCCGGCGAATAAGCAGGCCAAGGAAGAAGCTGTATGTCTTCTGCTAAAAGATGTCTTGAACATTCCTTTGAATATGTGGGCAGGCATTATCCTGTTGAAAAATCGTGCCAGGAATCGAAGAAAAGGAACGAGTTCGAGCTCCAGCATTACATTGATGTATCGATTGCTGTTAAGATTACCCAAAATTCGCAGCAGCTGAAATCGTTCATGATACGCAATCGTACCCCAGACCACAACTCCGGGTGTTAGTTCACTATGACGTTTGATAATGTACTCCGGAAGATAGCGTTTACCGGCAATAGCGTCTAAAACGCATGCGGCCATCAAGGTACCACAGATTAAAGTGGGATTCGTCAGAAAAAACATTTGTTGCCAATCTGCACGCCAGTCTCTATGTTTCTGAGTCCATTGCAGCTGCAGGCGTCGATGGTTTTGCGTCAAGGGGATCTGGTCCGTCAGCGCCATGCGGTCAAGGTGTCTATCATCGCGCGTTTACGTCATCTTTCGGCGTCCATTCCCGGATTTCCGAGTTGTCCGGTTCTCGTCAGTCTACTGCTTTTAAACTCGCATCACTGTGCACACGAACTGTTATTGGACGATAGGAAATTTATCCTTCACGAAGGCCGATGATTCTACCCAGTTCAAACTGCGTAAGTTGTTGAAACGTCACCCTCTTTCATCGAAGAGGCATCCTACCTAACGTTTACCACTAGCAGATAACCACAGACTATTTTCAACGTCCTGCTAGAGCCCTCTATTTATACTATTTCAGCAGCAGTTCAGAGGGCGCTGCTCAGCCCACGCATGCGTGGCGACTCTGAAATTTTAATCATTTGTAAAACACACTATAATTTGCATTGTTTGAAAATTGCAGCTCAATCGCGTCATTCCTTCATCGTGTTGCAATTTTTGCAAACATGAGTTTATCAGAGCAAAGTTTTGACCTATTATCTTTATAATGAGGGGATAGCTTACCTAGCAAAGAACAAATTAAAATGTTAATCTGAAATGTACGATAATTTTAGGTACATTAAACTGAAACTTTTTAACCTCTTAAAAGAATAGGATTTCTGCTGGGGATTTTAAATTTTAACGTTATTTGAAATGCACGTTAAAGTGAAGTACGTTATAACAGGATTTCACTGTAAATAAATAAGGAATACTTTAAATATAATAATTTAAGATTGATATGACATACCAATTTTCTTGCCAAAAAGTATTCGAATGTATGTCCTGGGAAGTGTATATATATTCTCATGCTGTACAAGCTGTCACTCTTCTCACCATATCCAAGCTTTAAAAAAATGGAAATTTTATATAAGTATCAAATAAAATTTACAGTTGTGTAGTTAATTTATAAATATATAAGAATACTGTTAAAAATATGCAAATGGAATTTTAATATGTGCTAGCTTGCATATATAAAATTGTTCTTTCCTATACAGACTGGCCAAAAAATTAGAAACCTTTGAAGCAAATGTAAATTTATTTTAATCCGTTTTTATGCAAAATAGTTTGAGGCCATGTGATTCAAGCGAGTACTTATCATCTACGTGTACTTATATGGGCATCGATTGGTCTAATCATAGAACTTTGTCACTCAGATTGGGCAAAACATCTGACAAAGAGACTCCACGTACTCTGACTCATCGATTTTGATAAGAAATGTAAGGTTTTCAGGGGGATAATAAAGATGAATGATGTTGAATTTATAATTTAGATAATTTAGAAAAAAGACTACGCCTCCTAATTATGAGTTTAGCCAATTGATGATAATTGGTTTATCCCACTTACATAACTAAAATCCTGTCGCATAGGTTCGGCCAATGGAGGAGAGATTAATCAAGGCACTCACCCAGATGTAACAATCTATATACCATAAAATCTTGAATACAGGCCGGATATTCAAATACACGCCGTTCTCGAATAAAAGCCGGGTGGGGGTGTTAATAGTAGATTAAACGCCGGGTCTCAAATAAATGCCGAGTCGTTTTGGGTCATCGATATAAATTCCGGCGTTTTCCTTCACTTTCAGATTATGAAACGTCTTTTCATGTGTATGCATTCTCATTGGCCATTTCATTTGGGACCATCCATACATTACGTCACATGAATTTCATGATTTTTGGCCCCTTCCCCCGTCCTGGTCATTTGTGTAACCCCTCTCCCCTTGTGTGACGTCACATATTTTGCAATTTTAAATTTAGAAATTATTAAATTCAAACGGCACTTCCAAAATTATTTATATATTTCTGTTTAAAATTTTTTTCATAAACTCAAACAATAAATCAAACATTTAGTTCAAAGGAGGCCCGTTTCGCGGCGAACCTTGCCGAAAGCAAGAAAACATCGAAGTACGCCGACTTGCTTAACAACATTCTTTTTGCCCCCATCGGCTTCGAGACTTTCAGCTCCTGGGGCTCTAATGCCCTCTCTTTCCTAAGGACCTCGGTTTTAGACTTTCTGTCGCTACACAGGACACAAGATCCATGGAGTTTCTACGCCAAAGAATCTCCCTAGACATTCAGAGAGGTAATGCGGCTTGCATCATTGCGTCTCTACCACGTGCTACTCCCTTCAATGAAATTTTCTTCATTTGACTCCCTCCCCCCGTTTTGTGGACTTTTCTGCACCCTCCAGTAAATCGGCGTCACAGGATACAATCATTCCACTGTGCGGCAAATGGCAGAGGATAGAACTGTGGTACCAAGAACATTTAACTGGTGTTCATATTTCTTTTATGTAATTAATTTCATATTGAAATATATCTAAAACATTTTACTTTCTCTTAGTTCACTGATTAAATTAAGAAATTCAATGCATTTAATTAAATTTTTAATGACTTTTCAAATAATTCTGCATTTTCAATGATCGCCCCAACATTTAGTAAATTTATAAAAATAACAAATCAAATGAACGATCAAAATTTAATCATCTTGTGTCCATTGAGTTTGAAACCATTCCTCTATATTATTTATGACTGGCATAACTGTTTCTTCATCTTGAATTGGATAATGTTAGAACCTTCGATATGTCATTATCTTCATCCAAACATATTGCATCATCATCGTTTATCAAACAAAGAACATCCCTGGCACGTCCCAAAAGAGCAGCCTAAAGGTACAGCGAGCGTGAATTCGCGTGATCGCCACGTGCCAAAAAGTGGCACAAACAAATGTAAACCTTATAATACGAGGATGAATCAAAAAGTAAGCACCATCTGTGTTAGAAGAGCGCCGACATCATTCGCAGTGTTTAAGCATGTTGCCTGTATATCTATAAGAGACCCTTTCACAGTAAGGAGCACGACGTCGCTGGCGCATGCGCTGTTCTGCTTTCGGAGGGCAAAGCGCAGAGAAAGACTGGATAACCAATGCATCTCAAGAGCTAGCGTTATGTCTAACAACGACAAAAATACGTTTGTTTTTCAAGAGAAAGATTTAATAAAACTAAAGAAGCTATAGAAATACAAATTAGTCATTCAAAAATTGTACAAAAATGATTGGAGATAAAAAAAGAAAACGTGATTGCAACCAGGGAATACAGAGTAGATAATGCTACAACAGATAATGCTGCTGTCATTCATCTCCAGATATCGGCCTTGGTGGCTCAACGGTTGCGTGATCGCCTCTGATGCCCGAGCACGCGGGTTCAACCCCGGCCGAGGAAGACGAGAATTTTTTTCAGGGGCAAAATCCTGAGATCACGCACTTCTTTCGGAAGGGAAGTAAAGCCGTTGGTCCCGTGTAACCATTTACCGGCTACACGTTAAAGAACCCTTGCGAGGCAAAATATGCAGCCCCTATAACGCCGTCCTGAAATGAACACAGCAGTTGAAAATGACGTTAATACCAAACAAACCAAACCAATCATCTCTAGACAAGGGGTGGCCGTGGCCTAGTTGTCTCACTGACCAGTTTGCTGTTCGGTGAAGTTAAGTGATTCGTGCGGCCAGACACTGGTTGAGTGACAGCCACTGGAAATATTACTTCTGGGGCCAGGATCGAGGTAACACAGTTATGTGACGCCTGTGCACTGGACCAAAGCTGTTATGCCCAGCAGCTGGAGCCCTACCAATTATTTTTGTCTTTGTACCCCCTCGTGCTTCGGAAGGCATGTAAAGCCATCCGTCCCGGCTGCTCCTGTCATCTCGTAGCACTCATTATGTATCACTGTTATGGCACAGAATTCCTTCGTAAGGAGTATAACCTGAAGAAGTATAACTTTCCAGATATAGTATCAATGATGATTTACTCAATGATCAGAAATTAAATAACCTGCCTAAGTTGGGATTTATAGACGTTTATAAACACTTCCGTAATGACAATGCATCCACATTCAAGGTATTTGATGAGCCGTTAAGCATACTGATGCAGATGTGCACGATTACAAATTTTTCAAGGTGAGAAAATCAGTATTTTGTTTTATATTAACTAGATTAGTTCAATAACAGTAATTAATAATACATTTGAAGAATAAAAATATTTTATTGGCATTTATTTGTGGAAAATCTAAAAAAATTAAGTTTTCTGCTTTATTAGCTGCATTTCGCAGTTTGTGCAGCAGTTTTTAATTTTGTTGCCCTCCGGAAGTTCTATTGCGCATGCGCGTATCTCATTATCATGTTAACGTGAAATCGTCTATGGGCCTTTTTCACGTTTACGAGATTTGAGAAATGGCGGCGTCCTTAGCAGATTGAAAACGAGGCTGACGGGTGAAATTCACACACGGGAAAGCACTGTATGTGCTAATTTATAGATTAATAAAGACGTAGCTGTTTAATCACTGGATTTTAACTCAGGATATTTCACGGATTCACTTGATGGATTAAGATCAGTTAAGAAGGAGGCTATTCCAAATAAATTTGTGTTGCGAAATAGACCAAAACGAATGACTAAAGAAAATCACTTCAAAAATCACTATACTATCATCACTTTTATTTATTTATTTATTTATTTATTTATTTATTATTTCGTTAATTAATATTAAGATTTGAAATAAATTATATTGAATATAATTCTTGAATTTGACATATACCTTTTGTATAATAAATTTTATTAATTGAAATCAATTAAAATCATATTGGGATGTTATTTTCTTATTATTTTTTTATTTTCATTTTTGTTTTTATTATTTGTTATATTTTTATATCAATATGGCAAGATCAATTAATCAATCAATTAATTAATGGATCTTAATAATATTTTACATATTGCATATCTGTGTGCAAGTAACAATATAAATGTGAACGCACTGGCAATGATTGTTTATTGCAATCCATGCAATGAAAATAATAGCACATATGACAAAAAGTTAAAAGAGATAGTTTAAGAATCTCCTTCCAAAAACCAAGTTTATGACGAACGTCAAGACTACCCAATATGACTATTTGACAGAATAAATAAAAGTTCAAGTATTTAGGAGAATTTACCAAAACGGATCAGAGAAAAAAGCTTTTAAAGCAAGAGTCAGTAAGATGAAATCGGCCTATTTCCTCACCAAAGATATCTATAAGAAGTCAATATCATTCAAC
This sequence comes from Rhysida immarginata, assembly GCA_023313115.1. Taxonomy (NCBI): domain Eukaryota; kingdom Metazoa; phylum Arthropoda; class Chilopoda; order Scolopendromorpha; family Scolopendridae; genus Rhysida; species Rhysida immarginata. The sequence continues at coordinate 544,512 of JAHWFO010022959.1, read as the reverse complement.
GCTAAACTTTGGCACTAAACAACAGTAATACGTCTAGAAGCACTTTATATAGAAAAATGTTAACTCAATAACTGAAGGTAGCTGAAAGAAAAATATTAAGAAAAATGTTGGGGTCAATATTTAAAGTACGTCGCAACAATGAAATATATACACATACTGAAAAAATTACTGATACTGTACTGTTAGGAAAAGGAGAATAGTTTTTTATGAAAATCTTGAAAGAATAAACCCCAATAGGCTCACAGGAAAAATTTTAAAATATATGTCAAAATTGAAACTAGCCAATACTTGGATAAATGAAACACAAAAGGACATAGAAGAATTACAAATTTCACAAGCAGACATATAAAAACGTACACCACATGAAACCAGGTTGGTACAATCAACAGGCTTTCGGGAAAAAATGAAGAATTAAGACGGCGCATTTTGAATAATTAAGACGGCTTTCGGGAAAAAAATGAATAATAATGAGTTGAAAAGAACGTAGTCCATTGCGGGTTATTCAACAACACAACAACAACGACGACAAAATAAACCTCATTTGTCAAATGAATTTGAAGTAATGATCATCATTGAAGAAAGAACTGAAAATTTTTATATTTGTCCTGAAAAATGTAATTTGCATCCTGAAAACAATGAACGGTTTGATTTGATCAATAGTTTCCAGAATTCTCTCGGTTCCTTAAGCCTTGGATCTAACAATTTCTTTTACATTCTTCAATGATATCTGTGGTATTCATTTAAAAAAAGGGACTGAATAAGCATTCATTCCTTCGCAGCAAGCTGCGCTTCACCAGTCAGCCTCGATTTCGATCAAGTATGAGCGCGGCCATAATCTCGCGCTTTCTCGTTTGAAAAAGGCTCATTGCAACGTGGCATGATCCTATGTGTTCACGTGTTTACTGCATATTCAAGATTATTGTTATCATGGCGCAGCAACTGGTTTTACACTCCAAGTTGGAGATTCCCTGAGCAATTCTTTTTTGTGGGTGAAAGGCTTAAATTTCACTGAAATCCATAAGGAAATTTGCACTGTCTACTGGAATAATATGATTTCTCATCCTGCAATTGTCCTGCAGACGAATACTGCGCAGGAAGATCATCCATGTCCAATACTCCCAAGCATATTACCCGCATTAATGAGATGACTGAACAATCGATGAATCAGAATTAAAGAAATGGCCAGAGCACTTAGCTTTTCTAATGGGAGTGTGCACTCAATTATTCACGACATGGTTGAGAAACGCTTGAATGGATTTTTACCGCAGCAGTATGGGAAAGTTAATTTCACGTTCACACAATTGTTTGCAATTGTTGGGTGATTGTGTAGAAAACTGAAATAGATGGTGCACATTTCCTCAGAATGTGTGTATGGGATCTTAACTTAAATGTAATTTTATGATTTTACTATTTCAGAGTGTAACTTACTTTTGATTCACCCTTGTATTATCACCAAGCTTATGACCCCCTCCCCCCTTGTCACACAATGTCACACTTTGTTGATCCCCTCCTTCCCCTTTAACGTGTGATGTAATTTATGGATGGCCCCTTTAACCCATTCTAATTTCGACCAATCCCATGGTGCCTTCCCTTGCCAAAGTTCTCGTTCGTAAGGTCTCATTACTCTCATGACGCTCATTATCCTTCTGGATCCCTGGCGTTGGAATTAATTTCCTCGCAAATCTAAGGACATCTTTTCATATCATCTATTATTATTCTAATCATTCATGAGTATGTCCCTGGCGTAGAATTAATTTTCAAGCAAACCTGACTTGTTCTTTTTTCTTAAAGCTAGGTGCGTCCTTCTTAGGACGGCTTCCTTTGCACACACTTAGCTACGAGGTT
>JAHWFO010022959.1:424300-542267 GCA_023313115.1 Rhysida immarginata | reverse complement strand
CCCCCCCCCCCCCCGTGGTTCTCTACAACTATATTTTAAAAATACGATGGCTTCGTCCAAAGTAGCAACGCTGAAGTCGGCAACGGTGTCTTTGCTGGCGCCTGACGGTAAAAGTGTGTCCTGCGAAAGGGCTTACAGGGATGCTTGTTTGGATCCTAGGTTTGCTGCATTTGACCTAGTATTTAATGAAATGGTGGAATCTCTCAGGAATGATCATAAAGACCAAGTACAATGCACTGGAGGCGAAGGTCGATTCCTTACAAACAAGTTTTGATGAAAAATACAATGGAATCAACACGGAAATTCAAAACTCTCGAACAGACGTCATCAACAAGATAAATGATTTTCGAACAGCCTTTGAAAAATTTTCCGGGACTCCAAAGGCGGGAAACTCCAAGGAAAAAAATAAGGTAAGAGAAAATTTTCAACATTGATAACAAAGTGCATGGACTGGAGTCCATGGAAACAAGTGATGAACATGACTGTTCGGCAAACGGTGGCAACAAAAGAAGCCATTCCGACGGAAGAGATGGAGAAGTGGAAGACAGTGCCTGGCCAGTTGTTCGTAACAAAAAACCCACAAGGGAGACGAGGACAGAAAATTCCCAGATTAAGGTAAGTGAAAGGAAAGCTATTTGTATTCCCCCTATTATCGTTAGACATCACAGAAAACCGATTAAGGAAGTGCTAAATGAGATTAAAAATCACGTAACGTTAGATAAGATTACTGCACATACCGGACGCTCAGACACTATCAAGATAAAATGCCATGATGAGGAAACACACAACACCCTCGTATCAGGAATCAAAATGAATGGTGTGCTTAAAATCCAGCATCATCAGCTCAAGTCTGAGAAGCTGTTAAAATACGTTGTCCGTAATGTGGACACAACCTATAACATGGAAGATTTTTGCGCAGGCCTTAGAAACGCTAACTACTTCCCCGATAAGGCAGTTAGACTCAAAAAAGCAAATGGTGCAGTTGAGATGCCAATGGTACTAGTGCTCTTACAAAACACTAAGCATAATAAATCTTTCCTAAATTTAAAGCGCGTGGGTCCACTTGCTGTAACGGTTGAATTGTTTAGGGGCAACAAGAAACCCTTACAATGTTACAATTGCTTACGTTTTGGGCACGTGTCCCAGGGCTGCACCGAATCACCGCGCTGCAACAAGAGCGCGGGTGACCACCAGTCAAGGGGGACTGCGCCAATATAAAAGGTAAAGACACTCCTAAATGTTTTAAATTGAAAACATTGGGTATGAATTAAAAGCAATTAATAAAAAAATCCTCCAAGATAAACATGAAATAGTTTATTAACCCAACCAAAGAAAAAATTAACCTAACAACCAAAAATTGTAAAAATAAAAATATAAATAAATATTTCTTTCTTTCTTGGTAGACTTCTTATTTATATTTTTATTTTTACAATTTTTGGTTGTTAGGTTAATTTTTTCTTTGGTTGGGTTAATAAACTATTTCACACTCCTAAATGTATTCGATATGAAGGCCAGCACACATCGAGTTATACTAAGTGTCCCAAATACCCACAAGTTAAAAGGAATAGAACTTCCAAAGTAGCTGAAGGAAGAACTTTTGCATCCCTTGCTTCTGCTTCTATTGGTAAAGGAGTCGCTGACCACGATGAATTGGTTAAAATTCAAAGGTATCTGGGTAACCTAATGAATATGTTAAAAGATAGTAGCAAAGTGTTGCCGCAGACGACTCAAACAGAGACAAGACAATAATCATGGATAGACATCCCTACAAAGTTATAAATCAAGGTAAGCTACGTTGCACTATATGGAATGCGAGGGGCATCCCTCGCAAGTGTCATGAGTTCTACGATTTCCTTACAAGCTGGAACATCGATGTTGCCTTCTTGTGCGAAACCCATCTCAAGCAGAGTAAGGCTTTCAATCTACCAGGGTACTATGTTTACCGAAAAGATAGGCCCCCTAAAAAAATTTCATATCCAGCCTCTGGTGGGGTAGCTAATGTTGTAAAAAGAAGTAGTAATCACACTAAGATTGTCACACATGCAAAGCTTCAGGAAACAGTTTCCATTGTCATCAAAGATGCTGATGTTGGAGAAGTCAAGTTTACTTTCCTATACAACCCACCCAGGCACAAGTTAGACCCTCACGATTTAGATGAACTACTGTCTGGGCCCACCCCAGTCATTATGGCGGGTGATTTGAATGCGAAACACCTACACTGGAACACCAGATGCATTAATCAAAGTGGTATTTTATAGGTACATGGTAGATCAGATCGACACTTCCGTTATTGGCCCTCTTGAAGATGCATACTACTGTGACTACTCACCCGCTAGTGACGTACGCGACATTGCTTTTCTCAAGGGGTTTTTCAAACCCTACAATATTTTTACAGTAAATGCCTTATCATCTGATCACCTACCAGTTGCACTAAATTTTGAGGGGATAAATATTGACCTGAGAATAAATCTTCGTTGACGAAAATATCTAGAAAGTCACTCACTCCATCAAGATGATTACAAATGCTAGTGCTACTACGATGGATTGCAAGCGGACAGACCATCTGGAACTTCCTCCCTCCATCAGGCAACTCATCCACGAAAAAAACACCTTCAGAAGACTTTGGCAGCGTACCAGGTTTCTCCACTTCAAGACGAAGTACATCAGGCTATCCCGCAAGGTAAGTGATCAGATTAAGGATTTAAAGAAACAAAGATGGAACGACAAAGTTAAAAGTCTGTCCGTCCAGGATAACTCTCTCTGGTGTATGGTCAGGGCCCTTAAAAGCAACAGGACCATAGTTCTCCCTCCTTTGCTTACAGAGGGTGGCGATTTCGTTAGCAATGACCAGGACAAAGCACAAATTAACGCCGATTCACTGATGAGCCAGTTCTCTACGCCCAAAGAGGATGATCTGATCAATATTACTCGTGAGGTCAAAGACGTGTGTGATAGGTGTGGCCACACACAGCACGCTTTCGGCTCTCCTGATATCATTGGCACCTCTGAGATATGGGATATCATAAAGAGCCTGAAAAGCAAAAAGGCAGCCGACATCGACACCATTAGTGCTCTCAAGAATTTGCCTCCCAGTGTTATCTACATCATCACCAAGGTCATGAACGACTGCTGGCTTAGCGGCCATTTCCCTAATGCCTGGAAGAACTCAGTCATCATCACCATTCCTAAACCTGGATCCTGTTATAGGCCCATTAGCTTGTTGCCTATGCTTTCGAAGGTTTTTGAGCGCACTATACTCAAGAAGTTCAACGAGTACTGCGAGGCAAACAACCTCATTCGTAGTGAGCAATTTGGCTTCCGTCTAGGCCACTCTTGTCAGCTTCAGTTATGGAGGCTCGTTGCTGATTTAAACGGTCCTCTCAACCTCTCTATGTTTCGAATAATGGAATAAAATCTTATGTGGATAGAAATAGTGAAGTAATAAACTAGAGGATACTCTTTTACCACAACAAGGAAACAAGAAACGAACAAATAATAAATGAAAAATAAGGCAAAAAAATAAGACAAAAAACAAAAGAATAAGGAAAAATACGACCTATAAGCGCTTTTCGAAAGCCTTGCTTTCATCGTTCAGCAGCCTTGTTGTGGTAAAAGAATATCCTCTAGTTTATTACCTAACTCTCTATGTTTGGTGGTCTCGTTTTCCTTGATGTCCAAAAGGCCTTTGACCAAGTCTGGCATGATGGACTTATCTAAAATGGGAGGCAAATAGGTTTCTTATTTTTGCCACAAGGGCGCTAAAACTCATCCCCATGCATGAAAATAATTTGTTATTAATAGCCTTTAATTGATTATTATTAACAGTCATTTTTGCATTATAAATAAAAATTATTCTCAAAAATTTACTCAAAATTAAATTTTGAAAATTTGATGTATTTTCTTTTCAATGACATATATTAAAGAACGTCATTGGTTCTTTTATATACGTCATTGGTTCTTTTATATCACCTTCACATCGTAGCCATTCAATATGCTTTGTTCTTTCTTTTAATTATTATCCTGCTGTTTGTTAACATCTTATTGATCTTTTATATGATTTTAGAATTACATATGCCTTTGAAGAAATTGAAATTCATTAAAAGTTTTTGAATTTGCATTTTATGATTGATTTCATAGGAAATAAATGCTTTTATAGCAGTGACAGTGACTTATTAACAAGCTCAGGTTTTAGTGGTACCGAATCTGATAAAACTCGGTCAGGCTAGAATGTAGTGCGAACGGTTTGGCTTTATCAACTAGCCTGAGCTGAGCTAGCCCGAATAAGCTAGCTCAACTCGATCTAGCCCAGCTGTAGTGCGAATGGGGTATAACATCTATCTCTATGGGCTAGTTTCTCGCCCGAATTTTGTGTATTGGAGCCTTATAGAAAGTAAGAAGGGTAGCTGACTTAATTTCAACACGGAGGTCGAATATGCTATTAATTAAAATAAAATGTCACCGTTTCCCTTTCCATTATTGTAGGGAGTGTAAATCATTGATCTAAAACTCATCCTTTTTTCTGCATTTCAGATTGCCAAGGATACTAATATGCGCCTTCCTCTTCAGCCTCCTCGTGATAATTTCCATTTAGCCTACCCTAAGGAATGTAAAAGGAATCTTGCAGATTTATAATGAGAACGATGTAATGGTTACAACAAAATAATCCCTAGATGTTTGTGCAAATCAATTCTGTTAGGTGATGGTGAATTTATTGCATTGTACATTAGGCTATAAGTTGATTGTATTGTTAAATCAATAAATGACTATATAATAAAAATTGATTTTTAAAAATTTTAAAAAGATCTCGTTTCTCTTCCTATTGTCTACCGTTCAAGAGCTGTCAACTCCATGATCACAGTGATCGTTATTTTAGAATTCAGCAACAGATTTATCATTAAAATCCTTTTTTCTGCCTACAAGCTTGGAATTCTATCTTCTGTTGGCGAATTTTGACTATAAAGATGATAAAATACAAATACAGGTCGGTATACAAATGTAAACTTGTGTTAATATCTGTATACATGTGTGTAATTTTGTGTAAATAGGTGTATAAGCCTGTGTAAAGTGGTGTATACATCTGTGTAAATTTGTGTACCTGTGTGTATTCATGTGTAAATATGCTATATATATATATATATATGTGTGTGTGTACTAAAGTGTAAACTTACGTAAATAGGTGTATAGATGTATGTAAACCTGTGTGAATAGGTGAATAACCGTGTGTAAACTTGTATATGTGTGTTTAAATGTGTGTAAAGTTGTGTAAATATTCTATACAGATGTGTACAAAAGTGTAAACTTGTGTGAATAGGTATATAGCAGTGTGTAAACTTGTGTATATTGTGTGTACAGGTGTGGAAATTTGTGTAAATATAAATGTGTAAGTAGCTGTGAAAATATATAAATATCGGGTGTCCCAAAAATGACTGATGGATTTTGAAAATCAATAAAAAAAAAGACGGAATGCGATAGATATGTATCGTTTGCAGCCTTATGCTTAGGAAATCAGAGAAATTTATCCCACCAAATTTCAAATTTAGTTAACATTTCCACCAAGAGATGGCGCTGCAGGCGATCTGTAACAGGTATAGTTAAAATGAAGTATTTCAGCTCGCCATTCCATAGTTCGTCGTCAAGCTGCAAATGGGGGTTATATTGAAAATGTCATTGTTTAGTTTTTTGCAACAGTCCTTGCAACATTTTCATACCGGCTTTTATTTTTTCATAGTTTTCAGCGCCACCTGTGGGTGAAAATGTTAACTAAATTTGAAATTTGGTGGGATAAAATTCCCTGATTTCCTAAGCATAAGGCTGCAAACGATACATATCTATCGCATTCCATCTTGTTTTTACTGATTTTCAAAATCCATCAATCATTTTTAGAACACCCGGTATGTATGTAAAAATGTGTAAATAGCTATATACGCGTATAGTATACATTACGTTAATGAGTCTTAAGTCTTGTACAGTCGAGTCAATTGACCCGAGAGTGGGGACTCGGAAATTCGGGTCAAACAACTCTTACTGAAATCTGTGTCCAATGACTTTTAAATGGGTCGCATTGGAAGAATCATATGACTCTCACAAGCGGGTCATATTAACCACATATTGCTGTGAGTGTACGTGAGGTGATCATAAAAGTAAGGTTACAAATCAACATGAAACGTGTAAATTTTATTTCAGGCAACCGATACAGCCAACCGATAGTACATACGAGCGTACATAAGGTTATTTTTCGACACAGTTCTCCATATCGATTAGGCACTTGTCGGCTCGTGGGATGAGTTTGAATATCCCTTACTGGTAAAAATCCTGTCCTTGCGTGTTCAGCCACGTTATCGCGGAGTGTTTCACCTCCTCATCTGAAGCTAATCGTTGGTCTCTTAGGTGTTCCTTCAAGTGAGGAAAGAGGTGAAAGTCGCTTGGAGTGAGGTCCGGGCTGAAGGTAGGGTGTTCGAGATGTCCCAGCATGGTGGTCTTCTGGGCTGTATGAAACTTTCACCTCTATCCTCACTTGAAGGAGCACCTAGGAGAAACACTTTAGAGATAATTATATAAATATGAAAACTGAACTGTAAAATCCTAAGCAGAAGGTGTCGATTGGGGTGCAAAGGAATGTGGAGGGGGTGATTTCTCAAAAGGATGCCGCCACTTTTTCTTTTGTTCTCAGCCTGCACTGTATGCGCTAAGGTTCCCTGGGACCCTGACCCTTGATTTGTATCCCAGGGCTTATATGACACAGATGACGGGTTTATCAGCTGTGTTATTTTTGATCCACCCTACAATCCAGAACAGTGCATCTTAAAAAATCCCGAAGGGTATTATGATAGTCGTAGTGACGTTGTTGATGCGCTCGTTAAGTTGATTACATTGAAAGAATAGGCTGTTTACAAAATCAATCTCACGCCTAACAAATGTTTTCATTTCAGATGCACAGAAAGTCGCTATATTAGTTTTAGCGAGTGTCTATGTTACACATTGCGTTTACAAGCTGAACTTTCCGACTTGAAACTCGTTATTGGTTTGGGTTCAACCCCAATAGATCTTACATGAGGCATACATGGTTATTATCGGTATACAGACATCATACAACTGCAAGTTGTGGGTAACACATTCGCACCGCTCCTATGAATTATTCCAGTTTCACATGCCAGATGAGAAGTGATTTATCAGGCTTTTCATTCACCCAACTACTTTCCCTTAAGTAAAAACTTCATAGACACGATTAAAATCGCGGTTCATTCAGACAATGGGGATTTGCTCTCGTTTTTAACTGGCAAAACTGTAGTGAAAATACATTTTGAACGAAACAACTGTAGTGCGAAGTTGATTTCTTTTCTCTACTTCAAAATGCATATCCCCTATCATCCGAACCAAGAAGTAATTTTGCGTTACTATTTAAACCAGAGAGGGAATGGCTTACCAGTGTATAGAGGTTCGGTTTTCCAGAGGGGCAATGAGATTCGTTCAGTATTTTCAAATCTGTTTTGCTTGGCAACACCTTTACTCAAATCCGTGGGCAAGATTCTCGGTCGCCATGCACTAAAGGGTGGTGTTTCCGTTTTTAATGATGTGATACATGGTCAAAATCTCAAACAGTCGCTGTCATCACGAATGAAGGAGGTTGGAGGCAGGGCCCTACAGAAAATGGGTGTTAGAGTTCAGAGCGCCAGAGGGCGTCTTAAAAGACGAAATTCAACATTTCCTACTCATTCACATGTAAAGAGACACAGAGGCAACAGCTTGGAGTCCTCTCTGACGAGGGAATACAATCGAAGAGGGCGAGTGCAGCGTTCAAAAAAGTTGAAAAACAAGCAGAAGAAACAGAAGAAGAGGAAGCAACAGAAGAAGTCAACAAAAAGACCTGCAAAATTATGTTCTAATCCAAATTTAAATATACGACCTTTATCATCAGTTTTCGCCTAATACATACGTAATCATGGCATCAATGATACACCAACTGAGCACTGAATGTCTCAACAGCGATCTCGACATTTTTTCTATACCCCACACGAGCGGTCAACAGGAAAAACGGCACATCACAGGCTACCAACCAACAGCCATCATCAGCCAAGACAAACCTATTGAATTCTACGTACATGGTTTGGCAGATTTTTACACGGATCTCGATCAAACTACATTAAGCTTAGAAGTCATTATCAACAAAGAAGATGGACAGCTACCAGCCAGTGATAAAACAGGTCCTGAGAACTTTTTCTTACATTCACTATTCTCACAAATCGACTGTTATCTAGGTGATAACGTTAGTTAGTCATAGTAATAACTTACAGGTATTGGACATTGAAACTGAAACACCTTCGCAAATAGCACTGGATACCCCCAGGGCTGAATAGATCCTTCTGCTAGGTAATAATTCGTATGCATATCAATGAATTACGTGTCAGAGTTCTTGGTAGTCACTCCAGTAGAAAAGTTCGATAGTAAGCTTCAAATTGTCTGTGCCGAGCGCTATAATGGGAGACATATCCGACTTCAAAAGAGGGCAGATTGTAGGCGCGCGTCTAGCAGGTGCATCTGTGTCCAAAACTGCCACACTTTGTGATGTCTCACGTGCTACAGTATCCAGGATGATGTGTGCATATGAACAGGAAGGACGAACTACGTCCAGGAGGAGCAACTGCAGGAGAAAACGGAAGTTGTCGGAAAGAGACGTCAGGACATTGACCAGGATTGTTGCACGAAAGCGGAAAACCACCGCAGCAGAAATCACCGCAGAAATGAATACACACCTCCAGGAACCTGTGTGCACGAAGACAATCTGTCATTACCTGCATAAATCCAACATCCATGGCAGGGTTGCCGTACCGAAGCCTTTCATCACTAGTACAAATGCCTCCAAGCGGGTTCAGTGGTACCGGACGCATAAAACCTGGACGTTGGATGACCTCAAACGCGTCATATTCTCGGATGAGTCCAGCTACACTGTTTTCCAAACAACAGGGAGGGTATTCGTCTGGAGGAGCCCCTCTGATGCCTACAACCCAGACTGCTTGGCAGGCACAGTCAAACACGGAGGTGGATCAGTAATGGGTGGATCAGTAATGGTTTGGGGTGCAAACTGTGCAGGACCTCTACTGATCCTTCCCAAGATGTGTTGCTGCTGTGCTGGCTGCCCACAGTGCCCCAACACCTTATTAAATAAAGATTTTGGATTTCTACCAGGTGTTTCAGTTTCAATGTCCAGTACCTGTATATCCATACAGAGCTTATTTTGAACTTTTTTGAACTATGGCCAGACTTCTAAACAAAGTCAGCTCACAACAACTGGGTATTGTAAAGATACGTGCGGTAAAATGGACAATGCTGACGATGCAAACAATGGGTTTAAGTTACGTAAAACACTTGCACGAAACGGCGTTTACTACATGGAAGGTCCTCTCCATTATTTAGACATCTTTCGTCAGTATCGATTGCTGCTAAACTCTACGGATTTTCGTCTGAGGCTTTACAGAAGTAAGCCCTCCTTTGCTCTGATGTCTAATGTAGCTAATCCAAATTACCAGATTGCAATCCGAAAAGCAACGCTGAATGTTGAGAGAGTTAAAGTTAACACAGCCACACTATTAGCACATGCAAAGACTCTGCAAATCACTAACGCGCTTTATCCTGTCGGATGTGTTGAAATGAGGTCAGTGAGTATTGCTAATGGAACTAGAAATCACGTCATACAGAACTTAATTACTGGTGAGAGACTCCTTCCCGGTTGATTTTTGCATTTACATCGAGTGAAGCCCAGAATGGTTCTTTTACTTCGAACCCATTCAACTTTCTTCTCCCTCTCATTGGATACTCATGCAATTCCTCTAAACCCTCTGACGCCAAATTTTTCCTATGGGGCCTACCTGAGAGAGTTTGTTCATTCCATGAAGGCACTTGGGATGTGGAAAGAAGACAGATGTAGACATCAACCAGTTCAATTACGGTTCTGGTTACACAATTCTGGCGTTTGATCTTTCGGGGGTCAGGAATTATTATACAGATAAATTTAACCTTATATGTAACGGTATGTTAAGCGTCGAAGTTCAGTTTTCCGAGCCTTTAGCTAATTCGGTGAACCTGATTGCTTATTGTAAATATTAGAATCTCCTGGAAATCAATAAAGACAGAACCATGAGCTTCGATTTCACGAATTAAGGTCGATGGATACGCAAAAGCTATGGAGGGCCCTAATGATGGTATTATGGCAAGAGGTGTTTTCCCGTCGTATTTAGTACCCCAGCTCAAACCTGTTCACCCATCTTTACTCATTGCTAATACGGATGATTCCAGTAAGCCAGGCTCGCACTGGGTGGCTTTTTTATACCATCCAGCAAACAAGCATATATCTTTGATTCTTTCGGAATGTTTCCTCAACCACAATTTCAACCGTTCATGTTTATGCATGCGGAAAAATGGATCTACAACACGAGAATAGTGCAACATCAGATGTCTGACACTTGCGGTCATCACTGTCTACATTACCTGAAATTAGCAGCCACGGGTTATTCTATGGCAGACATCTTGAACAACACTTATACGAATGAACTGTTTTTAAACGACTTACTCGTGAAATGTGAAATCATCCAAGACGAATATACCAGCAACTCTGAATTTAATACCTGTCAAAAGTCCAAATGGAACCAATGTTGCAAACCTTTAAATTACTCTGTTTAATTATTCTAATTATTATTATTATTATTTGTTTTATTCAATTTCTGTATATACATTTGTTCAAATAAACTTTTCGAATTCAGATTGAATTTGTGTTTGTTTGTGGTTACTTTTAATCTCTAATAAATAAATAACTAAATAAATTAATAAATAAATTACACAATCAATGGTTTTCATGCATTTAATTACATTTTTATTCAAATTTTTACAGACATAAAATAAATTTTATCATTGCAATACAAACTAATTTTTACATTAAATTGTTATTTATCATAATGCAGCCAAGGGAGCTTTGAAGTGTCAGGTGCGTGCGCAGACTGGTACACAGGATTCACGATTAATTCTTCAGGGATATTGATATCATGTATCACGTTGGTAAACACTGCTCTCCCAGGTAGAGGCTTCTTCAGGTTGGGGTTGGGTATTAAACATCTTGTATTAAACTATTAATATTTGATCCTCATATTGATTTCCGCCGATTGACACAGTTCCTTTTTTATTCCACATGATAACATCAGATCTCTTTCGAAGTGTCTCGATGAAACGTGTACGTGGGAGGTCTGCTCAACAGGCAAACTCACTACGTTTCCTGGTCGTCCATCCTCGTCGTAGGCCTCGTCGAATCCGCCAACCATTGTGATATCGGCATCATCATGGGTTTTTTCTTTTAAGTCTGTAGACGTGCAAAAATCGGGTGAATAGACGAGTTGTTGTGGATACAGATAAGTAGATGTTTCTTGAAGGGATTGCGGTGATGGTGTTTGGGGCATTAAAGACGGGTTTGAAGGTTTTTTCGAGTTTCGGTTTGGGTTGAAAGACTTGTTTGTTTCAAATGGGCTTCACGGTGCTTTGCTCTTAGATATTTTTGATGTGTAATTAAATAAAGGTCCATTTTCTGATGCACATTAAAAGTTGATGCTTTTAAAATCTCGTTGATTTGAGAATCAAGTTGTTTATTACGTTTTTTTTAACATCATTAACCACACTCGGTTCAGCCTTAGGTTGGGTATGCTCTGCAGGATGCGATGACATCGGGACGTTCTGGACTGTAGCGTGAAGGAACCTTTGATATTCGTAACGCAATATCAAAACATTTACGTTTAATAAAAGAAAATAACACAATCACCTTTTACAACCATACACTCACAACATCAACACACAATTTCCAATAAACACTACAAGCAAAATCTCAATATTACAATTTACCATTCCAATTCGCAAAATCCCGTTTCACCCCTATTTAGGATAGCTGGGATCTCAACATAATCATCCATACACGTATCCTCATCCCATGAGTATCCAACCGACTCTGTAATGTCTTTTGACAGTTTTCTGTCATTGCCTTCTTCCCATTTCTTTCCCGTAACTATCATAATCGATTTTTTTTTTGTCACTAACTTTTATTTTGATTTCATTCCCTTACCACGTTTAACCTTTTTCCCTTTACGAGCTCCCTTTCGAACCATGTCATTTTTACCCACTTGTTTCTTTACACTTGGTTGTTCCAATAACTGATTATGTATCTTTTTAGCCAATTTAATCCCTTCCTGCCAAACCAATTGTCCTTCATCTAATCCCTCCATGCACACCTGATTCTCCAGCTCTGTCATAACATTTGCAGGTATCTCTGTGCCTACTGATACATCAATTCCCTGTGTCAATACAGCTCTGCTATCTTCACGCACCACACTTCCTCCAGGTTCCGTCAACCTGACCCCACCTTCCACCTGCTGGATATCAGGGTGACTTTCATTACCCCAACTTGTCGTGGTATCTAATGTATACTGTGGGCTTGGTACTGCCACCCCGGTCTGGGGAACCCAACCCATATACGTATTTGAACATTCACCCAGATATCCAGATTCGGTCAGATTTGGAATAATCTTCTTAATCCCGTTACCCATTTGTACATTATTGTACCCTGGCATACTCATACCAGACTCACAATTCTCATTCAGACTACCAATTTTAGCCTCATTGCACCCGTACCTCTGTACATGCCACGCATTTGATTGTGGCTCATTTAGACAAGAATAACTATTCCCCATCTGTACCCTCAAATCTTCACTATACTCCCACTGGAGTCCCCTCGTGTTTACCCCTAATTCCCATTTCGACAATAATTATCCCAATCTTACCCATTTTATATCGCCAAATCTTACTCCTTTAATTTGCACCCATCCCATACCATCAGTAGAGCAAACTTCGAATGGTCCTACCCACCTTACTATTCTTCCTGTCCCTCCTTGACTAGACTCCCTAACCATCACCAAGTGGGTGAGATTAGCACCATAATTCTCATACCCCATGTTGCTCATATTCGGACTACGCTCAGCACCCTGATACTGCATTGCTTCCTCTCTATTGAGGTCATCATTATGACACTCCTGCTCAATTGACAACACATCTGCAAATCCAGACACGACTGCCGAAGAGCACTGAAATGTGAGTCCCTTGAGGATGTCCATACCCAGAATGCCATCATATGGGCGATCATTAAACTAATAAACCAGGAACGTTCGTGTGCCCATATGACGACCCTGGACTACTACGTCCAGTAAACCTCCCTTCTTCAGGCATAGGCAACTTCCATTTATACCTTTTATGGTCATTTCCATCTCCTGTAACGGGGGGGCCTGCTAATTGGCGGTAGGCCTCCTCGTCAATCAATGATACTTGGGATCCAGTATCAAATAACATGGTTACTGGATGCCCTTGTATATAAACAGTAGCCAAGCAAGTAACGCCCTCACCACACTGAGTTAGTATAGGGCCCTCCGGTTGCCCACTTGTGTCAACACTATGTGGCCTTGGTGCGAATTGGAGACAATTTCTCGCCAAATGTCCCAATCGCCCACACCTATAACAGCCATTATTGGGTGCCATTACTCTTGGGACAACTGCTCGTCCTTCACTTGGTACAGCGACTGGCGCTGGCTGAACTGACGGAACTTGTATTTGGGTAACCGCTAATTTTTCAACTGTTCGGGCGAGATTTTCAACCATACTTTCCAGTCTCTTTATCGAGTCGCTACATTTACATTCTGGGACTTGTTGTTTAACCACCTCAACATTTCCAGTGTTTGTTTTCGCCCCCTTTTGTCCATTTTCCCAGCATTAATTCTCGGGTCATCTCTTAGACTCATTTCCCCGGACTCCACGACATTGGTAGACCTTCTGAACTTCTTTTCCAGTTCCTCTGATCTCAGTGCAAGCATTACCGCCTCTTTATAGGACTTCGGGTTAGCTATAATCAATGCCCTCCGGTGGGCTAGCAGACAACTGTTACAAAATCGTTGTAACAGCACTGTCTCCTTAATGGGGACCGCCGCCGCAGTAGCGCTGATATACCTAGCCATTGCTAGCTCAAGGCGACCTAGCGATGAGAAATTTTAATTCTTGCAGAAATCCTCTCGCCACTGTAGACCAGGATGTCGTCCTCTATTCCACTGGGAACGCTCACTGAAATCTCGCCTGGGCTTGGTTTGGTGCCCGACACTATACCGAGAGTCCCTTCGGCTTCTGTAATATTCAATATATTAAAGCTCTGCACCACACAATAATTCAGCACACATTTCTGAACAGAGACGCTGTTCACAAGTCCGCTGAAGGCCTAATAGTCTCTTCCTTCTCCTTGTCTAATTTCCTCTTAGGCCTTACATGGGACGACTTAGCACATTTTAAGATAAGTGGAGTATAAGGTATGCTCGAACGCGATTTCTATTGTGATTGGCTAAGCTCCGTGACGTCAGCCAGCACGCGAATGCGACTTTTGTTTTGCTTGGAAGCTATGGAAAAGCAGCACAAATTTCGGTTTCGACACCTTTCACGAGCATTCGCTTATGTTTCCATAATTGATTCATTTCATAATCAGTTCAGACATAGTTCAAGTAACGGAAATGATTTACATTACACGTTTAAAAAATATATTATTGTTAAAATTACGTTTAAAACTACGTAATGCATTGCACGATTGAATACCGATAACGAAATGAAACTCCTGTGGATGCATAAGTTAAGAGCACATAAGGATCAGCTCTTTATGAGCCGATATAAGTGGCTTCAAATTCATCATAAGAATCAAATACTTTGTTTATTAACGACATAAAACAAGCAGCATGTTGATTGGAAGGCTCTTCATTGCAAGAAAACGATCGAACATAGAATAACAAAGACTATAAAATGCACATACAGAAACGAAGTACACACGTAAACGAAGGAAATATCATGTTGCCATCTCTTGGCAATAAGCGATGACAATGAAGCACTTCTCCAACACAAAAAATAACGACAACATTGATAATAATAATAAGAAAATATGCAGAATATGGAGGAAATAAAAGAAGTATTAAATTGCGTTTTAACATAACCCCCTCGTCTGTCGAGAAATTGTATTTTTCCGTGAACTTGAAAGGATTGTTGGTCTATTTCAGTGACGCATTGTAGCCATTTCGGCGATGGCTTCACCAGGCAGATGATCAGTCCATGATGTTAATGCATAAAGCGAAGTTTGTAATCCTTTTTAAAATATTTTCTTTTATTTATCCATGGATTATTTTTGTTTTCCTGGAAACTGTTGTTGCATATTTCAATTGTGTAATGTGTTCCAAGCATTATTAAAAATCGCCTGCAAAGTTTGATCTGATTTTTTTATTTTAAAGCATGTGCGCCTATGGAGGGTTTACATTTTTCGGGGTCTGGCTGACGTCATCGATGTGCTGCCATCTGGTGAGCACCGGGAGAAACGGCCCGATCGAGCATACCTTATACTCTACCTACCTTGACCTAAATTCCAGGGTATTTTCCATTCCATCCAACTCTTTCCCCAATACCTTTCCGCTTGCGCACGCACCTTTGTTGCCTTTTCTTCCGTTTCCTATGCGCATCATCACGTTTAGCTCCATACTTAATTATTAGTTCATAATCTTTATCTATTTCTCTACAAGATGGCGTTACTTTCTTTTCCACTTTGTTTCTAAGCTCATTCCACCTGCTCCGTCTGCTGATGCACATCGACGTCACAAAATTCTATGACAGGCAAGTTTGTGAAGTAGACATGCGTGATTGACTGAGTCAAAGCTTTTCTGAAATCAATAAATATTGCATCAACTTGTTCACAGTGATCGATACTAGTGAATATATAGTCGGTGAAACTGACTAAGTTGGTTTCAACAGATCGGCCAGGGGAAAAGCCATGTTGCTGTTGAGGTATGGAGGAAGCAACGTAGCTAGTATGTGCCTTGAAGAAAAACATCAAATACCTTGTCGAAAGTTATTGAGAGCTGAGGGAGGTCCATTGTTGTGCGTGGGAATAAAATATATCAGGATAAATTCCTTGATTTAGACAGAGGGAAAACATATACTATAGGGGGGACAGAATAACAGTAGATAATCCTTTGAAAGCAAGTGCAGGAATGTCAGTGGAGTCTGAGCGACTTTTGGCGCTCAATCGCCTTATGGAATGGAGTATATCAAGCTCATTAATAGATGTTAGATGAAAGGTCCCAAGAGGTGAAGACATGAAAGTAGCATCGAATTCACTATGG
The DNA here is from genome assembly GCA_023313115.1 of Rhysida immarginata. Lineage (NCBI taxonomy): Eukaryota > Metazoa > Arthropoda > Chilopoda > Scolopendromorpha > Scolopendridae > Rhysida > Rhysida immarginata. Next base: position 526,050 of record JAHWFO010022959.1, on the reverse strand, counting down.
GTGATTTGATTGTTGCAATTTGTGCTAAAGAAGACAGCAAAGGAATTTGCAATATCATTAGCATCAGACGGAACAGCACCATCCAGGTTTATGAAAGTTATTGTAGGCGCATTGGCTCTCTTGGATTTAGCATAATTCCAGAATGCCTTTGGCTGTGCCCGAGAATTTAGCTCAAGTTGTTGTATGTAAGCGTGGGAGTCAAGTTTCTGCCTGCTTTTTTCTTTTTCTCTTTTCTTCCAGATTTTTTGCGCTCTCAGGAGCGTTGAAGTCTCCAGTAAGAAGTATAGGACAGCCGGAAGAGAGGAGAAATTCTTGAAGAGAATAAAAGATGTCATGAAGAATATGGTAGTTCATCTGGAAGATAGATACTACCGACGATAAGACTTTTAGAGTTTCTACAACAGACTTTCAGCCACGAATTCTCAATATGAAGAAGAGTAAAATCAACAGGTCTATGATTCAAGTTGGAGGAGATTGCAATAGCAGATCCATCACCAAAAGCCCCTCTAAAGTCACTACGATCATACCTATACTCTATGTAGCAGGTGTCAAAGAGAGCTGACTAAGAAATATTGTCAAGTAATCAAGTTTCAGTGAGACAGATAATATCATAGTTACTGAGCAAAACAGTTTGATAATAGATTTGCTGTTTGGTCCTTAGACCGCGGCAGTTTTGGTAGTACAGTGTTAAATCCATAATCAATTTTGATATAATGCTAACAGGAGACTCCGAGGCAACAGCATATTGAAGATTGGATGGATCATCAGATGGTTTCTGACAGGTTGGCAAAGTAGAGAAGTTATCGCAACTCTCTTGTGATGGTGAAATGTTAGACAACTGTGATACTAATGAAGAAGCATGAGGATATCCAGGATATTTCTCACTTTTATCTTTCTGTATGGCAAGAAGTCCTGAAGAGAGCCTTCCAAGAAAAGGAAAGATCATGGAGTAAGTAAGCCAATTTGTGGCCTGCAGAAATTTCTCCGTGCCATGCACTGAGAGATAGAAGGAACTATAGTTGTTTGATTTGGTCATCAGTTTGTGGCAGACAACAGATTTAGAGTGAAAGGATGTTATATGTGTCAGAATATCTGCTTTGCAAGTATCAGGATGCATACATGTAAGAAACAGTCTTGAAAATTTGATACGAGGTACGGCATCTTTGATTGGAGCAGTAGCATTGGTTCTGTGGACAAAAACACGGTCAGGCTTAGGCCCTCGAATTCTTTTACCAACACGAGGATGAGCTTGTTCATGTACGACCCCTGGTGCCGAGTTACGTGAGAATAACTGGTTTGGTGAAGTTATGTCTGTGGCTCTGAGAAGGTTATTGAGAACTGATGGCAAATTATTTTGTTGGTCTTGCTTTGCGTGAGGTGGAACTGTTTTCAGAACAGATGCATAAGTTTACTCTCTGGCGAGATGGTAAGGCTGCTATTCACATTCAGGAAGGAGACGCTTTCACTGTAGCTAATTTCGGAAGCCAATAAATATTTGGTAGGAGGAGGGCTAGTAACTGTTGATTGCTGCTACTGCATTTCCTTACGAAGATTGGCAATTTCGGTTCTCAGTGATTCTATAACCCCTGAGAGAACTGGAGATCCAGAAACACTACTTGACGAAGCATCAAGAGCCTTCCAAGAGGACCTTGGTTGTAGACACATTTACAACCCTCCTCACAGGAGCAAAAAGTCACAATAGAACATTGTTCTAATGCTGAGAACTTATGGCAAAGAGAACACTGAAGCGGTTGTTTGTTACTAATTAAGTGCCTTTGCGCACAATCCAGGTGGAATCGACCAGCACAGTCGTGGGTCCATTTCAGCCTCACTTGCCGGCCATACACTTTTTAACCACACAGTGAACATGGGTCAGGAGGAGCACCCACAGTGGAACAATAAAGAGAAAGAATTCAAGAAGTCAGTTTGAATAGAGATTACACAATTAACAAAAATCTGAGGAGGGGAGAAGAGCAAAAGTGGGCGCATCTAGGAAGCAGGAAGTCAAGGTCAGAAAATAGTTACTTATGTATTATAATAATAATAATAATAATAATAATAATAATAATAATAATAATAATATGAATAATCATAAATGAATGGAGTTTAAAAAATATCTTAAGACAGAAAGAATGGGAAGATGGCGAGATTATTATTCTCTTTTCTACGATAATATAAAAAATATAATTTCTATGATAAAATATTTTCTACGATAATATATATAGAATATAGGGTAACAGGACGGAAGAAAAAAAGAAATAGAATTGGGGGAGAGTCAATTAGAAGAGGGAGAAAAAGCCTAAAGGCAGCAAACGTGAAAAATAGTATAAAAAAGTAACAGTTAAAAAGTATGCAAGCAACAGGGAAAGGATTAAAGGGAGGCGTACCTTTAATGGGTAACAAGGGGAAAGAGATAAAGGAAATGACTTCAGAGTGTGAAATTGAGCAGGGTAATTTAGATAGCACAAAAACGTCGTGGGCTTTCCATTTGCGACCTGAAAAGTGACCTTCGAGTTCATCTTCAAGGTCATTCAAACTGTAACTTTTTCCCTATCAGAGATAGAAGAAAATTCCTAATTACGAACTTGTAGAACACCCCAAAATTAGTCTAAATCCATGTTTACTTTAAATGATTCATAGGAAAATTATGTGAAATAAATGAGGATGAAGACTGGTGTGCTACCCTCCTACCATCGTGTTGAGAAATCACAGACAAATCAATTAGTGAGATTTTTTATTTCTAAACTCAAAAGGGTTCGATACTACATGTAATTTAAGTCCTGACCTCCAAAATCGATCATAGTGTTGGCCTTTGGCTGCAAGGCAAAACTGTGCACGATAGGTGATTGCCTTCTGGACAGCTGTCATTGTCATGGCAGGAATTTGCCTAATGGCCAGTTCAATTCGTCCTTGAAGAAACTACAAGCAAATTAACTTTGAATAACTTACAGTTTCGAGTTAGAAACGGTGCCACTTTTGTGTGTGTTTGGGGGGGGGGGGGACAACCGATTTCGAGATATTTGCGGTTAAAGTTCATCAATTGCATAAGTATAGTTGATTTAACGTAAATAAACAAGAGCTTCCGTAGCGTAGTGGATAAGGCAGTTGATTACAACGCCGTTGGTCCGGGTTTGATTCTCATTGGAAAAATTATTTTGTTGTATTTTTAAATAGCATTTAACATTATTAATTCTGTCCGTAAACTTTCCAAATTAAAGTTTTATTTAATTAATTCTTACAATTGTCATATAACGCGTCAATAGACGGAGTCGTTTATGTTTTCGATTTTGATGACGTTATTAGTAAATAACCCGCCGCTAATTTTGTTCTTAAATGTTTATGTGTATCATATTAATAAAAAATAATCGTGTAAATTTTAACAAAAATAATTAAATAAACATTAATAAATAATTATCTTTCTATAGCATTTTTAAAACTATAATTTATAACGAAAATATTTTATTTATAACGAAATTATTTTGTTACATTAAAAACAGAATTAGCTCTCTACTACAGCCTTTGGGCCTAGGTATCATCCGCTCTGTAAAAGTTTAATACAGAAAGCAGCTAACGTTTCAAACTCGTAATGAAGCTACCGTATATGCTACACAATTGTCCACTAACTTGTAGGAGTAAAACATTTTGATTCTGTGCCTTCATTTTTCGATTAAATTTCTCTAACCAGATTCTAAACAACTCTTGCGTCATCCACGCTTTTCCATTGGCTTGATGATCGCATGGCTTTTAAGCAGTAGCATAGCAAGAGTTGTTCGTCCTTCCCCCGCGACACACCCCTTTTCACTTCTATTCCAAACTGCGCAGCTATGTCCTTTTTGCGTCGGCCAGAAAAAGCAATGACTTCCAAAATTTCCAGCTTCTTTTCAAAGGTTAGATGTTGTCAATTGGCTATGCTTGGAAACCATTGCCATGAAATGATGGCGATACTACAGTATTTCGGTATCGAGTGTCGATTAAAAATTCGTTACATCGAGATTTTGCTGAAGTGTGTCGAGGCTCGAAAATGTGTTTGTTAAAGTGAAATTTCGTTAAACTGAAATTCGTTAAAGTGAAGTTTTTTGTACATTAAATTAGTCGTAGTTAGGTCTAGGCAGGGCCAGAAAAATAATTCGTTAGCGTGAAATTTCGTTATAGTGGGGTTCGTTATAGTGAGGTTCGACCTGTATTACTAAAAATACAAACATACTAATAAAAAATGTGTGTTAACTTCCTCGGTTCTGTTTAACTTTTTTTTATGCTTACACGTTTTTGCACGTGACTTATATAAAATACACGGGCAGAAAAAAAATCCCAACACCACGAAGGGCTTACGCTAGCTGAATGAAATTCGGACAGTATATTCAGCTATGGTATTTATTCAATTGATTCAAGTTTCAAGCTTACAACTTATAGCGGGCGCCACCAGCACTATCCTGTACATGGTATAAAGCACGGACTTTAGTATCCGCTGTAGTCGCCGCGCTGATCAATGCAGGTCTGCACACGTGCATGCATACGGTCGTAGAGATGCCGAATGTCATTTTGTGGTAATGGCATTCCATGCCAGTTGTACCTGGATGGTCAGATCAGCGACAGCTGTTGCTGGTTGTGGAAGAGCCCTGACACGGCGTCCGACCATGTCCCAGACGTTCTCGATGGGCGACAGGTCTGGTGATCGTGCTGGCCATGATAGGATGTGGACACCCTGAAGGGCGCGTTGGGTTGCAGCGGCAGTGTGGGGTCGAGCGTTATCCTGTTGGAACAGCCCCCCTGGCATACCAGCCATGAATGGCAGCACAATGGGTTCAACAACCATCCGAATGTAAACATTTGCCGTCATGGTGACTGGGATAACCACCAGGGGGTCCTGCTGCCGTACGAATACCATAATGCCAGGAGTGGAGCCAGTATGCCGACGACGGATACAGCTCGGTAACAGGACTTCCCCACTCCTCCTTTTGACCCTTGTGCGACCATCACTCTGACCCAGACATAAACGACTTTCATCCGTGAAGACCACAGACCTCCATTCTACCCTCCAAGTCGCTCTGGCTTGAGACTACTGAAGACGTGCTGCACGGTGTTGAGGGGTAAGAGGCAAACATGCCACAGGGCGCCTGGAGGGGAGGTTCCTGGCCAGGAGACGGTTCCGAATTGTGCGTGGAGTGACGTTGGGTGCCACAGCAGCCCGAATGTCCGCTGCAGATGCTGTCCGATTTGCCACAGCCATCCTACAGATGCGCCGGTCAACCCTGTCTCCAGTGGCCGGGGGTCGTCCAGATCCTGGTCTCCTGGTAATCCTGCCTTCCCTGGACCATTGCTGCCTTCCCTGGTCTCGACCCATGCGTTCTGCAGTAGCACGGAGCGAAAGTCCACCCTCTCGAAGGCCCACTACACGTCCTCGTTCGAATTGGGTTAGCTGCCCATATTCACGTCGCAGTCGCCTTCGAGGCATTTTTTACGTACTCTTTCACACACGTCCACAAGTGTCTGAAGTGACACAGACGCGCGTCTGATCTCGTTTATATCTGTCATTGGAATGTCTCATTTGCTGGTGGCGTCCCCTATAAGTTGTAACCTTGAAACTTGAATGAATTGAATAAATACCATAGCTGAATATACTGTCCAAATTTCATTCATCTAACACAAGTCCTTCGTGGTGTATGGGATGGGACTTGCCACTATTATTTTCCTGGTACAACCAGAGTAGGGATTTTTATATGCTGTCATTATTATTAAACGTTGAGGTCAAATTATGCAAAACTACACAATCAAACAACACGTAGAAATTATAAAAAATTCGCTGTTCGCAGCGAGGTGATGTGAATTGGCCACCAACATCATGTGATTTGACACCGTTAGTCTTCTTTCTCTGGATTTCTCTTCAAGATAAAGAGTACTTTTCAATAAACCACAAACTATTGAAGAACACATCGAGAGAAGAGTGGAAATTGCAACAACATGAAGTGTACATCTGAAGTAATATTACGTGAGTAAGAAATTATTGGAGAGGTCCATCCATTGTGAGCCTTGAAAAAAAATTTTTTCGAATTTTCATTAACATGTCAACATTATGGAAAATTATGTCAACATGTTATGGAAAATTATGTCAAAAGAGTGAATTTGTGCTACCAACCTTGGGGCGGTCATCTGTCAGATGTTTTTTATCGCACATAATCTCCTTGTTTTTACTTTCTAATAAAGCAAAAATATTTTAAGTTTTCCAATGAAAAATGTGTTTTATTACAAAATTAAAATGTCAGCTCATTTTGGGATGCCCTTTACTATGACCACTTTATTTATTTTTGTGAAATATAATGTTCTTAAATTTATATCTCTTCTGTTAAAATATCTGTTCTAGTTTTCATGGAAAAAAAATGGTAGGTATTACTTTCGGGGCGGATTCTCATATATGAATTAATGGTGTCCTATTAATGGTTTTTTTTATGCAAACAATTCAATTTCAATAGTGGAAAATTGTTTTTAAAAAGAATATTTGCTACTTACTCCCAGTTCAGAAAGTTCTCTGGCAGTTTTTCTAAAGCTCACTGCGTTCCTTTGCTGCATCTTTACAGGAATTTCTTAAGGGAAAAGTTTTATTACGTTATATTAGTAAAAGAGAGAATATTTTATATCCTAATTCTAAATTGTTGTAAACCTAATTCTAAAATGCTTCATTTTTCACCAAATGATAAAATTATACATAATTATAAATTTACCGGATAAAGAAAATTATTAAAATAATATAAAAATATTAGTTCCAATTTCTCGCCACGTTTTGGCCAGCATGTCTTCTGTTACCATCAATATCGCATCCGTTATTCTTGTCTTTAATACACTGCTTTGCAATGAAATTATCCCACAAACAAAGCGTTATCCGACCTTATCCATATTTAATGCGGGGCTTTGTCTACCTCTGACTAGTAAACGATTAGATGCATGCTCACCAGACAAGACCATTTGGGTTGATAAGGGTGTCCCAATGTCTGTATAGGCTCATCAGTTGATACCTCTGCGAGACGTTCCATGCAGTAGGGAGGAAGCAGCTGCCTCGTGAACGTACAGTACTGTAATCCGCACAACGGTCTCAATGCCGCGACGACGACAACCGTTTACTCAATTAACGGACTTTGAACGAGGTCAGATTATTGGCCTCTCCGAGGCTGGATGGTCAGCCAGACGGACTGCTGTTCATGTGTCGCGCGACGTACGGACGGTAGGTCGATGTTGGAGGCAATGGCGAGAGGAAGGCACACATGCCAGAAGACCAGCTCTGGGGCCCGAAGAAGCACGTCAGCTCGTATCGATAGGCGGATACTGCGAACAGCGCTAGCGGACAGAACCATCACCCATCGGCAACTGCGCGACAACATCACCATTTTCGGTCAATAGCGACAATAGCCAACACCACCTAGACAGAAGGCCTGCGCACAAGAACGTCATGCATTGTTACGTCATCATCAAACGGCTAAATTTAGGGCTTATTATTGGTAGAAATACTATTAACAAAAGCTGCTTTAGTGTGATGTAACAATGTTTGACGTTTCTGTGCGCAGGCCGTCTGTCTAGGTGGTGTTGCAATAGCACGCTGGTTACACGCCGCGATAATGTCTGCCAGGTATTCATTGTTGTGTTTTCCTTTGACACCAGTGGGCTGGAGAATGGAATGGCGCCCGATGGTCTTCAACGACGAATCCCGCTTTTGTTTGGACACCGACGACAGACGCGGATGAGTGTGGCGCAGACCACTGGAACGTGCCAATGAACAATGCATCCGGTATCGCCATCGTGGACCAACACCCGAGATCATGGTCTGGGGTGCCATCGGCTACGATACCAGAATGCCTTTAGTCACCAGCACGGTACGTCAGAGATTCTGCAGCCCGGATTACTGCCCCTTCTGCACACCATACCCGGCGCAGTCAACTGCCTGCTATGGCCCGCGAGGTCCCCAGACCTATCGCCAATTGAGCACGTGTGGGACATGGTGGGACGTCGTTAACGATCATCCCGGAATCTCCATGAGCTGACACAGCAGGTTCACCAGCCCTGGGCAGACGCACCCCAAGTTGACATTCGCCACCTGTATGATCACCTACACCTGCGGCTGGAACAATGCATCGCCGTTAAAAGTGTGCCACAACCTACTGATGCCGCTTTCCGTTGGGACACCCTGTACAAACAAGTGCACCTCTTGAGTGTATGTCAGCAGGTCCTGTTGGCATCGCTAGATAATAAATCTAGTTCGCTAAGCTACCGCTATATCAACGAAAATCTAGCTAAATATCGCTATCGCTATGTCGACGAAATTCTAGCAAATCTTTTTCTTAGAATGATAAAAAGAAAAATTGCATAAAATGGGCTTGATAATGGTGCAAAACCGACAGTGATTCATTTGAAGTGACATGTATATTTATATATCAAATTTTTATAGATATGTTAATTTCTTTTTTTATTATCATTGTTTGGTTTATAAAAGTTTTAGTCTTTATTTTGCATTCGTAAAAGAATTTAACACTTAATTGCTGTTTGCATAGCTCGAACTATAAAATTATTATAATACTAGCAAACCCGTGCCCGGCGTTGCCTGGGCTTTTTAAATCATGAAATAAAAATACAGTATAGGTAAATTTTAAAAAACCTTTATTTAATGTCAAAAAATTAATGGAAGTTTTTGGACTACACCTAAGTCTTGAGTACTTCCTTGTAAACGACATTTAATGTTGTTGCATCTTTACTACAAATGTATAAATTTCTAGGGTCGCTAACTCTAGAACAGGCAACATACAGTTGGCCATGTGAGAAACAATCTTCTTGCAAATTTACTCCAGCTACTTTCATTGTTTGGCCTTGAGATTTGTTAATTGTTATGGCAAAACAAAGTTTAACTGGAAATTGAATGCGTTTGAGAGCATTAATCAATCTAATTTAATGCTCGTATAACGTAAGTGCGCTAGAGTTCCTGTATAAAGAGTCACTGTCTTTATACAAGAACTCTAAAGTGCGCCGTCTGGCCTCGCCATCTAGTGACATAGTTTAAAAACAATTGAATGCGTTAATTCCTGTTTTTCCTTCCATTGGTTCGATCGCCTATCACGTGATGATGAGCGGCCATGTTGACGCATTTTGAGGGCAATTAACGTAAATAATTAATATAAAACCAATTTTTATGAATTATCACCTAGTCTACAATGTTTCTACATAAATCCCCTAACAAACAAAACTTGTTTCATAAAAATCGATGCAGCAGTTCTTGAATTAACAAGTGAATTAACAAAAAAGCATAATATAAAAGAATAATACAAGTAAAATAGATCATCACATTAAAATTTTTTTTGCCGATTACGCCTTAATTGATACAATTGAAATGTTGGAAAAAAGTTTCATTGTTACAAACCATCGTCGATTCGACGAGTCATGGTCGCTAAAAATTGGAATTATTAGGAAACTATTAGGCCTACGGAAAAAATACCTCCATCTCTTACTAGAGTTGAAGACCGTGCGATTAAGTGTGATTAGATAATGGCATTGGGGGTTAACAGCGCGAGAATTATGAAGAAAATTAAAAAACAGCGCGGTTGATTCGACGAAGCTTAATAATCTAGGGATAATGAATACCTCCAGAGTAAAACCATGGTTATTAGAAGTTAGTAATTCTAATAACCATGGTAAAACTAATTTCGCGCGTTTTGTTTATATTACATTTGTTTTCAATGTGAATTATTTTTTTTATAACACTGGCCCACTCTTCAAATAACATAAATGTATCAAAGAAGGAATACAGCATAAATAAAATAATATATGAATAATTCTCATCGAGTGATGAAGTTTGTTCTTGCTGCCCAACAGACGTGCAGTGTTTTATTATTCCGAGTTGGGGCTGGGAACGTACATACAGCCACAGCGCCCGGGCCCGATTGACAGATGATGCAATATTGCTGCAAGTGTTGAAAAACGCGTTCTTTACTTGTGAATTGGAGTGTTTATTAATACTGTAGATATTAAAGAAAATATTATTTTCATATTTTAGCGAAGTTTCAGCGAAGTATAAGCGAAATACAAGCAAAATAATAGCGAAATATCGCTTGGATTAAAAAAAAAAAAAAAAAAAAAAAAAAAAAAAAAAAAGCTAGCGACGCTATAAATGCGCTGATTTTGTTTGGGAAATAAGCGTGCTATGAAATCGGTGCAATAGCAATAGCGACGCTAATAATAACGCGCTATTTTTAGCGGTAGCGCTAATAATCAATCCGGAAATTTGAAGCTGACGGTTACAGGTTCGAATCAGAGTGTGGAATTTTCTTTCTTAGTTCATCAACAATTTAAACATTTAAAAAATTAAAAATTTCGCTATAATATCGCTAAATTGATAAAAAGAAAAATTGCATGAAATAGCTTGATAATGGTGCAAAACCGACAGTGATACATTTGAAGTGACATGTATTTTTATATATCAATTTTTTGTAGATATGTTAATTTCTTTTTTTATTATCATTGTTTGGTTTATAAAAGTTTCTTATAAAGCAAAAATATGAAATTATTTTTCGATTTAAGTCTTTATTTTGCTTTCGTATAAGAATTTAACTCTTAATTGCGATTTGCATAGCTCGAACTATAAAATTATTATAATATTAGAAAATTAATAATATTAAGTGAATTAACAAAAAAGCACAACATAAAAGAATAATACAAGTAAAATAGATCATCAAAAATAATATTTTTCCCGATTACACCTTAATTGATACATTTGAAGGGTTGGAAAAAAATTTCATTGTTACAAACCATCGTCGATTCGACGAGTCATGGCAACACCTCCTATAGAGAAGGCCTGCGGACAAAAGGTGTATACATTGTTACATCATCATCAAGCGGCTATTGTTATCGTATTTCTACCAATAATAAGCCCTAAATTTGGCCGCTTGATGATGATTGTAACAATGCATACACCTTTGGTCCATAGGCCTTCTCTCTAGGAGGTGTTGGTCATGCTCGTTAAAAATTGGAATTATTAGGAAACTATTAGGTCTATGGAAAAAATACCTCCATCTCTTACTAGAGTTGAAGACCGTGCGTGATTAGATAATTGCATCCCATCAAAAACACTTCATGTAAAGAATATAGCCAAGTCTTGCGACTCATTAGCCGTAAAGATTCATTGCTGAAGATCACGTTTGCTTTGAATTTTCACAGCATACACAAGTTGTTTCAAGTGGGCCACAGGTACAATTAGCGATGTGAGGTTTCGAGAATGTGGTGGTCATTCCACAGAACCTCGCCAGGCAATCCAATGACCAGATAATTTCCCATCCACCCGTTGACGGATATTAAGTCCATAGTGTGGTGGTGCACCATCCTGCTGAAAAAAACTTGGGAAACTGCCATCATCAGTCAACACTGACGTGAACACAGTGTTCTGTAGCATTCGCGACAATCGACAATCGAACAGTGAAGTGTACATTTCAGATTGCACGTAAGCAGTGCTTACAGAAGTCTCACCCTTCCGGAATAAATTCCACATGAAATACACTGAAATAGGCAAGAAGCCTGACTAACCCAAAGAGGTCTTTCACATTATGAAAAACAATAATAATAAGTTTGACGATTGTCAGAAGAGTGGGAGAGGGGGAGGGGGAAGGCGAGGGGGTGGTATTACATCTTCTAATAATCCGAGAAGGAAACGTTGCCAATGTCTTCGAAGTTGACATCAAGAATGTGCCTCGGTTTTCTATACTTTCTATGCCACTTCATTTCCATCAGGTTATTCAGCATTCCAGCCACCAGATCATTGTCATGGCTCTTCACCGTGTGCACCATATTCATCAGGAGATCTTGGACACACTTTCCAATATGAGTCATGTTCAGATCCCAAGTGGATGTAATGATTTTTTACGGTCATTCTTCCCAGCTGCGCGATGGTCCTCAGGGTAACATTCTGGAACGACTGGAGTTCACTCCATCTGCTTCTACATATAGTCGCCCACGCAGGCATACCATAGAGTAGGATGGTCCGAATCACTGTCTTGTACAGCAGTAATTTATTGTTGATGACGAGGGCGCTGTTTCTACCCAAGAGAGCTATAAGACTGTACTTAGCCCTGTTTGCTTTGTTCAGAGCGTAAGTTAAGTGACGATTCCAGAAGAGTCTAGAGTCGATGATAACGCCAAGGTACTTGTGGTCGTCAACCCCATCTTGAATAGAATCTGGGAATCCGGAGGACACATAAGCTATTTGTTGAAGTACACGGCTTTGCATTTTCCAACGTTAAGATTCAGTTTCCAGCAATTAAACCAGTCTTCGGACTTCTTCCGAGTGATAATGTGAGATGGCTGGTGCGCCCATGCCAAGATGGCAGTATCATCAGCATTCAAGATACTGTCTATGAAAATAGTCCAAAGAAACAGGTACCCCATATCCCACACAAAACCCTAACTTTGCTATCACCAGCGACTTTGGGTGGATCTGTCCAATGAGAGTTCATATCCATCAAATATCTCATGTTCTGACGGTTTACCTCACCATGGACATAAAAATTTGCCTCGTCACTGAACGCAATGTTATGTACAAATGAAGGATCCAGTCGATAGTTTTCCAGAGCCCATGTACAGAACTCCTCACGTCTGCCCGAATCATCCTCCTTCTCCTATGGTTCGACATAGTTTGAACATAAGAAGTAACGAAAAGAAGTATTTTTCAGGTATTTCCTCAATGTCATATAGAGTCGAGTCACATTATTATGATCATCAGCTAATATCCCGAATAACCGCCTTTAGCGGCATGGACAGCAGCTAGACGGCGTGGGTCTGAGTCAATAAGATTCTGGTAGGTTTCTACTGGTAGATGTTGCCATGCTGCTGATAGCTGCTGAAGGGCACATGACGATCGAGGTAATCCCAAAGGTTCTCGATTGGGTTGAGGTCTGGGGAATTAGGGTGCCAGGGTAGTGCTTGGAACTCTTGGTCGTGTTCCTCAAAACACTCCCGAACAATTGCAGCCGTATGAGATGAGACGTCGCATTGTGTTGCTGGAACGTGTCATCCCCCTCCGGGAAGACAGTCGCCATCTATGGGTGTAATTGATTTGCAATTATGGATAAATAACCGAATCGGTTGACAGTGCCTTCCGCAGGTGTCATTGGGCCCAGACAATACCATGAGAACACTCCTCACACCAAGACGCTGCCATCACGAGACTGGATTCATCCAGCAATGGTTGCAGGATGCTTGTTTTCGGGGGTTTCTCGCCTCACCCGCCAACGGCCGTCACTACTGTGGAGCAGAAAGCGTGACTCGTCGGAGAAGCCAACCTTTTTCCAGTCAGAAGTGTTCCAGTTTCTGTACTAGTGGGCAAATTGAAGCCGTGTTTGGCGATGAACCTTCGTCAGCATGGGTGCGGTGAACTGCAGGGTAGCAGGGTCCTCTGTACTATGGTTTTAGAGACATGTCCGGTAGCACCCTCGTTGGTTTGAGCGGTAAGTTGGTTCACTGCAGCTCTTCAGTTGGCCTTCACACACTTTCGCAGCCGACGTTCACCTCTCTCATCAATACCACGTGGTGCTCCACAGTTCCCATAACATTTATTCTGAACGGTCCCATTTTCCCAGTCATGGTACACTTTAACTACAGCAGCACGAGAACAGTTCACAAACTGCACGGTTTCCGAAAATACTGCCACCCTTGGCCCGAAAGCAGATTGTCATCCCCTTTTCCCGACCTGAAAAATCACGTTTCTTAGGCAATGCAGCAATGAGTGATATGTTTTTAACATAATGGAAAATGATCTTATATAGTCACCTAACCAATTCCCAACACGTGACATAGTTCCTCGTCTGGGCAACCCCGAAGACAAACGTAGGGAGTGGTTCATAATAATGTGGCTCGACCCTGTAGAAATAATGGTTTGAGATATGGTAAATCTCTTCTTTTCAGATACTTCTTACAGTCTTCGACTTTTGTTGAAATTTGTTGCAATTTAACTATATCATAGTTTGTTTTTTTTTTGCGAAATTGTACAAATTGATATGTTCCAAATCTTTTGGCCTGTTAGGATAATAATCATCAAGCCATGACTCATAAAAAAATATCAGTAAAATCAGTTTCAAATATCATTATATCCTCTTTAGACTTAACTCTACGTTTCCGATAGATACTGACATCAAGCCATCTTATTGTTGTTTGAGGATCAGTCCCGTACAGTGGAATTCTAAGCAAAGTGTCACTTGCCTCCAAAACTCCACGCGGCCGATTCGACAATGCCCTTAGTCCAATGTTGTATAAACGACTTCTTAAACTCTTAGTAGAATTTATATCAGTTACGTTTGTTTTTCGCTTTTTGTTGTGTAATAATTCAGGATAGCTGTTTTTTCTCTCACGAACTGGATATTTGTTACAATTCCATGTGAGCAACACTACAGGATTGTAATCGTTAATCATAACTCAGTCTTTTTTGCGCACAATATTATAGTGGTAATTAGATGATAATGCTTTTTTTTGCCGCTATTGACTACAATATCTGTTACGGTAAGTGCTTCAGTAATTTGATGTGCGAATCCAAACTGACATACACTATAACTTTCTATTGTTCTTTTTTCACAAACATTAACTGACTGTTAGTGAGTTTGACATGATACGACCCGTTGATTAAGAGTAGGTGAACGATTCTTGTTAAGTATGGCTCAGGTGACATACTTTGTTACAAATGATGCTACCTCTCAAGTAGCGACTTGTGAAGAACTGGGGCATCTTTAACCCACGATATCAAATGAAATTGTTGAGCACTTCGAGATTGGTATTCACGTCTTCAAAAGTAATGTTCGACCTTACCAAGTGGCTCATCAGATGATGTAATGAAGTCCGACGTAGCCTTAAACTTATTATCTTTGAAACGAGAAATTGAGACTTGGCCGTATTATTTTTGTTAGCCATATCCCATTGACTTCCCTAATGTGTTCCACTAAATCACTCCGTATCCATTCAGAAAGACTTATGGCAAGGAACCATGTTGCAGGATTATAATTTTGTGTCATGCAATTGATGTCATTTATCGTTTTTGTTTTGTTTTTCAAAATTGTTCCGTCTCTTACAATCGACTAAATATTGCAGTGAAATCGCCTTCTAACTCATCTTTATTTATTAAGCATTTGAAAGTATTGTTCAGCTGTAATTTTTTCTTTTCGATTTATGCAGTTCATTTTATAAAAATACCAGAACATAATTGACGAATATTAGCATCATTTAACAAGAAAAAAATATTGTTGATTTAACCGAGATTGAAAATATTTTGACATTAATCTGGTTTTAATAAGTGCCATGCCTCCAGATAAACAAACGTTTCCAACGAAATTCATATCTCGGAGTTGCTATCATTTGTCACTCTTAACAATTGGCCAACAATGTCGAGATCAATTGCTCCACGCTTGCAAGGAATGTCGTCACCAATTGCATAATAGCTATTCCGTTGCAGGTTAATTGATGTTTGGCAGTGACCTTTAACCATTAACTCTTTTATATTCTGAATTTTTTTAATTTTTCCTCTCATCTTATGCCAAATTTCAAGATTTTAGGACTGCGGGAAGTACTTCAGATTTTTGATGATCGGTCAGTGAGTCAGTGTCAAAATAAAGAAACTTTGAGTTCTTGTATCTTAAGAACTAGAAAAGACAGAAACGTAATATTTAAGGGTTCAGTTTCATTTGCAAAGTACTCTATATATAAAAAGTTTCAGGATTCTACGCAACTCTGGCACAAAGATATGTAGGGTCAAAAGCACGCCGAGTTGCTTCCTGAAAAGGATGTTAGGCTGTGCTTGCTCGACTTGGCGACGGCACTGCCGTGCCCTCCAAATTAGGGGTTTACAGCGCGAGAATTATGAAGAAAATTAAAAAACAGTGTGGACGAAGCTTAGTAATCTAGGGTTAATGAATACCTCCAGAGTAAAACCATGGTTATTAGACGTTAGTAATTAGAAGCAAAATAATAGCGAAATATCGCTTGGATTAAAAAAAAAAAAAAAAGCTAGCGACGCTATAAATGCGCTGACTTTGTTTGGGAAATAAGCGCGCTATGAAATCGCTACAATAGCGATAGTGACGCTAATAATAGCGCGCTATTTTTAGCGGTAGCGGTGCTAACACTGATCATTCATGAGTTACTCGTTCATCCGGAAGTGTTTGTATAAAATAAGCTGATAATCACAGACCTGAGACAATTTTGCCCATAGATCGGACCATTATACAAGACCGGTTTTAATTTACGCCACCGGCTTTAAATCGAGCTTTTACGGTAATCATAGGTCTGATAATGCATTGAAGACGTAGAATTACCTAATTTACCTGGTTTAAAATATAGGCTCACCCATCGATACAAACCACTTCTACAGGGGTTGGACAAAAATATGGAAACACCTAACAAAAAACATATTATCACCTTTAATATGGAGTTGGATAACCCTTGGCTTGTAGAACAGCTTGAAGCCTCCTTGGAATACACAAATAGAGATCCTGTATGATTTGTAAGGGAATCTTGTAGCATTCTTCATGCAAAACAATGGCAAGTTCCTTCAACTATGATGGAGGGGATAGCGTGCTCGCAAATTTCTTTCCAAAACAGACCACAAAGGCTCAATAATATTAATATCTGGTGATTGTGGGGGCCATGGCAGATGTGACACTTCACCCTCATCCTGAGAAAACCAGTCCTGCACAATGCGAGCTGTGTGAACCGGCGCCTTATCATCTTGGTAAAAGGCATCACCTTTGGGGAACAAAGTTTGCACCATCAGATGAACCTGGTCACACAAAACGTTGAGATAGTCCTTGGCAGTGATGTGGCCTTGCAGGGTAACGATAGGGCCGACAGAATACCACGATATTGCTGCCCAAACCATGACTGAACCTCCGCCATGCTTTACTGTTGGCTGCAAACAATCTTGATCATAAGATGGCTTTGGTGTTCTCCAGACGTAAACTCGGCCAGCAGTTGGAAATAGTGTGAACGAAGACTCATCCGATCATATGGCCGTTTTCCATTGCTCCAAAGACCAGGTTTTATGAACATGGCACCACTCTCTTCGGATTTTAGCATTGCGATCAGTGATCTGTGGCTTTGGGATTGCAGCACGTCCAGAAATACGCTGTTTGTGGAGTTCCCTTCGAACTGTTTTGGTGCTGACAGGGTTTGTGAGGGTGGCATTCAGTTCTTCAGTAACTTTTGCAGCTGTAGTCTTCTTATTACGTACCACAATCTTATGCAGTGTTCGTTTGTCTCGATCATCCACGCTGATGTTTTTCAGACTTGGTTTTCCCATCCCTGATGTATGCAGTTGTAGTGTTGGATACTGTGCCTCTTGAAACACCAAACATTTCAGACACCTTGGTTACAGAAGCACCCACCATACGGGCTCCAACAATTTGCCCACGTTTGAATTCTGTTAGTTCAGCCATATTGCACTAAAAACTCAACAGAATACAGCATAGAAACAAATGAAGCTTTTTATCTACTTGCTGAAGGTTGATTGCCAATACTAAATAGGGTGGTAGCAGCACATCACTTAAATTTGCATAAAATTTGCATTTTACTTCAGACATGCATTTTCTGAGGTGTTTCCATATTTTTGTCCAACCCCTGTAGCTCAACCTATTAAAAATTTATAAAGGCTTTTTCTTGAGAGGAAATGAAATTTTGTTGCTGCCTGAGATTCAGAATTAATTATTGAAACAAGGAAGCAATTTGTTTGGGTGAAACCAAAATTGCTTGTTTTGGTCCACTCTACCTACCCTAGAAGTTCGGTATAAAATTTTTGAGCACCCTCTACATCTGAATGTTTCCCCCTCTTTTCTAGCATATCTGGCTTTTAATCTATTTCTTATAAAACTTAAGAATAAAATCAAACTCTCTTTCCACAACGAAGCAGGAAATGAAAAAACATAAAAAGAAAAAGAAAAAAAATAAAATGTATTTTCTTCCATTTTCTGCTTCGTTAGGGAAAAATAGTTTTAATTTATTCTTAAGTTGTACATCGTCATTATCCACATAAAATTTTTACACATACTTGTAGAAATCTTAAGGGTACATACTTACTCGGTTCCCCAAAAATACACGAACCGCCAAAGAAATCTTCATTATAAATTCTGAATCTTTCCTGATTAAATAAATAAAGAAATGAAATAAAATGTAAATTGATAAACTTAAAGTAAATATCTGTAAGAATATAAATATCATTTAAGAATAGAATATGGCAGAACCGGTCACAATACCAGTGTTGAATGAATGAGAAATTCTTCATGAATTTCGCTTCTTTCATTAATCAGTAAGCAAATTCTCACATCATGAATATAGGTGAAATATGAGTAAAATATACTTTGAAAACCAGTAACGTGTAAATATTGTGAAAAGAGTGATATTTAATCGGTATATTTTAACTTTTTTTAATGTTTTTCATAATCCTTTTCGTCAAAGATTTAGCAGTATTTTTTTCAATGTCACGTCATCCTTGCGTACGCTGGCATATTAAGCATTTAGAATCCGATCCCTGTTAAATGAAAAAACAAAAACAAAGAGATTCTCCCACTCCGGTTTAAATACTGGTTCAGTGATTTTATGCTTTTTCGGAATGTGCGCCATGTTATACGAGACGAAAAACAAGCAAGTATCAGTAACAAAAGAAATAATGTCTCATTTAACGGAATCGCCCCCTAAATTCTGGCAACAATGCATAGGAAAAACTGTATCCACTCCCTCCTGAGTTTTTGACTATCTCCTTGGCTTTGCCCGCAAGCTTTTTATGTTGCAGTTAGAGAAACAATTGGTAGATCTCCTATCTCTACACATTAGATCGCTGCATCCCCTCTCCATATTTTTGCACCGTATTTTGATTACTTGTTTATTTATTGTTTTTAACGATTTGGACGGCCCTGGTCTATACTCTTATCCAACGAAAGTATGAATGGGCGTGTCCAATTAAATTTCCATTTTCAATTGTTAGACATTGTTAATTTTATTTGGAACAATGCCTAAACAATTGAAAGCTGAAATTTTACTGCACACGCCTCGTCAAACTTTCGATGGGCAGAGTATAATGTCCAACTAATATGTCCTTCTGTGTGGGTATTGTTCTCCGTACTGTATTTAAAGACAAAAAAATAAGAAAAGACCTTACAGTACAACATATTTTTTTAAAAACCAGCTAGTTTCGGCATTTAATCCTGCCTTAATCAGGGTACAAGAGAAATGGGCTAGCAGCCCTTACATAATGAGCAGTACTGCCGCCAGGAGAGAATAAAATCACCCTACTGCTTCCATGCGATTACCCTACATTATCCTACACTGCCACTGCCTGGGGAAACGAATGCGAAACCAGCCCCCCCCCCCCCCTTATTATTTTGCCACAAAACTGAACTTTCACTTTGAAACATTTTATTTGCATCTGTAATCCTCCAAGTATATACGAAAGAACTTTCAAATAAGCCTTTGTGAATTTGTTTTGTAAGATTATTATTATTATAGTTTCGGCTCGCGAACCCCTTTCACAAAGATCTGAGTAGCGCGAACCACTAACTTATAAATATAAAAATATATATACATACAATACAATAACTCGCCATTACAGAAAAATTTTGGCGAAGGCCCTGAAAGATGTTGCGAACCCCAGTTTAGGAAACACTGAACTAAAGCATCGTATTGTTCTAGAAATCTGTTCACACACTTCTCTAAGCTAAGCTATCTTGTATGAACAGGTGCTAAGATTGCATGCTCCTCCACATGATAAAACTCTTGAAATTCGCAGAAAATCACCTTTCTCTGATGGCTTCGGTGAAAGTGCGCAAAAACATTCCCCGGTAAATCTTCCATTGACCGTGGCAATTTTTCGCATGCCTTTGAAGAGCACAGATTTAGTGAATGGCGGGAACGTTTAACAAAAGCTATAGCTAGTAGTTGTTTGTTAGAAGGGGAAAACACAGAGCGCAATCTTCCTGTCATTCATTACATTGCAGGTGTCGGAATAGAAGCAAATTAAGTGGTTAGACGGAATATTGCGTCTAGAAAGACAATCTTTGAGACACTGCATTAGACTTTCACCATTGCCATTTGGGCATTCGACAATATCCAGAAATCTTGTTGCTGTTTCTTTCAATGCTTTATCAAAATACATTACAACAAAAGCACATTGTTTGACTGATGACACATCTGTAGTTTCGTCACTGATGAGAGTGACATTTGCATTAAAAAGAATATTCTGATTCCGCAATCCCACTATCCAACACAAGGCATCGACATCTCTTGGTGATCGCACGCCGTCGCTCCTCTATAATTACTGCCGACGACTTACTACGGATGTCAGCAGCCCAGGTGAGTTTGGCCCTGAGAGCTGCACCCGCTTTTCAATACTTTATTGACACAAACTGCAATTACTTGTTGTACGAGTATTAAAGCACTGCTCTTCGTTCTTTTGCATCCCATAGATCAGTTTAAATCCAATGTTTGAATTCGTAAAAACAGTGGGCATGCTGCACAGTTCATTCGATTCTGCAATCAGTAATCAATGATGATGCATCGTGACGTCATGCCCAGAATTAGAGCTACTATGTTTATCCCAGCTATACCTAGAATGATTGGGTATAAGAGTGCTTTGTATTGGGTCCTGATTGGGTGTAAGTGCTCTTAGAAGCAGCGATTACTTCATGTGTGACGCTAGCATGAGCTATGATTAAACAAAACTTCACTCTACAGGGTGAATACAAAAGTCTGAACCCCCCTTTTATTTTTTGAATCGAAACAGATATGTCAATTTTGATGAATCCAATGAATAGGAAGTTGTGGGTGGCCTATCCCATGGTGCACTTTTCATCATCCCAAATATGCAAATTAGGATACATTCAAAATTTATCTCAAAAACCGTAAGGGATAGACAAAAAAAACCAATTGCAAACTTGTTCGGCATTAAAAAACCAACAAAACAAAAAAAATCATCCAAATCGGACCAACCAATCACCCACAATCACGTGGTGAACTGTTTGTAGCTTACGGCACAAACAAGTTACTTCAAACAGTATAAAAAAAGTTAATCAACAAAATGCTCGATGTGACGACCGTGGGCACCATAACACAATTGGGCACGGAACCTAACTGACGCCAAAACATCCGCAAGCATGGCTGGTGTCACTCCTCGGCACGCTTCCTGGATTCGTTGAACCAGATCCTCAAGTGAGGCGGGCTGTGTAGCATAAACCTTGTCCTTCAGGTATCCCCACAAGAAAAAGTCAAGTGGTGTAAAATCAGGGGAGCGGGGTGGCCAACGAACTGGTCCTCCTCGGCCAATCCATTGTTGTCCAAACATCTCACTTAGACGCTCGCGAGCGACCAACCCGTAATGT
The DNA here is from genome assembly GCA_023313115.1 of Rhysida immarginata. Taxonomy (NCBI): domain Eukaryota; kingdom Metazoa; phylum Arthropoda; class Chilopoda; order Scolopendromorpha; family Scolopendridae; genus Rhysida; species Rhysida immarginata. The sequence goes on along the minus strand of JAHWFO010022959.1, from coordinate 504,685 downwards.
GGAAGAGCTCCATCATGCTGAAACCAAGTGCGCTGATACGAGGCCAATGGCAAATTGTCAATGAAGTCTTTGACTACCACGTTGAGAATTTCAGCCCGGTAGCGTTCTGCAGTCAGTGTTCCATCATAAAAATACGGTCCAACCACAGTGTCATTGTACAATCCACACCACACATTGATTCTCCAGTTCACTTGATGAGTTGCTTCTCGCAGACATTGTGGGTTTTCGTCTGCCCAATGATGATGGTTGTGCCTGTTGATAACTCCATCCTGGTGAACTGGGCTTCATCTGTCCACAAAACCTCATGAATGAAATTTGGATTGTCATCCAGGCAGGTAAGTAACCAGTTGCAGAAGGCGGCCCTAGCAACATAATCTAACGGCAGTAACTCCTGGTGACAATGAATATGGTATGGGTGAAAATGATGTGCGTGTAGAATGTTAAGAACAGTTCTCTGATGGCACCCAACATCTGTAGCAATTGCTCTGCTGCTTGTGTGGGGATTTGCAGCAACTACAGCCACAACTACGGATTTGCTTTTCCGCATGAAAGTGAATGTGAGTATGGTAATTTATGTTAATCTTTTGATTTGCATGCTTTACATGGTGGAAATATCAACATTCAGTTTTCCTTGTGCAGTGTGACTGTTTGTAAGCTACAAACTGGTCACCACGCGATTGTGGGTAATTAGTTGGTCCGATTTGGATGATTTTTTTTGTTTTTTTTGTTTTTTTTATGCTGAACAAGTTTGCAATTTGTTTTTTTTTCTCTATCCCTTACGGTTTTTGAGATAAATTTTGAATGTGTCCTAATTTGCATATTTGGGATGATGAAAAGTGCACCATAGGATAGGCCACCCACAACTTCCTATTCATTGGATTCATCAAAATTGACATATCTGCTTCGGTTCAAAAAATAAAAGGGGGGTTCAGCTTTTGTATTCACCCTGTATAACTGTATTACCCTACATAGACTACTACCTGACTTTTACCCTACGAAATCGTAAATTACCCTACAATAGGGTAATTGCCCTATAAACGGCAGTGCTGATAATGAGACAGTAAATGATCTAAGTAATATGACACAATTCATGGCAAATTCTGGTTAGTTGACGTAAATAAGGAGCATCAACCAATCACAATGTTACAATGTCAAATCCTCGAAAGGAAAGCTTTGTAGTAAAGCATCGCTTCGAGGGTTTGACACGGAAAGGACGAAGAAAAGAGGAGGCTGCCACCCTCAGGCAGAATGGACCTGCTGAGAGAAGAGAAAAGCGGAGGAAGAAAGGCAATTGGAGGATTCACTGCGCAGAATCGGCGCAGAATCCTCCAAGGGCAAATAAAAAGAACACCTCGAGCAAAGGGAGGCAGAGGGCAAGTGATCGCCAGTGGAGGCGAATCAGGACAAATGAGGACTCAGAACGCGACGCAAGGAGAAGTCATGGATCGAACATGAGGAATGGAAGCATCGGACGGAAGCCCAGAAAAAGTAAGGAAGTGGACTTAGAAAAAATTTCTTATGCTTTTTCTTCTATCAATCTTAAAGAGTCCGCCAACGACGGCCGATATTCCCGTCGAGTCGAATAGAAGAGACGACCGGCCAGAAGACCTTGCAACGAAGGCAGCCGAGAAAGCGGAGCCGACGCCCGTACTGGACTTAACTTGAGCCACCCCGATCTTCCCGAAGAGGTGCTTCAAGAGGTTCCTTCCCAACACGATGTGACTCAACCTATGTTCGTAACAAATTGCGTCCGAACTGTAAGCCACAATCAAATTTGAATGACAATAGACAAACGTCTCTAATAATTGCTATGATTTTTCCTCCAATGCTCGTGACTCTACTTCGTCCACATTGCTCGACATAAATGTGCGAGACGGAGATACAGAAGGACTATCAGGAATTCCAGTAGACTCAACGACACCCGCAGCGAGTGCGTCATCGGAGATCCCCTACCCGGAGGATACGAAGGACTTACCTGATTCAACCCTTTCCGTCGGAATAGCAGATACCATAGACACCCTTACCCCACAAGCAGACATTAAGGATTTTCTCTCGTGGACGCTGGAGGCCATAGAAGCGACCTTCCCAGTTACAGATATGACCGGAATTTGCGTTGGGCACCCTCGCGAATGTCCGCGCTTGGACTCTGGGAGTTTCTTCTCTGGGTATTATTCGTATCACTTAGATTATAGTACTAGATCTCTTAAAGCAAATATTTTTACTTACCTGTGTTGATGATTTGCTAATGGTAGTTCTATTTATAACAGTACTCAAGTCCCAGTCGATTTACCCTGAGAGGTTGCCGTGCTCTGAAGTTGCGGTACTGAAAGAAGTCGTCACTAAACTGAATTGGTCCAACGTCATTAATCCAGTATTCACCTCACCTCGTCTTCCTTATCCACAGCCAGCCAGCTCCGCAGCCCGTCTAGGAATTAACCTCACTGGATTGCCAGAAATCCCATCGACCCTGGGGGATGCAGCTGCTGACCTGGACTGACATTTAATTATGCTATTTATCATATTACGTTGTAATCTTCTCAAGTAGCGAAGATTTGTTGATATTTAATCAAAGTTTCATTAAATTGTATTCTTACAATTCCATCTCCCGTTTGCTCAGTGGTGTAATCAATACAATATAGATGGGATGATGTAAGCGACGTAAATTAAGTGGAAAAAGGGGAAATAGATAACACAAACAAAAATAAATAAATAAATAAATAAAATAAAAGAAAATAAAATAAAATAAGATATGAAAATAATACAAAACAAAAGTAAAAATATAATAAATAAAAATAAACTACATGGCATTATACAAAAACAAATTAATATGCACCTCATACAAGAAGAAAGACAATGGATCCCATTTTCTTATCCACCTTGGAAGGGAAAATCACCTCCTCTGCAGCAAAGAAGAAACGCTCCAGATCATTCACAAATCCGATAATCCGAAATTGACAGTCTACTAGAAAGTCTAGAAATCTACAAAGCCATCTCCCGTCCGCAACCAGATGAACTCTTTAACAACCAACTTTATTTTGATGTTTATCCATTGCTCCACCATCTACGCCATGATTTACGCCATATTTTGTATTCTTTTGTTTTATTTGATTTACTAACTGAGATGCCCATTTTCGCCGTGCTTTCCAAGGCAAAACGAAAGCGGGATATCAGTATCTATCTACTCTTGGTAAAGACCAATGTTGTTTAAGTTTTGATCCTGGGACTTGTGTAAAGGATAAATTTTATTATATGGAAATAAAATTTTAATAAGCCCGAACAGAAGAACTGAGACGAAAGACTTTATATTTTATATTGCAGAGATTTTAATTAAACTTAGCTGCATCATACAATTCGACTTGAATTGATGTATTTAAACAAAAACATAGACACAGTATAATATGAATAATAATAATATAGTCAAACGATCTCATTCAGTACAGGTAAGTACAGTAATAACTTCAGCCCAATGGGCGTCTCGGAATTCCAATACAGTAGTTGACTTTTCTTTAGTAAGCACCAAACCAGAAGATAGATGAAAATAACGCAGTGGAAAAAATATTTGAATTACAATGTGTGCCTCTTCTCAATACATTGTGGATAATGCTCAAATTCCAATCTCAAGGATCCAAGGAAAAACAAACAGCATTAATTTTCCAGTAAATGAGAATAATTTAAAGCTAGTTTAATCCCACTAAACGCTGATGCTTAGCAACACAGTCCGGACAATAAAAATTATGGACACAATTTGAAATGACCATAACCATCCGAAAATAACGACATTATAAAGGGTCATAGAAATAGCTGATCAATTATTACGACGATAAATAATGTCCATAGACGCAGAAATTTCAAAAACTATCATAATTACATTTATGAGAAATTAGCAGGAGTCCTGGGAGAGAGAGAACCTCCTATAGTGCAATAGCTATTGTCATATAAAACAATCCTCAGAGCGCAAGAGCTCAAAAATTCACAAATAGGTAAATGCAGGAAACCTGAATTAGTCAGGAATAGCTCCACAATAATACCGTTCCAAAAATTAAGGATAACTGAATTTTATACAAGCTTGCAGATATAAAAATTACACGTCGCCTTAGTGAATCGAGCAACGACCTTTTCCGTCGTGGACGAAGCCACTCATTCCATAAGGGAAGATTCCCTTTGGCTCTACGCAGTTCGTATTCGCTAGTCAAAGTCCGCTTAGAATTATTTACACTAATCCAATAGTCAAAGTCGGCTTATAATCGAATAAATGTAGGACGGAAAAACACTTATGCCAGGCTGCGAATTATTTAATAATTCCTCTCGCTGTTGCATAGCTTTGCTTCGTTCTACGGAGACGTCCCGTGAGTTGGGTCGACTTCGCTCGACCGCTTCACCGTTCTTCCTGCGGTTATCCTCACAGATATCGTTCCCAGCATTAGCCAATTTCATTCCTTGGTTTTCTACGATCGTCTTTCGTGCGAAGCTCCTATTCCTTCCATCGAACCTCTCTCTGTCGTCATTCCATGCTAAAGACCCCTTCCCTCTCTCCTTCTCCTTCCACTTCACCTTTCCTCGTCGCTGATTGGTTGATTCCCTGTTACGTCGTTCTTCGTAATTTTCGTTGCCTCTCTGTTGGAAAACGACGACTTTTGTTTACAAACAGAAGAACGGCGTAACACTTGTTAATTGTCATGGTATAAGCTGGGTGAACGGGAAGCTATCGCCGTTTGAACTCCACTTAACGGTATTCTTTGTATTAAAACGTATTGCTTGCATTATCCCCGCTCAGTATTGTAGCTTGTTTTGTACATGATTATTCGGAATTGGCTGTTGTATTGTGTACTATCCGAATCGTTCAAACTAATGACCGGCCACCCTAGAATTTACTGACAACTTCGGACATTCCTATGGTTTTACCTGACAGTGGAGTCAGCGCATATCATGATATTATTATGCGCCTGCGCACAGAAAATAGAGTTCATCGGATTTTAGAAAATCACCCATGGTATGATCCTCTGGAGTATGTGCTTATGTTTCCGTACGGAATGCAAGGGTGGCATATTTCGGTGCAGTCGAATAACAATGCTCATACGAAACGTGTTACATACGCTAGTTTTATGATTACGGTCTTCAAATTCATCACGTAAATGTCTAAGCTCGGCGAAGACGGATGTATCTAATAAACATCGTACCTTCCTGTCACGAGCGTACAATGATGAGAACGAGCGTGAGAACGAGCGCGGAAAACAGAACTCTGATAGAGTCTGCATTCGCGCAAAACTAGTGCCTTAATCTATTGCAGATGATGGCGGCATTCCTGCACAGCCAGATATTAATATAATTAAAATTAATAAGAAAGAGCTGTGGAGGAAGCGCCGTAAGCATGAGGGCATGGCGGCTCAAGAAAAATTGCGTGAACTAATGGAAAAAAAAACAGGAGAGAGGTGGGCTGGAAACCGTGCCGATCGCAAGCATGGTGCAACTCCGCTGGGTCTGTTTGTTTGGATGAGAACAAACAGAAGTGGTTAATCCGTTCATGGACAATTAATTCATGTGTGAACTTTAGTGCCGACAACGAGAACTCTGATGCATCAACGGAGCTTGTACGAGCAGACTCCTCTAACCGTGAAGCAAAACTGTGTCGTCCCATAATGCTTAACAATATTTCTTCAGACTTTTACAGGAAGAAAGTGCCCAAGTCGAACGCCGAACGAGTGAAGCGACTGGTAAGTGTGGATGAGCGCCGGCTGGCAGTGTTAGCAGTGTGCGACTGTGAGCAGCAAGTGGAAGACTTTTTAAGCACCGAGAGGAGCAGAAGTTTGCATCCACAGCCGTGCGACAGGAGAGGGTTTCGGCTATATCGAAAGTGCTTACGCATTCATTCCTCGAGCCACGTCGGAGTTCTTTGCACCCCCGCCTTCCAACGCCCTAACCTCATTGAGAGGTCTACCGGATACATTCTAAGCAGTTCTCCTCGAAAATTACCACTACGAACGAAGACAGTTTTCCAAATAATTTCCCCTTGGGGATTAATAGCCTACACCGAGGACGGTCTGCGCGGCATCGCAAGTGATTTTCCAGGTAAACTCACATGTATCTCTCTCTGCACTCCTTAGTTAATGCTCTCATTAATAATTTATAAAACTGCCACGCCAAGCCAGTAAAATTCAATAATTTTAGTTAAAGCTAGGCGCCTCGAAAGAATCTTTGATTATGTGGGGGTTTTCTCTTACTTTTCCAGATTCCGTTCGTTGGGTGTAGCCTAAAACGCCCCTGCATCGCAGGCCGTGCTTATTTGCCTATGCCAGTTGAGGGTCTAGCTCCTACTTACCCAAGAGCTCAAAGCGTGCCTTAATTTTGTAATTTCATGAATTATAATTTTGTTGTAGCCTGTGGTTCTTTTCCACTTGCAGCTTATATCATGCATGAAACTTTTGTTTCGTTATCAGTCCATCATTTAATGTGTGTATGTTCTATTTTATAAACTTTACATTATTTATATCTGTATTTATACGGGACACTTCCCGTCTTAGCCGAGCTTGTCAAGGCAAAACGAAGACGGGAAACAACGTTGTTTCTGCTTAAAAAGTGTATTCTGAAGGTTTCGAACCTGCAATATCAAAGTTGTCAAACACGGCAAGTAACCAACGCGCCAAAGTAGCATTGCAAAATATGAGCACGTGGAACGTTCAAAACTGATTAGCACTACAATGGTTTTCTTGTCCAAGGAACGATTTACTGAACAAAAGAATATAGATCTATATATATCTATATACGTATATAAAGAAAGACGTTTGTTTGTGGATTTGTTCTTTATACAAATCTACAGTTTTATTCCGATCTTGATGAAATTTTGAATACTTGACCTTCAAAGCATGACCTTATCTACCTCAGATTTCGAAAAAATAATAATTATTGATAAAAAATCGATATGGCCAAGTTTTGCTTCAAGACATCGAGAATGGGAATTGCAACAACATCAAGGGGAACATGTAAAGTAAGATTACGTGACTAAGAAATTATTTAGGCTAGCAGCAGCACACATGGAGAAGTCTATCCATTGTGAGCATTTAAAAATTTTTTTACCGAATTTTCATTATTATTTTCACTGTATTAATTCTAAGCGTTTTAGGGGAGGCCGTGGCCTGGTGGGCTTTCTCTGAACAACATCTACGAAGTTAAGCTACATCAGGCACGGCTCGTCACTGGATGGGCGACCATCCGTGATAGCCATCTTCACCCCCCCGGCTGCTGTGACCATCATACAGCAGTCGTGAATCCAGGTCCATCTAGGGACCCAACTCGTCGGCCTCTGGCCATACAGGCCCTGGATGGACGTATTGGATCTAATTAATTAATAAATAAATAAAAAAAAATTTTTAAGATACTGCAAAATTTAATCATAAAAACAGTCCGAGCCACGCTCGGGGTTATCACCTAGCTTATTTGGTAGCACAGCAGATCCAAACATTTCATAAAAATACATTTTGACTATATTCTATGGGAATGTGTATATTTAGGAAAGTGAAATGTTGATTATGCGATGAATGGACCTTGGATTTCAAGAATTATTGATGAGGCAAAGGAGTCATGCTTGTCTCCCTTGAGCTCCCTATCACACGTCCAGACGACTGGCAAAAATTTATATGTCTGGAAAGGAAAAAGAAAGAACGAGTATTGGTCACAGGAACTCTGCAACTAAAACAGAAAAACCTATATGGGCATTTGAAATATCTGAGCAACGGGAGTTTCGAATAGAGCAAGAGCTTGTACGTCAAGAACCAGAAAATTTTGAGTCTAAAGTATCTGGTCCCTGTATTTTGCTCTGTAATGTATTGATTGAGTTATTATTTAACCAATTGGGAGTTATAATTTAATTTTTAAGATTCTTCTGTTTACTTACAAGTGTAATGATCCAGGGCAATGCCGGGTACCTATGCTAGTTATTGATAAAAAAATCGATATTCAAGATTATGGCAAGGCATTAATGAGAAATATCTCATGACCAACAATGCAAGGAGAAGTTTGTGCAATATAGATACGTTTCAATATGTAACAATGCATAAAATTCCTGTTATTCAGGCTTTTCTTATAAAAGAGAGTTCTTAGTACGAGGGGAAATCAAAAAGTAAGTTGCACTAACTCGCCGCAGGAGCGCGCTGTTTGTCGCAATCTTGGGCAAAACGGAGAAAGAGACATTAACTGCGCAGACGTCGGATAGGACGGTTGCTGTGGTTTCTCGTCGTGTTTTGTGTGACTAGTGGGCTAAAAGCAATGGCGCGTCAACTGAATGTCCACTCCAAACTTGAGGTGCGAGCAGTAATCCGATTTCTATGGGCCAAACGAGTGAATTGCACGGACATTCATCGTGAAATCACTGCTGTATATGGAAATTGAGCGCCGGGGTGATTTTGTTGCACGATAACGCAACACCTCACAAGGCCCTCCAAAGGTGCGAACTGCTGCAGCGATTCAAGTGGAAGGTTTGGCAACATTCTCCATACAGTCCCGACTTAGCGCCATGCGACTTTCATCTTTTCGGTAAGCTCAAAACGGAACTCGGTGGACAACGATTTTGAAACGATGAGGAGGTGAAAGCGGCTGTCACCATGTGGTTACAAAACGCTGGAAGAGATTTCTATGCATCCGGAATCGAAAAGTTGGTTGATCGTTCGAATAAATGTTTAGGGTCTCTAGGGGACTATGTGGAAAAGTGAACCTACATTGTATGCTGCTATAGCCGTGTTGCTTTTGTATAGGTGGTGTAATAAATAGCTATACCGTGGAAATGCAACCTACTTTTTAATCTCCCCTCGTAAATAACAATTTCTTGAAAATATTTAAAAATCATCAGTAACTGGAGATAATGGAGAGTTAGCAGACCATTGAGAAAGAGTGGAAAGACGACAGAGGAAGTTCCGTGCTGTATTGAGCAAATGGTAAGCAAGTAAATAGAAGAATCGGCGACCACTAGACTACACAAAGCGAAGTATAGCCAAGTTTTGCTTCAAGACATCAAGAGAAGTGGGGGAACTGCAAAAACATCAAGTGTACATTTAAAGTACGATTACGTGAGTAATAAATTATTTAGACTAGCAGTGGCATCGTTGGAGAGATTCATTCATTGTTAGCCTTTAAAAAATTTTTTTTCGAAATTTCTTGAAGAATTTTTACTGTATTCATTCTAAGCTTTTTCATGTGCTTATTTTTAAGATATCGCAAACTGTAATAAAAAAAAAAAAGTCCGAGCCACGCCTGGGTTATCACCTAGCTTATTTGGTAGCACATCAGATCCAAACACATCTTAAAAATACATTTTAACTATATTCTGTGGGAATGTGTACATTTTGGAAACTGAGATGCTGATAATGCGAGGATTGAAAGTTCGTTTCCAATAATTACTAATAATGAGCATAAAATGATGATACAGTGACAGAACATTAATAAGGCCGCGTCTATTGATGAGGCATAGGAGTCACGCGTGTCTCGCTTGAGATCCAAATCAAACATCCAGATGATTGGCAAAAATTTATGTGTTTCGAAAGGAAAGAGAAAGAACGAGTATTGGTCATAGAAAATCTGCAACTAAAACAGAAAAAGCTATACCGGCATTTGAAACATCTGGACAACGGGAGTTTCGAATAGAGCAAGAGGGTATAAGAGGTTCTACGTTAAGGGCTAGAAAAACTTGAGTCTAAAATATCTGGTGATGCTCCGCAGTGGTGAGGCAAGTCAAGAAGAGTTTAGATAAAGTCCCGATATATCACCTAAAATTCCATTTTTCGTATTTTTCGTAAAATGGATAGACCCTTTATTATGTGTTGTATTGATTGAGTTATTATTTTACCAATTAGGAGTTATAATTTAATTTTTTGAGATTGTTCTGTTTACCTACATGTGTAATTAAATTATCCCGGCAACACCGGGTACCTCTGGTCGTATATAGAAAAGGACGTTTGTGGGTTTGTTTGTGGATTTGTTTGTTTCTTATACAAATCTACAGTTTTATTCTGATCTGATGAAATTTTGCATACTTGACCTTCAAACCATGAGGAAGGTCACTGTCTAAATTTCGAAAAAATAATAATTATTGATAAAACATCGATATTCATGGTTATAGCAAGGCATATTAATGAGAAATATCTCATGACCAACAATGCAAGGCAAAGTTTGTGCAACAATGCTTATCTACAATTTGTATCAACACGCAATTCATAAACACTCTGCACGGACCAACAATTGATATCTCACGACCAACAATGAAACGCAAAGTTTGTTCAATATAGATAAGGTTGAATTTGGAACAATGCATAGAATTCCTGTTATTCAGGACTTTCATAGAAAACTGAATTCTTAGTAATTAACAATTTCTTGAAAATGTTTAAAAATGATCAGTAACTGGAGATAATGGAGAGTTAGCAGACTATTGAGAAAGACTGGAAAAACGACAGAGGAAGCACTCACTTATCTCCATACTGTATTGAGCAAATGGTAAGCAAGAAAATATAAGTATTGGTGATGAATGGCCAAGTTTTGCTTCAAGACATGGAGAGAAGAAAGAAAACTACAACAACATCAAGTGTACATCTAAAGTAAGATTACGTGAGTAAGAGATTATTTAGACTAGCAGTGGCAGCCTTGGAGAGGTCCATCCATTGTGAGCCTTTAAAATTTTTTTTCAAATTTACATTCAGTATTTTTACTGTATTAAATCTAAGCGTTTTCATGTATTTATTTATAAGATCCCCTGAGTACATGCCCCTTTACCGTGGGTCAGGGGTTTGGGTGCTTCAGGGATTCTGTGAGCTATACTGGTTGTAGTACTGCTACTTTAGGGTCACCCTTACCAGAAAGGTCATGGTTGAGAAGTGAGATGAAGAGTATCCAAATAAACATATATCTCATAATGTCGACGACTGAGAGAATTCATACTGCATCGGGTGTGGCGCAGGATAAAGTCACCCGCGTTCGGGTGTCGACAGTCTCCCGACTGTTATCTCAGAGCAATGCCTCCGAGAAGCCCCACCAGTGCACTCGCTATGCGCTTGGGGAAACGGTCGAGGGCAGCGCATGCCTTTACCCAGGTGGAAAAACGGGTATAGCGACAACGGGATCGGGTGCTGTCAATCGGCACTTGGAACATGTTCTTCATGACAGGAAAGGAATCAGAGTTGGTGGAGGAAGCCAAACGGTATCTACTGGATATCATAGGTATTACCTCTATGAAACGTTTGGTTCTGGAACTGCGGAATTAGAAGGAGGGTGGAAGCTTTTCTACTCTGGTGTTGACCCTAACATGACTGCCCAGGTGGGAGTGGGGATACTCACAAGTCCCCGGCTGGCAGATTATGTTGCAGAATGAACCCTCTTAGGTGGAAGACTGTGTCTCCTGACGCTTCAGATAGGGAAACGGTCTCTCTCTCTCTCTATTCGTTGTATATGCTCCGAATGCAGTCACAGAGTACCCACTTTTTCTAAATGAAGTTGATGCTGCTCTTAGCAGGAGAGGTAGTGCAGATTCTGTCATCCTGGTGGGAGACTTCAATGCACACGTAGGGGCTGATGACCAAACGTGGAAAGGCGTTATTGGGAGGAATGGGGACCCCGATTTAAATGCGAATGGGAGGTGCTTGTTGGATTTCTGTTGCAACAATGGACTTTCCATCACAAACACTTTCTTCCAGCATAGGGATGTCCATACGTATACCTGGTACAGGGGTGCAATGGACCAGAAGTCACTGATTGATTTTGTAATCGTTTCAGCCGACTTATTCCGATCAGTGTTGCATACTCGTGTGAGAAGAGGGGCAGAACTATCAACTGATCACCACCTTGTTGTCTGCACTTTGCGGTTCTCTGAATCTTTTCCAACCATGCGAAATACTAGGTTCAGACAAACTTGTGCATCAAATGGGAGGCATTGGAGGATAGAGCTGTGAGGAAGACCGTTGCAGATAACATATCTTCAAGTTTCAAAGAACTACCCAGTGATCATGGTACTGTTGAACAGGAGTGGAAGTTGTTTAAAACTGCTGTGATTACTTCAGCTGCACTGTGCTGTGGTCGTAAGCAGCTGAGTGTTGCGCAGGGCAGTGAGAAAGGACTGCATGGTGGAACGGTGAAGTCCAAGAAGCTGTCAAGGCAAAGAAGGAAGCCTATTTGCTATGGCTTGCAAATAAGTCAGCTTCGAGTCGAGCATGGTATACAGAGGTGCGAAAAGCAGCAGCAAAAACCGTATCAACAGCTAAAGCCAAGGCCTGGGAGAAGTTCGGGGAGAAATTGGAGGCACACTATGGTTCGGCAAACAAGGTATTCTGGCGGACTGTGCGCCGCCTCCGTGGAAAGAAGTCTCTTTTATCACAAACTATTAAGAGTTCAGATGAGAGGCTTCTGAAAACGGAGGAGTGCGTGTTGCATAAGTGGAAGGAATACTTTTGCATCTCTTCTTAATCCGGTGACAGCAACAACTGAGGCACGTGGGGTGCACATTGGAGCGGAGAATAGTCACGGTAGTATCACTGAAGCAGAAGTCAGATGGGCAATTAAGTCCCTGAAGACTGGCAAAGCTGCAGGTGATGATCAAATCCGGTCCGAGATGTTAAAGGCCTTAAATCAGGATGGTATCCTGTGGCTGACTCGGGTGTGTCAGGTTGCTTGGATATCTGGACAGGCCCCTAAGCAATGGCAGACAGGAATTGTGATCCCTATCTTCAAAAAGGGAGATCAGAGAGATTGCAACAACTATCGAGGCATCTCTTTGCTCAGCATTCCTGGGAAAATGTACGCTAAGTGTCTGGAGAAGAGAAGTCGGGAAATAGTCGACTCCAAACTGTCGGGGGAGCAGGGTGGTTTCCGACCTCGCCAAAGCACGACGGATCACATCTTTGCTCTAAGGCCAATCTTTGAGAAATCCTGGGAGTATGCCAAAGAGGTCTATGCTTGCTTTGTAGACCTCGAAAAAGCATATGACAGAGTTCCTCGGGAGAAGCTCTGGCAAGTGATGCAAGAGTATGGAGTGGATGCGCAATTACTGGTTGCTATCATGTCTCTGTACGAAAGCTCTGAGATGTTCGTCCGGATAAATGGCATTAAGTCAAGACCGTTCACCGTTGATGTTGGACTCCGCCAAGGGTGCGTACTGTCGCCCCTCTTGTTCATTATCTTTATGGAATGGATAGACAGGGGCAGCCGAGGCGATGAGCCTGTTTGTGTGGGTGACTGCCTGGTTGAGAGGTTGCTCTTTGCTGACGACCTTGTCCTCCTTGGGTCTTCCCGCACGAACCTTCAGCATGCACTACACCGGTTTGCAGCCAAATATGAAGAAGCTGGGATGAAGATCAGTGTGACTAAAACTGAGGTTCTGGTCCTTTCAAGACAGCCTGCTCAGTGCGCTCTCCATGTTAGGGGAGCCTCATTGAGACAGGTGGAGAAATTCAAGTATATCGGGATTGCATTCACGAGTGATGGACGGCAGGAGAAAGAATTGGATGGTCGGATCGGTGCAGCAAGCTGTGTCAGACCAGAACTGTGGCGATCCGTGGTAACGAAGCGCGAGTTGGGTAACAAAGCCAAGCTTTCCGTCTTCAAATCCATCTTTGTCCCCATTCTCACCTATGGTCATGAAGCTTGGGTAATGACCGAAAGAGTGCCATCACAGGTACAAGCGGCCGAGATGAGATTTCTGAGAGGTGTGGCAGGCGTGTTACCCTACTAGATAGAGTGCACAGCAGCACAATAAGGGAGTCTTTAGGTGTTGAGCCGCTACTTCTCTGCATTGAGAGATCTCAATTGCGCTGGTATGACCACGTGACATTGATGCCACAAACAGGTCTTCCTAGGCAGTTGTTATTTTCCAAGCCGGTGGGTAAGAGACCAAGGGGTCGGCCTAGAACCAGGTGGCTAGACTACATGGAGAATCTGGGTTCGAGTCGCTTGGATATTACCAGGGAGGACATGCACCTGATGGCGGAAGATCGCAATCGCTGGAAATCCTCCATAGGGCTGCTGCCCCCGACCCTAGCGGATAAGCGGGTTTGAAGAGTAAGTAAGTATTTTTAAGATATTTCAAAATTTATTCCGGAAAAAAACAATACACGCCGGGGTTATCACCTAGCTTGTTTGGTAGCACAGCAAATCCAAACATTTCCTAAAAATACATTTTGACTATATTCTGTGGGTATGTGTATATTTTGGAAACTGAGATGCTGATAATGCGATGACTGAAAGTTCGCTTCCAAGAATTATTGATAATGAGCAAAAAGTGATGACGCAGTGACATAACATTAATAAGGCAGCGTCTATTGATGAGGCAAAGGAGTCACGAGTGTCTCCATTGAGCTCCCTATCAAACGTCTAGATAACTGGCAAAAACTTATGTGTGGAAAGGAAAGAGAAAGAACGAGTATTGGTCAGAGGAACTCTGCAACTAAAACAAAAGCCATACGGGCATTTGAAACATCTGAACAACGGGAGTTTCGAATAGAACAAGAGGATATAAGAGTTTCTACGTCAAGGGCAAGAAAAATTTGGTTCTAAAGTGTCTGGTGATGCTCAGCAGTGGTGAGGCAAGTCAAGAAGAGTTTAGATAAAGTCCCGGTATATCACTTAGACTTCCTGTTTTTCGTTGCACGCTGATTGGCTGAATTTTGGCCACGCCCACCTCATTAATATGCTCCCCATTCGCCTACCATTCTACTAACTTTAGACTATTAGATGTGTGATCAGTGACTAATTACTCTGTGAAACAATTGTTGTCCAAGAACTTTCAAATGAATTTGATTGAATATCTGAAGACAAATATAGGAGAAATCAAGCATATTTATAAGTTTAAATGTTTAGTTATGTACTAATTTTATAATTTTAAATAACATTTAATAGTAATGTACTACAGTTAGTAATAGTCCTCAATATAAGAATTTTAGGAATATCATTAACTTATGACAGCATGGAGAGGATTTTGGCTTCACAGCTGAATGAAGTTTCTTCAGAACAAGCCGCGGAAAATCATCTTGTGATGGAATTCGAGGAATCACAGAAAAGGTTACCAAAGCATGGAAGTTTACAGAGGTCCTTAGATAGCCAAATCCTGACTCCATATAATCATTTCAAATGAATAAAGTCTAACAATTTCAAATGCAAGATTACGTACAGTCTTGATAGTACGTAACAGTTATGTATGCCTTTGTTTGGTGGTTGGTGAAATATATGTGCAGCTTCACATGAACAACAGGAAACTCGTACCTACCATTGTTTATCTGTTAAAGAAATTTATGACATTAGAAACACCATCAACAACGTCATCAGAAAAATGTATTTATCAAGAATCTGTTTAAGAAAAGAATGCAGATCTCTTTAGCCAAGAACTCTTTTAACAGAGCAAGGTTTTCTGGCATCGGATGCAAAGACGAACTTAGAAAGAGTGTGGCAGCCATCAAGGGAAAAACGATGGCGACAAACATGCGCATTTAAATATTTATTAACGCTCAGCGCTGAGACTAATAAAACAGTATAAATAACATGTGAAACTAAAGAATATTTTCGGCAGAAGCATTAGCAAACGTACACCCCTAATAACGACTCGAACGAATGTGTATTTCAGCTTCATCGCTGACGACTGCACCTCCTACCCGAATGCAATCGCTGTTATTGTTACTATTATTATTATTATTATTATTATTATTATTATTATTATTATTATTACTATTATTATTATTAATATTATTATTTATGCGTCTCCGTGGACAAAGTTACAGTAAATTAGTTCTGACGAGAGAGGACGTTCTGAGTAATAATCGCATAAGAATGTTGTCGGTGGTTCATGCAGGTCGTTACCTCACATTTATATATGTTTTGACGATCGCTTAAGGGGAGATCATTCCACAATTTGAACGTATTATGTGGGAAGAACTTTTCCCTAAAACTCGAAATAATACCTGCTGGTTGGATCAATAATTTCTTTGACTGCCTGCAATCTGCGGTTGCAGAGAGCCATGTTTTGACGTAATGGGCAGGGAGGATCGCACAATCTAAGGCTTTTATTAGTTCTCTTAATTTCGACCAACTCACAATTGAATCGAAAGTGAATATATACCATTCAGTACAGATGAATCAGTTATCGATTGATCTCCATATATGTTCAGCGCGGCACGAATAATGTTATTGTAAGCTACTTTCAGCTTGCTCTGCCTAAATTTGTAGGATGTGGCCCAAATTGGCAGCCCATACGCAATCTTCGGAATAATCTTGGATTTGTGTACTATAATCATTTCTTTTTTACTCAGAATGAGGCGTAATTACTTTAGTGAATATCGTAACTTGTTCAGTTGGCAAATCAAGTTCTCCCTCTGGGCAAAGAAGTTGAGGTGGCTATCAAAAGTAACGCCCAACAGTTTCACTGTAGTCGGAACTGGGTGTTTTCTAGCAACAATTAAGGTTGTCGTTTTTTCCTTGTTTATAGCCATACCTCTGAAGTGGAACCAATTGTGTAGCCTATTCACGTCTTTCTCAATATATTAAGTTTTTTCTGAATCCAGAGAGCAATCACACCTTTTAACTAAAATAATATCGTCCACGAAAGCCTTGAGCTGAAAAGTTAAAGGCAATTCAGCTAAGTGTGCTAATAAGGTCGCAAAAAGGGTGTTGCTTATCGAAGAACCCTGCGGTATTCCACGGGTAGAAGGTTGGCACACTATTTTATCACCATTCGTAATACAATTGGCTCGATCGCTGAGCAGGTCCGGTATTAGAGTTAACATTTTCCCAGAAATGCCGTAAGTCTTTAAGTCTACACATAACTGTTCTCTCGGCACAGAGTTAAAAGCTTTGGCAATATCCACCATAACAATAACAAATGTGGGACGTTGGTCCAAAGCCTCCACTGCTTCCATCATAACGGATAAAATAAGATCTTGTGCAGAGGTACCAGGTCTGCCTCCTTATTGAAAGTTTCGTAAATACGACCATAAATGTTGGTTCATAGATCTAAAAATAATAGTTTCGATAATTTTGTATATTGATGGAAGAATCGAGATCGGCCAATAATTCTTATAATCATTTCTATTGCCCGCTTTATAAATTGGACATATCAGCGCCTGCTTCAAAGGCGCACGGAAATGACCGTTGTTCCATATTTCTATTATCAGATGAGCCAGCAGGTAATTGACGCTCTTTCCCCAATTTCTCAGAACTGTATGATTTAAAAAATCATCATTGGCATTTCTTTTCAACTTTATTGTCTTCATTACCCACAAAATCTCCTGAGCAAGATCCGGCACTAACTGAAGATCGATCTCCTTATGATTGTTGGATGATCGTACTACAATAGGCGGTGGACGATTCAACGGGTATTCTTTGGCTGTGGCTTGTGGAAATTTGTCACCTTCCACCCTCTGCATTTTTCTAACGAATTTCCACAAGTCGAATTGATTGCCCGCAGCTAAAAGGCCTTCTCTCTGGCGTTTGTATAGTTTGTTTAAACTCCTTAATTGTTCTTGCACGCTCACATCACCATTTTGTGCAGATTGCTTGTAAAGGCTTTTGCGCAACTTCACCGTTTCTAGGATCTTCTTATACCATCATCGTTTTACTTGCTGGGAAATTAAACTCTTTTTTTATTGTCATTCCTACGTTTATCAATATATTACACAAACTCTTTTAAAACTAAAAGTTTGGTCTCCGGGGTCGTAGCCTCGAAGTAATCTGACCAATCATATGCATCAATTTCTTGTCTAAAATGGTGGTGAGATATCGACAAAATACATGTCTTGTTCCAAAAGTAAAAGAGAAATTGTATTATAACATAACAAATGTGTTTAATGAACAGAAACCAGTTCTATTTTCCACAAATTAGCAAACGGGTGTGTGTATTTGCCGAGAAAGCAAGAGAGAGAGCGAGAGAGAGAGAGGGAGGAAGAGGAGGCACGCAGTTTGAATTGAAACAGTAAAAAACACAACTATCAATAACCTCAGCAGGCAATTTCAGCCCTAGATTAGTGAAGAGAACCATGTATAAACATCACCAGCATTGAGGAACGTAAAATGTGTAATTTTAAAGTAACTATTTAAATTTAAATGAGTTCAGTCTCCTTATAATGGGGAAAATCTTGAATTAATAAAAACAAAGAATAAATAATAAATAAAGTCACCAATCTTGAAGAAACTTGTGAGATGGATGTAGTCTATTGAAGATGTTGTTGATAGTAGTTGATAGTAGAAATAAACCCACTCTATTGAGGATGTAGATGAAGTCTTGTGCAGATAGACTACCTCCATCTCACAAGTTTCTTCAAGATTGGTGACTTTATTTATTATTTATTTTTTGTTTTTATTAATTCAAGATTTTCCCCATTATAAGGAGACTGAACTCATTTAAATTTAAATTAATCATTTAAACTCCTTAAATCAATAATTAAAGTAACTATTTTAGCTTAAATCTTGTTATATGCGTTTCGCTCTGTTTGTGTGTCTGTCCGTCCGACGATTACTCGAGAATACTTTAAGTTTTTCACATTCTATTTTCGCTATTCGATGGAGACCCTTCCGGAGCTAACCTGATTAGTTTGTCATTGAAGTCGGTATAACGGTCACGTGACTATTGAGACCCAAACCCCCTATTAATTTTTTTTTATTGGCAGTATAAGGCATTTAATATGTCATTCGAACGGGAATGACGAGCACAAGACGAATATGACATTCGTTTCGATTTTCGAAACATTTCCCGGACTAAGATGATCAGGTGACTTGTCCGAGAAAATGACCCCCAAAGAGTACGAGGGCGATTGTTAAAAATGGCTAATTAATGTTAGGCTTATTGTTAAAAATGGCTAATTAATGTTAGGCTTATTGTTAAAAATGGCTAATTAATGTTAGGCTTATTGTTAAAAATGGCTAATTAATGTTAGGCCTAATCCTAAATATGGCTAATTAATGATAGGACTATTGTCATCAATAGGCGGTTAATATTAGGACTATTGTCATCAATAGGCGGTTAATATTAGGCCTATTATCTATAGTCTAAAGCTAATTAATGTTCAGCCTAATGTTAACAATATTTAATTGCCGTTAGACCAGTTGAAATTAGCTAATTGATGTTAGGCCTATTGTTGTAAAAAGCTAATTAATGTTAGGCCTATTGGTATCAATAACTAATAAATGTAAATCCTATTGTTATCAACTTATAAATGCTAGGCCTTTTGAAAACACTAGCGAATTGATGTTAGGCCTATTATTATCAACAAATAATTACTGTTCTTCTGGGGAGACCAGCTGATTAGATAGCCAATTATTGGAAAAAACACTGATTATTAACATCCAAGATGGAGACAATGAAGGTTGGATTGTTGCTAGCACCCAGCTGGTCAGGTGAGTTTTTCGCTTCCAGGCCTTGTTATCTCGTTGGCCTCGACTTACAGCGAGGCCAACGAGAGACAAGCCAGGGCAATCAAAAGTCACATGATCATCGGGGTCCGGCCAACAATTCATCCTTCATTGTCTCCATCTTGGATTTTAAAAATCAGTATTTTTTCGTTTGTTGGAAACAATGAAGGATGGATTGTTGCCCGGACCACGATGATCATGTGACTTTTGAGTGCCCTGGCCTCGACTCACAGGCTATGACGTACCGTTTTCTTGTGGTGTCAACTTTAAGATTTTTTAAAAAAATAACTATAAATTTTTTTCACAAACGAATTACTATTCCTTGATATTGATAATGAACGGATATATATTTAGAGAAGGACGAGACACAAGAACCCTGGAATACAATAAATAATAGTTATCAATAAAAAATACAAAAATGAATAAAAAATAAGATATAATAAACAAATTATTGATTTAAGGAGTTTAAATAATTAGTTTAAATTTAAAATGAATTTAGTCTCCTTATAATGGGGAAAAATCGTGAAATAATAAAAACAAAATTAAAATTAAAGTCACCAATCTTGAAAAAACTTGGGAGATGAAAGAAAACTCAAGGATGTAGTCTATTGAAGATGGTAGAAATAAAACCAGTCTATTGAGGATGTAGATGAAGTTCTTGTGTAGATGATGTTGATAGGGGAAAACGATGATCTTGAAGTACAGATGAAATTTTGAAGGGTTGATCCAAATTTTTGGGATAAATTTCAAATAAAAACGTTTTCGAGAATTTTTTTCTCATCATCAGTTGATTAAATATTTGAATGTTGTAAACAGTTTAAATAAGAATGTAACAATTGATATAAAGGTGATGAAGCTAAGTTGATTATAATTGTTGGTTATGATTGTTGGCTATTGTATATTAGGGTGATTGTTGTTAAAAAGTAGTGTCCATTTATTGTTTATTTCTATTGATGGTTTGGCTAAATTTTTGTTATTTGTAATGATATTTATTGTTTCTTTAATTAATCTTTTTTTATAATTTTCTTCTTTTCCAATGATTTTTGTGTTATTCCAATCTGGTGTGTGGTTTTCTTTGATACAATGATTTACTAAATGGTTGTTTTTGTCTTTGTGGCGAAGTGCTCTTTCATGTTCTTTTAATCTTATTTCTAATTGTCGTTTAGTTTGACCTGTGTACAATTTTTACATAGTATTTGATAAATTATATTTCTAGTGTTCCATTTTTCTTTATTATTTTGACATATTTCTTTGAAATTGATATTTGTGTTATTATTTTGATTGATTGTTGTTTTTAGGTTGGTGGTGGTTATTAATGTTTTAGTAATGTTATTTGTTATTTTTGGTATGATTTTTATGTTTGGTATTTGTTCTAATATTTTTTTCTGTTTGTGGAAAATTTTATTATTGTATTGTATTGAATATCTTTTTTGTTGTTCTTGTAGAATTGGTATAGTTTTTGTTGTATTGTTTGTAAACGCATCTAGTAAAATTTTGTCTATTAAAGTTATTGGATATTTGTTTTTTAATAGGTTCAGTTTAAGTTTTTTTAAATTTGTAGGAATATATTTCGGGGATGTAAGATTTTTTAGTCTTTGTAAATATTGTTTAATAGTGTTACGTTTTTGGTGTGTGGGTTGTTGTGATAAGTAATGTGGTATGTTGTTACCTTTTGTTGGTTTTTCATATATCTCAGTGTGTAAATTTTAAAGGATATCTTTCTTCTAATAGGTGTATTCATATTTCTATTGGTTTGTTTGTTATGACTAGGATGTCATCTACATATCTCATCCATATTTTTATGTGTTGTTTGTGTTGTGATTTGTTTAGTAAATTGTGTTCCATGTTATTTAAATAGATGTTGGAAACGATTGGTGATAATGGGCTACCCATGGGTAAGCCTTCAATTTGTGAATAAATTTTTATTTCTACCATCTTCAATAGACTACACAAGAACTTCATCTACATCCTCAATAGACTGGTTTTATTTCTACCATCTTCAATAGACTACATCCTTGAGTTTTCTTTCATCTCCCAAGTTTTTTCAAGATTGGTGACTTTAATTTTAATTTTGTTTTTATTATTTCACGATTTTTCCCCATTATAAGGAGACTAAATTCATTTTAAATTTAAACTAATAATAAACAAAAATAATTAAAAAATAATAGATAAAATCAAAATCAAAATAAGATTAAATTTATTTTGATTTTGATTTTATCTATTATTTTTTAATTATTTTTGTTTATTATATCTTATTTTTTATTCATTTTGTATTTTTTATTAATAACTATTATTTTTTGATATTGATAACGAATACTATAGAAAACAATAATATAAAATTTTCATGCAACTTCCCCATTGTTGGGGTTTTCGAGTTCGCCTGGTCGTGGGTTCGAATTCCGCCGTGGGCATGGATGTTTGTGTTTGTTCCGGGCTGCGTACAGATATAACTTGTGTAAAAGGCGCAAAATGACCTAAGTAGTCGACGCCAAAATATTTCTAGAACCCCCCTTCCATTGTTGGGAAAATTGTTCCCTCTGCCGACGATATTTCGGGCATTCCATTACGATGTGTTTCACTGACTTCGACGCTCCACAGTCAGATTTATCTGTTCGTTCAACTTTAATTTTATACAGAAAACTATTCAATGGCAGATGTCCACTTCTTAATCTAAATAAAATGATTCTCTGATTAAAAGTTAGCCATCTCGGAGTTAGTTTGTTCTTATCTAATACTGAGGGTATCAGTTGCTTATAATGACCGCTCCTAGATTCGGCGCACCACTCAGCATTCCAGAGAGTTTGTGCTTGTATCCTGATATAGATTCTTAATGTTTTCGGCTCTAGTCGTGCGTTTTTAGCTGTTTTATTTGATGTTCTCGCCTAGTTGGCTAGATAATCCGTTGCCCTTTATGCCCCTGTGTCACGGAACCCACATCCTTTTTATGGAGAAATTCGCCTAATATAAAGTTTCAAGGATGTATATTATACGGCCCAATATATCCCGATGGAACCATTTTCCTTGAGCGAGGGCTTTTTGAATTTTCATTAGCGCGATTTTCGAGTCGGATATTATTACATAGTCTGCAGTTGATTCTAACGCAATAAGGGCTAAGGCTTTATTAATGGCGAGTAATTCCAACATGGTTGCACTCGTTGCTAGGTTAATTTTAGAGGATACTATTTGTCTGTTTCTCTCATATATTCCAATACCTCCATTCACGTTTTCCAGTGTTAAAGACCCGTCCGTGAATACTTTATTATAGTCATGAAAGTATGTAAAAAGTATTTCGTTGACAATTTGTCTTGTCATTTTTGGGGGATATTTCGCACTGAGTAATGGAGGGAATATAATATTCTCCGCACAGAAACTAATCATACTTGGAATTTCCGTGATCTCATTACCAAATAGGGATATATCGACACATTTAAATTTATTTAGGGATCCTAAGATTAAATTTATTATTTTCTTAGCAGTCTACAATTTTCAGCGAAAGTCAATTCTTCTTTAAATAGGCTAGATGTTTGTATATAGGTAAAGATGGTGGAAATAATTTTAGCCTCTCACCTTAAAGGCGGAGGGATTGTTTGATTGGGTGAGGTCTGCGTAGCGTGGATGCAAAGACGTATGAATTTTCTCTGCAATTTAATTAACCGCTCCCTTGCAGATTTTGTAGCCAAATGGAGAAAGAGATCTGTTTGATCTGTTGTCTGAACTAGAGATGTTAGCACTATTGACATCTCCGACCATGGTGGTCTCCAGTCGCACTTCGCTATACGCTTAATTCCACCTACACCCTTCACTAAATGTTCTTTTATATGGGCTATGTGTTGATTCCATTTAAGTTTATGATCCAAGATGACTCCTAAGAATTTATGTGCTTTTCTGACAGGAAGTTGGCAGTTCTTCAAGTAAATACCTGATTGAGGTGGAGGTCCTTTATTTGCAAAAATTGTCACAACCGTTTTCTCCGGAGAGAAGGTTATTAAATTTTGTTCACTCCATTCCATTAGAGTGTAAGACTGTAATGCATTTTTTATCTTAGGAATAGAAAGATTCTTATGTTATATCGCTATATCGTCCGCGGAACAATTCATTACTATTCCTTTAGGAAGGGTTTTTATACAGTAAATCATAAAGATACTGAAGAGTATTGGACTTAATATGGAATCCTGTGGTAAACCTTTGTGTTGGGTTTGCCACATGATTCCCCTTGGGTATTTCATCCCAACTCGTCGATTCTTGAGGAAAGAAGCTATCCACACGACCATTCTTCTTGGCAAACATTTGTTAACCATTTTACAGTATTTAATAGTATATCCTGCTCCACGGAATCATACGCCTTTTCTAAATCGAGAAATATGGCTCCGAGAGTTTCCCCCCTTCTCCCATGCCGAATATACAGTGTCAACCAATTTTATTATGGGGAAGGTATAGCTAGTTATATGGAACCCTGTTATCCACGATGGAAGAATGTTATGCTTTTCAAGAAAATGTTGCAGTCTGCTATTCACCATTCTCTCCATTGTCATCTCTTCGAGGCAAAGGAGCTGATGATAAAAGCTCAGATGACATGATGCAAACGAACGGGCAGCCAGCGAGCGGGTTGGCAACAAGCCAGGGCGAACGTCGACATAAGCACAAGGCGAAGCATCGGCGCGAGCGCGAGCCAGAGCTGTCACCTGCAAACGATAATGGTTGGACCCAGAAGCGCGACAAAAGCAATAGCGGAGTTATATTGGTAGAACATAATTGCATGGCTAATGAGGCAATTGAATTTAAGAGGAATATAAAAACAATTTCAAGACGGAAAAAAATTAGAAAGTGTTCGATTCAGTCCAGTGGGAAAATAAATAATCCGGCCGAGATGAATAAGAGAATCGGGACAAATGTAAGCGACGTGTTGAACAGATGTGTGGAAAAACGGGTGCCAGCAAAGACGGCCAGACGGGCTTTGAGCAACGGGTTTTTCCATGGTGTTCCTGAAAGTAGTATTTGCGA
The DNA here is from genome assembly GCA_023313115.1 of Rhysida immarginata. Lineage (NCBI taxonomy): Eukaryota > Metazoa > Arthropoda > Chilopoda > Scolopendromorpha > Scolopendridae > Rhysida > Rhysida immarginata. Next base: position 480,325 of record JAHWFO010022959.1, on the reverse strand, counting down.
TTCTCCTAGCCTCGCCGCCATTGGAGCTGAACAGTTCGAAACTTTTTCCGGTTGCTCTCGCCGTTACTCCAGAGCCAATGTTTCAGGCGAATCTACGGATTCCACGCCATTTGAATTTTTGAATTCTTCGCCATTTCGCAGCAGCGCAATTCCAAGGCAAGATTATGTTCAGTTTATAAATTCAAATTTAATTATTAATTCCAAAGGAAGGACTACTACGGATGCCACCTCACTCGAAAATAGTTCATCTATACTGACATTGGGAGCCCCAGGTAGACGTACGCGGAATTTCGTGGAGCGCAATAGGAAGCAGATGTCAATGAACTATATGAGCGGCAGTCATCGAAATTTAGTCAAACTTCTAGAAGAAGAATCGGCGGTTACTTCCAAATCGGAATTTTTGGATGCATTGCCCATGCGCGACGGCGCAAATAACAGGCAAGAACTTTGTTGAGATAGACGTGTATCTCTTCAGCTCTAACAGGCATTATACAATTGGCGAAACAATTGCATGGAAATATGGCAATTATAAAAGAAGCTTTTTTTCGGTTTGTTGAAATTTTTTGGAATGCAAGCAACAAATCCAATTTAATTATCTTTTCGAAAGGAAGGTCTTACATAGATTGTTGTCATTCAATAACAATTTGTCAGCGCAGTCATCAGGATCCGCAGGAGGACGAACACGAACTATCGTGAATCGTGAAGGGAAGCAGATGCCCCGTGACATTGTGAGCGTTGGCCATCTTGACAACGAATGGAAGCCAGATGAGTCAGCTAATGCGTCTCGGGAAAATTCGACGTCAACGGACCGACACGAAATCCGGAATTCAAAGAGAGCCATACATTGAGCTCATATATTCTCCACCGGGAGAATACTGTGCCGACAGAAAATAGCTATCAACGCCTCGCAAGTGGGAAACTGCCCTCATCTACCTTCATTAGTTACTTCCACTTGGCTGGCTCTTCAAAATCGTGCGGTAGGGTGTCGTATCATTAATTAAATTGCTCTTCTCTTAAGAATAGTTATTCATTGTTATGAATTCTTTCTTAATTTTTATCTTGTTTCATTGCCATGTGTTATGTTGACCTTGCTAATATTTGACCTTTGTTATTTTCAAGATAGGCTGGGTCCTCCCGTTGCTTTACCGTTTACGGTCGCCGTTTTCCTTGGTTCTCTTCGGTTCCTCTCGCCACAACTGCGTCGGGAAAGGGAAATCTACACTTTGATTAAATTCATTTGTATTATTTCGAATTTGTCACAATTATCTGGCGCGCACTCTGCCCTGTCAGATATTATAATTAACTTTAATAATTTAGGTTCCAAATCAAAATTGTAAGAAAATTCAAACAATTGTAGTGAATTTTATTGATTGGAAATTATTAAAATTAGTTCAATTTATGAATCGTTTCCCCTCTTACCTTCTCTGTTTTGCCTTCCTTTAACTCTGAGTGTGTTAACAGTAATTTGTTAATTAAAGAAGTATAAAGTCGTGACATCCATAATTTTTATTAGGCATGATGTTAGTGCGAGTGTTCTATTGCTCTGTGGTTGGGTGGAAGATTTGTTCAGTTTCAAGATGGGATAAATTAGAGATTCGTTCAAAAGTCTTGAGATGATGCCTGTCATCCAGAATTTATTCAGATGCTTTAAAATAATTTTCTGTTGGCTTTGGCTTAATTTGGTGAACGTCCTATTGAGTATTTTATCAGGGCCTGGTGAGTTAGATTTGCTACTCAATGACTTCTTAAAGTCTGCAAATGTAAATGGTAGGTCCCACTGATTTTGCTTTGACTGTGGAGTGAATTCTGCTGGCAAGGGAGTCAGCCAACTTATTTGTTTGCCTATTGGAGATCCGACTGTAGCCTTGAGAATTGCCATTGCCGACTCCTTCGGATTTAACATCGAACCGTCCTGGTTGGCGATTAGCGGTATTAAATGTTTTGGTCTATGAAGCATAATCATTCAAAATCTTCCAGATATTATTTTGTTGGTTCTTACTGACTAGACTAGTCCAAAATTGTCTCCTGTGTTTCTTAAGAATTCTCTTACATAATGCTTTCATTTTTTTTGATAGACACCAACAGCGTGTGCATGTGCACTTTAGAAACTGCCTCCTAGATTTGTTTCTTAAATCCCCCGATATTGATTAGGTTTCTAACACAACTGATGATGATCTTAAGCACTTCGATCTTAAAAAAAATCGGGAGTGTTCTCCCATAGAGGTGGTTAGAAATTTTGACAAACAATTGTACGACTGTATTTATAAAGTTTATGAATGGAAAAACTGTCGACTCCAACATTAGAACACAGGAGTCTACACCCTTCTCAATTGAGACAATGCAGCAATTTTTTAAAAGTATTTGAAAAATAAAAAATAAGCCGAGCGCCTCGAAACAAAGCAGTTAATTAGAGAAAAGGTAAAGAGTCTGAAAAAAAGTCGGATGTCCAAAAACCAAAAGAAGATTAGTAATTAGGCAAAAACTTTGTAATTGCCCAGTACGTTCAACTATTAGTAAAAGAGGGGTATACAGGGTGAGGCATTTATCTTGAGACAACTGAATAAATCGGAAACTAAGCATTGTATGAAAAAATGTCCAAAATCAAAAGTGAAATATTTCGCAGGAGAAATTGATTAGTTAGAAAATTACCCTCCCCCCCCCCGCCCCCGCCCCGCCGGTAACTTTGAAATCTTAATTAGGAACATTATTGATCTAAGGAGTTTAAATGATTAATTTTAAATTTAAATGTGATCAGTCTCCTTTTAATGGGGAAAATCGTAAAATTATTAAAAACAAAAAATAAATAATAAATAAAGTCACCAATCTCAACTGTTTAGAAGATAGAGGCCGTGAAAGTATGTAATTTTTAAAGTTTTGAACCCAATTTGATCGATGAAGACAAAGAGATAGAGAGTGGGTCTTAAAGACATTCCTATTCTACTTTTTAATGGTCTTTAAGAATCCGAAGTTAGAATTTCAAAAATCATAGAATCTGTCTTTATTTTTCAATACACACGCATAGAATCTGTCTTCATAGGACTGCTGCCTCCAAAAGTTTACTTGTGCACTAAAATATTTTGAATTGAAAAAAACAGTTAGATCAATTGCAAAAGCACCAAGAATAAAACATTTCTCGAATTTTGTGTTCAATCTGAATATACCATTAAAAATAGGGGTTCCTATTTAAGATTTCAAAGTTACCCCCTCCCCCAGCCCCCCTCACAAGGGGGGGGGGTTAACTAATGAATTTCCTCCGCGAAATAATTCACTTTTGATTTTGGACTTTTTTTCGTTCAATGCTTAGTTTCCGAGATATTCAGTTGTCTCACCCTGTATATAGGGTGTGAATTGTAAGTAGCATTGGTGTCAGTCCAAACATTCAAAACCCGTTTTGGTCTTAGAACCAGCACCATGGGCAATCTCAACCTTTTCCTTCAAGCTTAAAAATTAATAAAACATTTAAAACTCAAACATCATATTCAAAACGCCGTTATTAATGTATTAAATTCACCAAAATGTCCAACCCCGTCAAAATGTATTAAATTCACACCTGGATGCATTAAAACTACACCTGATTAAAACCAGATCTGAATAATTTGAAACCACACAAGAGCGGGTGGACCCAATTAATTAAAACCATGCCCAACTTAATAAAGCCACACCCGATGGGGTTGGACTCAATTAAAACTGCATCCAAATCAAAATAAAGAAGTACCACTCCTTCACTTCATTAGCCGGGTACTGACTGACCGAGCAGCCTCGATTTCAAGGAAACTGCCCAAACGGTTGCCTCGCGAGGCAAGCGCGAGCCACAAGCCAGCCGAGCATTTTATTACTCTCAGTTCAGACCGCACATATGGATAGCCGTTGCAGCTTCTGCCTTTATATTAGTTCATCGTGTAAAGAAAAAGAAGAAAATATCTAAGTGCTTTTGGGTGATTAAAATCTATGAATGCAGATTGCAACATGGGAAGAAATTATTTGAAGAATTGTGCTTTGATGAAGAAAAAAATTTTACACGGATGTCCGAGACTAAATTTGAAACACACTACTCACTTGGAAATGCCACAATACTTAAAAAAAAACAAATTTTATTACCTGGCTTATACTTTGCTATGCGTGTTCCCTTACCCCTTTATTTGTATATTCTACGCATTGTGAATCCCAAAGTCCGTTAAAAGAATCATATAATTCGATGAGCTTTAAAACCTTCTCTTTCTCCAAAGCACGAGTGAGCGAGGCAAAATAGAACCGTCTTGAGTGCGCGAGGCATTAGTTCTGAGGCACCTTTGAGCATCGACAAAAACCGACTCGACATGGCTCGGGAGAGGCAGAACGTGCGTTTGCCTTGAGCGAGGCACGTCCTTACCGGCTGAGCATCTGCCTCGCGAGGCTGCTCGCTCAGTCAGTACCCGGCTATTCCCGTCCAAAATGCCATCGCTCAAGTCTATCACATTGCTTTGATATGCATCACAGACAGCCGCACACAAAGAGCACCCCCTTCCCCAAATTAAATAAATTTATCACCAAATAAAAAATTGTCCAAAAGATATCTCTCCTACTGATGAATATACATTTTTATAACTAAGCTGTCTACTTTAACGTGTCTGAGAAAGAATACAGCTAAAGAAGACAGACTAACTGTGGAAATGTATATTCATGAAGGAAAACTCGCTGTAACGAATCGAAAGTATTCAGAAGAGCGAGACCGCCCGAGATCGAGCGCGAGAGGAGAAGAGCGGGAGATTTGATCCCGTCTGGCTGAAGGGGAGAAAAACGGAAGAGAGAGAGAAAGACAGTTTGGATCAGAGACCATCAATAAGTTTGGTGGTCTCTGGTTTGGATCGAACTAGCTCGGCGTTCGGACATCTCTGCTGGTGTAAAAGAGTTGAGTAATGGAGAAAGTGCTTCAACCGAGAAAGAGATGAAAAGCACGCGGTCGAAGATGAACTCGAAACGAGGTTTCAGCGTTGAACGGGAGAACGAAGATAATCCTGCAACAGTAAACGGGCAATGGCGGAGTACCGGCCGTTCTGCATTGAAGGCGAGGAAAAATCATTCGTTCATGCAGCATGAGTTGCTATTGAATTCTTCGCAGCCAGCTCGACCGAGCTTACTCAACTTACCCACGACGAACTATATTACTCACCTGGATTTGGCGTACTGGCACGACGAGACTCAATGAGGGAAGTCTGAACTGTTTGCTGCCTGGAAAGACGACGTTTCATCGGTGCGTTTCCGAATGGTATCTCGGCGTTCAGCATTGACAGCGTGGGCTGTTTCGTACGCAAGTTTTGAGAAGCCAAGCGGTTGGATTCCAGGAGGATTGTAAGCAATTTTTTATCTTTTACCCGTTACTTAGCTGCGGACGTGAACTGCATTTAAAATAATTGTATTAAGAACATAAAGTGTTTACACTTTATTCTTCACGAGAAATAGGAGCTTCTATAAAACTTGACGGCGTAGTTAAATTCTAGCTCCGTATTACTACTGCATACCTCTTAAGAACGACCCGCCGAGAAATTTTCTCTGAATCTAGAGTTGTGTGCGGTCAGAGTGATTTTCCTTGTTATTTTATCCAGGGAAGCAAAACGTGAAACAAACGAATAAAGAAACTGTTCAGCCGTTAAATGGAAAATTTGCGTACTAAGCAAATTTGGTAAAAAAAAAAAAAAAAAAAAAAAAATAGTGCTCTGAGGCAAATTCCGATATTTGTTAGCTAAATACTTGGAAATTCTCACTTATTGCTGTTTACTGTGATTCCTGGTGCTAATTGTGTGTAATTGGTTTCATTTTACAGAATTCAGTTATTTGCTGAAATTTTTGTTCGTAGAAATCCTTAGTATTTTGCTTTAAGGGCATTGGACTCTACCCGATTTAAGACTGTCCGAACTATAATTTTTTTTTGAACCGGATGTTATATAGCAATTGAGCTTTTGAAATGAGAGATTGAGTGTTATTCAAATTTAATTGAATGAATGTTGACACTATTTTACAGTATTGAGTAAATGTTCACACTATTGAGTAAATGTGGACATTATTTTAAGGTCCCTTAATAGAGTTTATTACAATCAATTTTTTTTTTGTGGGCGTTTAAGCCATACTTGTAGGCGTTTAAGCTATACAGTTATCACTTAACCAATGCCATACAGTTATCACTTATTAATTTTTATGAAATATTTAGCCCATTTGTTTGTCAAGTTAAGCTATTGGATTCATGGTTAAATTTTATCATAAAATTTAGTTTGCAACTTTTATGCTAGGAAGTGTCAGCATCGTTTATCTATTATATCAATGAACTGTGTTTATGTTTGGATTGATTTAATCATTTATTATATTGGCTTAAATAGTTTTCATATCTTAGAGCTAATTAACCTTGATCTTAGAAGATAAGTTTATTATTTCAATTTACAATTATACACCATTTATGCTATTTCTAATTGCTTTGAATAAATCATTCAGTAATTTATGCTCAAATGTACAGCTGTAGTTACTTTGTCAATTTTGTGCCTAATGTATATATATATATAAAAAGAAACTGACTGAGTGAGTGATCAACGCACAGCCCAAACCTTAAGGCCTAGAAACTTGAAATTTTGTACAGAGTTTCTTTACAAAATGTAAGTGAGCACTGAGAAAAGGTTTTTCAAAATTCAACCCCTAAGAGGGAGAAAGGGGGCTTGAAAGTTTGTTAACATATTAATTGGTGTTGCACTGTACACTTAACACATTAACTGGTGTTGCACTCATCGATCTATATTAACTAACTGGATGCACCACTCTATGGGAGTTGAGTGAAGCCTTATATTCGACTACTTCTTCCAAGGGGGAAGGGCAAAAGATCGCTGGTTTCTATATGCTAACGTGGCAAACTAGCTAATTTCTTCGATGATTATTGAATTTATTCTTGTGGAAATGCGAAAATTTTAATCAGTAATTAAAATATTGAAAAAAAATACAAATTTTATTTTAGAATACATGAAATATTTTTTTTTAAAATTAAGTTATTAAAGAAAAGTAAAACATTTCTTGATTAATATGCATCTTTAACCTATCCAAGTTATTGAATTTTTTACACGATTAAATAAAATTAGTTTGTGTAATTTATGGCGAATAGAGGTTTTCTTTGCTTCGAAGATGATATACTTTGCCTTATAATCAAATCATACGTACAGCATTCAAATTAAGCAAAACTACTTCAATTACCCGAATTTGCAGTTATTATCATCGCTCTTCTCTACCAAACTTAGGTTGCATTGGACTTATTACTGAATTGACAAATGCTTTACATCTAAAAGGTCATCCGGCAGAATTCATTAGAGATTGGTATATTCATAACACCGATTACCGGATCACACGTCGATACAAATTCGAAATCCCAATAATGGTTTCCAAATATCTTTCCAACTATTTCCCCTACAATGTCATTTATTTATGGAACAAACTACCATCATCAATACGACATCAAAGCAGCATTGCCACATGTACCACTGAATATAATTCAACCATCTTTGCACTTATTAATCACTCTTTTAAATTCGTTCATGGCATGCCGTTATGTGTAGTTTGATAAATTACGTGGCATATCTTAGCATCGAATTTTTTTTATGGTATCATAATGGTGTCATTAAAATATTGTAATTATTTGCCATCACCAACCAGACTATCCTATTATCAATAATTACAGAACATTATATTAAAGGACAATTGGGTCAAGATTTAGAGTTTTATTGAAGAGCAAGTAAACAATTCCGAACTCTTATTAAATATTTATATTGTAACCTATATTTTCCCAATTGTGAACTACACTTTCTCTAATTTATTTTCCTAAATGCAATTTATTCCATCCGGAATGCTACTAAATAAATAACTAAGCTGAACAGGATTGTACCATTTTTAGCTAATTTTTTAAATAAAACCATCCATGTATTTTAACTATATGATATACGATATAAATCGATGAATCAAACGACCGAAAATTTAACTCTAAACATGTAGTTGAACTGTTTAATGCTTGTTTAAAAGACGCGTTGCTCCGTCGATGTATATAACTAACATCGATGCGATGCCCTTCCTACTAGGAAAAAGTAGTCGATTATAAGGCTTCACTTGCCTGCCACGCAGACAATGGGAGTGGTGCATCCAGTTAGTTAATATAGATCGATGGTTGCACTACATAATTAAGCATATGAACCTCTTTTAGAGAGGGGGTAAAGAATTATTAACAACGAGCATAAATATGATTATGCAATGACAGGACATAGATAAGGCAGTGTTTATCGAGGAGGCTAAGGAATCACAGGGGTCTCCCTTGAGCTCCCTAAAAACGTCCGGATGACTGGCGAAAATTATAGTATTGATCAGTGAAATTTGCAACAAAAATACAAAAAGCTATCCGGACATTGGAAACATCTGAACAACGGAAGCTCGGCTAGAGCAGGAGGGTATAAGAGCTTCTACGTCAAGGGCAAGGGAAATTTTAAAGGATAGGTCTAAAGCAGGGCTGTCCAAGATATCTGTCCGCGGGCAGCGCCCGTGCACGCGGGTATTCTTCCTTACCCCCCTATTGCACATTACGTTGATCAGTTCCTTAAAGTCGAATTGCTGATTATCAATTCAGCATTGTAAAAAAAACAAAAAAAAAACGAGGCAGCTTACCATTTTATTTCCTTCGTTTTAATGTGACAATTTTCTCGATGTCAGGTAGAATAATATTTTTTCCCCGATAGGACATGATTACATTTTAAACATTTCGAATCCGATCTGTGAACAATGAAAAAAAAAAAACCATATTCTCCCATTGCGGTTTAAATACTGGTTCAGTGATTTTATGCTTTTTAGGAATGTGCGCCATGTTATGCGAGACGAAAAACAAGCAAGTATCAGTAACAAAAGAAATATTGCCTCATTTAATGCAATTGCCTCCTAAAGTCTAGCAACACTGCATAGAAAAACTATACCCACTCCCCTCCTGAGTTTTGGACTATTTCCTCGGCTTTGCCGTGAGCTTTGTCCGCGAGTATTTCATGTTGCACGCGGGCGACGTGCGGAGTTGGATGGCTCTGGTCTAAATTATCCAGTGATGCTCCCCGGGGGTGAAGATGGATAACATTTTAATCTGAGACAGAACAACAAGAGGGTAAGTAAAGCCCAGGCAAAGTGTGCAATATAAGTAGGCTCATTAAGAATGATGGTTCCATCCTACCTCTGAGAATTATAAAACAAAATTGAATTTGTAACAATACATAGAAATCCTGTTGTTCGGGCTTTTCTTAGAAGTTAACGTTTTCTTGGAAATATTTAAGAATGATCAGTAATTGGAGATAATGGAGAGTTAGCAGACTATTGAGAAAGAGTGAAAGATGACAGAGGACACAGTCCCTTCATTCGAACTACAGTTGGCGACATAACCGATAACAAAGCATACATGAACTCAACTCTTCAAACTAACAACCATATGGTGTTATGTCCTATAATAATCTTTCGAAGGATTATAACAATATTTCATATCTATCGAAATGCCAGCGAAGAAATGAGTATTGGGCAGAGATGAAAAAAAGTTATCTGGGTATCGCAAACATCTGAACAACTGCTTCGTCTATAGACGGAAATTGTAGAATTACTGAAAACAAATTTATTATTTAACTTCATGAGGTTGTTCTGTTTAACCTACAACTGTAATTATCTCCGGCAACGCCGGGTGTCTCTGCTGGTTATCCATAAAAATCTTCCACTGCGTTAGCTCGTCACGTGACACATGTACTTCTCTGTGAAAAAAAGTTGTTTCTAATCCTGCTATATTATTAGAACATTCCATTTTGAAATTCTCTTTAAATGTATTATAATGTTTATATGGTCACAGGAAATGAATATGATATATCAATAGGAAACACATGAACAAACCGCTTTTCCACAAAGAATTTAATAAAAAAAATTGTACATTTCGGCTGCCATGCGACAATCTTTCAGCATGACTCATGAGTGAAAAATCCTTATCTGAAAAACGAAAAGTTCTATTTCATGGAAGTCCGGTTGGATATTAAGCTCACTCAGTTTTTTCCTGTTTATGAGTTTATAATAATTAGATTTATAAATTACTGAACTATCTTTATAAATTACATTAGTAACATCTTTTTCATTTGTGTTAGAACTACGGTCTATAGATATTCATGATCATCGAGCTCCATTGTTAAAATGAAGCTAAAGTTTCTAGCTCCCGGTAGGGCGGGAACTCTATTGAAAAGTGGCGCTGCATGTACAATCGGCCCAACTGCGTCTGCAGCGCCGCCCTATCGGCAGATAGAAACTTTACTTTCATATTCAGTTTCAATGAAAATCTCTATGGCAGGTTGCGGTCGGCCTTGGTGCGATCTATGCGGCACCTGGCGCGATCTGTTTTCCTCGAAAATGGCCGAAACAATGGAAAATGGCCGAAGCTCGATGACCATTAATATCTATAGACCATGAATAGAACTTATCACTTTTCAGATAAGCTTTTTCACTCATGGGTCATGCTGAAAGTTTGTCGCATATTGGCCGAAATGTACGTTCATGTATATTAAATCCTTTGTGGAAAGCGAATGTTCATGTGTCTCCTATTGATAAGTCTTTCCATCCAGTCTTAAGGTATTTATTCTATTTAGGAATATGATATACTTACATACATAGCTGGTTCTACCATTAAGGTTTTAGAAAGGTCAGTAGCATTCCACAATGAGCAAATATCGGTGTTATTATTTTGCATAGCGACATAGAAAGGATACATTTGATATGAGAGTCCATCAAGTTTAACTTCATCCGCAATATCAAGCACTGCTCTTGTGTCTTGGGCACATGCAAAAAATATTGGTAATTCTTGGAATTCCAGTTCTTCAAAGAAAGTGTCAGTTGCTGTAGGTGTACTTAGATAGTAGCTAATTCTTTCATATAGTAAATATGTGAAAATGATAAAACATCCTACCAATATCAAACACCAGAATATTTTGACTCGTTTATTTGTCTTTTTTCTTAAAAGCATTTCGACTCCTGGAATTGGAAATTCATAGTTGTCCCTATTGATTTCCTCTCTAACATATTTCTTGAGATGCACGTAAAGCAAGTTTTCACTTCTAATGGCAAGCATCTTTTCCACTCCCAATCTAGGAAAATAGATTGTATATTAGTTATCTTTGTGAATAAGCTGCACAATTATAAAAAGAAATGATTGCAAAAGTTTTACAATAAATAACATTCCGAGTCTCTAAAGAGAAAATCCAATGTACAATACATACACTATCTATCCAAAAGTAATCGGACACTTTCGATTTTAGACTTTTAGTAGAAAAATACTTACGAATTATCCTGGAACTTCAGAGGTTTACACCTCATATTTCAGCGAAGATTTTGTCCCGAAGGGACCAGCAAAAAAAAATAATGTTTGAGATCACCCTGTAAAAAATAATGCTTGAAATGCGTTGTAGCTTTAGCATAGGATTAAGAAGCTTCTTTTATTTAACTGTGTTTATTTATATGAGAATAGCACGTATATTCATATTCATGGAGATATAAAGGGTTCTTCAAAAAAAAAATCGAAATGTTTTCCTAAGTTTTTCGTTTATAACATGCAGAGTTTTCAACCAATGCAATGGCATTTTCAAGAAACTTGATCAACTACGAAAGATACAACACCCTTGAAATTTTATGTCAATATGCCTATATGAAGTCAATATTTAGTCAATATTCCTTCATATCAGCGTAAAGAGAAGAAGTTGATACCGGTGTCTGGTCCAAAATAAAAATTTGGAGAAAACCCCTTAGCGTTTTGTTTATTTTTGAGAGCCTCTGAAATTCAACTCATTCTATCGACGATATCTTTCTGAATTTTCATGATATTTGCTTGAGCTTTTTATATTAAGAGTAGCTCTATACATTTGGCTAATAAATTCTGCAAAAGACATTTTGATAACGTTTGCGCATGCGCAGTTACACATTATTTAGTAATAATGATCATATTTCATCAAATATTTAATATTTTTCTATTCTGGTTGCAGGGTTTGTCTCTATTGTAGTTGGTCAAGTTTTCTTAAAATAGTATTGCATTGGGTTGAAAACCCTACATGTTATAAACAAAAACTTACGAAAACACTTCGATTTGATTTAAAGAAATGTTTATATCTCCATGAATATACGTACAATTCTCATATAAATGAAGACAGATAAGTAAAAGAAGCCTCTTAATCATATGCTACAGCTACAACGCATTTCAAGCATTATTTTTTATAGGGTAATCCTAAACATTATTTTTAGGTTCACTTTATCGCTGGTCCCTTATTTGCCTTCGGGACAAAATATTCTCTGAAATATATGAGGTTTATCACCCCTGAGATGAGAGCTGGAAATCCATCCATCCATCCAAGTCCGTCCAATAGCTATAAACTCAGTTCTGTTTACAATGGAAATGTGACACTGTGCATAGTTAAAAACTTTGGATACATATATAGCCCTAAAATGGGACAGTCTGCTAACATACAGAATTTTGAATATTTATATATAAAAAAGTAATCTGTGAACATTATAGACGCCCAAACTTAAGTGTCTCGAAAATATAAATTCACTCTTGTGTGCCCGCAAGCAGTTTGCGCGATAGTTAGTTTTATGTATGTATAAGGTGTGCCCAAATGAAAAGGAGAATACGGTTATATCTAACGAATACTTTAATTACAGAATATTTGACGTATAATTAATGATTAATTATTAACATAATAGAAAAGGAAATTAAAACTCTGATGTGTGTAAACCCATTTGGAAGCTAACAAATAATGCGACAAATTAAGAAATTTATAACGACTATACATATAAAGAAGAATATTTGTTTGTGGGTTTGTTTGCTTATTTCTTTGTTTGTTTGTTTCGTATACAAATCTACAATTTTATTCCGAACTTGACGAAATTTTGCACACTTGATCTTTAAAGCAAGAGGAAGGTTACTGTCTACCTCAGATTTCGAAAAATAATAATTATCGATATTAAATCGACATTCACAATGATGGCAGGGTATATTAATAAGAGGTATCCCATGACCAACAAACAAGGCAAAGTTTATCTATCTGTATATATAAAGAGGGATGTTTGTGGGTTTGTGTATTTATTTATTTGTTTGTGTGTTTGATTGTTTTTTATACAAATCTACAGTTTTATTCCGATCTTGATGAAATTTTGCATACTTAACCATCAAAGCATAAGGAAGGTCACTGTCTACCTCAGATTTCGTAAATATAATAATTATCGATAAAAAATCGATATTCATGGTTATGGCAGGGCATATTAATGAAAAATATTTCATGACCAACAATGTGACCAACAATATACGGAAAAGTTTGTGCAAAAATAGTTATCAACAATGGTGTCAACACGCAATGTACCAACACAAGGCAAGGATCAACAATGAAAGGCAAAGTTTGTGCAATAGATAGTTCTGTTATTCAGGCTTTTCTTAGAAAAGAGAGCTCTTAGTACTTAATAATTTCTTGAAAATCTTTAAAAATGATCAGTAACTGGAGCTAAAGGAGAGTTAGCAGACTATTGCGAAAGAGTGGAAAGACGACAGAGGAAGCACCCCTTTAGCTCCGTGCTGTATTGAGCAAATGGTAAGCATGTCAATAGAAGAATCGGCGATCGCTAGACTACACAAAGAGATGAATGGCCAAGTTTTGATTCAAGACATCGAGAGAAGAAAGGGAATTTCAACAACATCAAGTGCACATCTAAAGTAAGATTACGTGAGTAACAAAGTATTTAGACTAGCAAGGGCATCCTTGGAGACATCCATCCATTATGAGCCTTTAAAAAATTTTTTTTTCAAATTTTCATTAAGAATTTTTACTGTATTAATTCTAAGCGTTTTCATGTGTTAATTTTTAAGATATTTCAAAATTTATTAAAAAAAAAGTCCGAGCCACGCTGGGGTTATCACCTAGCTTATTTGGTAGCACAGCAGATGCAAACATTTCCTAAAAATACATTTTGACTATATTCTGTTGGAAAGTGTATATTTTGGAAACTGAGATGCTGATAATGCGATGACTAAACGTTCGTTTCCAAGAATTATTGATAATGAGTATAAAGTGAAGATGTAGTGACAGAACATTAATAAGGCAAGAAAAACTTGAGTCTAAAGTATCTGGTGATGCTCCGCAGTGGTGAGGCAAGTCAGGAAGAGTTTAGATAAAGTCCCGGTATATCACCTAGAATTCCTGTTTTTCGTATTTTTAGTAGAATGGATAATCCCTTTGCTCTGTATTTAACCAATTGGGAGTTATACTTTAATTAGTTTTATTCCGATCTTGATGAAATTTTGCATACTTAACCATCAAAGCATAAGGAAGGTCACTGTCTACCTCAGATTTCGTAAATATAATAATTATCGAGAAAAAATCGATATTCATGGTTATGGCAGGGCATATTAATGAAAAATATTTCATGACCAACAATGTGACCAACAATATACGGAAAAGTTTGTGCAAAAATAGTTATCAACAATGGTGTCAACACGCAATGTACCAACACAAGGCAAGGATCAACAATGAAAGGCAAAGTTTGTGCAATAGATAGTTCTGTTATTCAGGCTTTTCTTAGAAAAGAGAGTTCTTAGTACTTAACAATTTCTTGAAAATCTTTAAAAATGATCAGTAACTGGAGATAATGGAGAGTTAACAGACTATTGAGAAAGAGTGGAAAGACGACAGAGGAAGCACTCCTTTAGCTCTGTGATGTATTGAGCAAATGGGAAGCAAGTAAATAGAAGAATTGGCGACCGCTAGACTGCACAAAGTGATGAATGGCTAAGTTTTGCTTCAACACATCGAGAGAAGAGTGGAAATTGCAACAACATCAAGTGTACATCCTAGGTAAGATTACGTGAGTAAGAAATTATTTAGACTAGCAGTGGCCTCCTTTGGAGAGGTCCAGCCATTGTGAGCCTTTAAAAAAACTTTTTTCGAATTTTCTTTACTGTATTAATTCTAAGCATTTTCATGTGTTTATTTTTAAGATATTGCAAAATTTAATTTAATTTTTTGAGATTGTTCTGTTTACCTCCAAGTGTAATTATCCCGGGCAACGCCGGGTACCTTTGCTAGTCTTCTATCTTCTATATATATATACCGGGTGGACAAGAAATAACGTGAGGTGTTCAGAGCTCGCTAGCGGGAATTCTATTAGGCCAAATGCATTACATTTTGGTGTATAAACTTAGTGGAACATGCAGTTTCGATTTCTGCAAAAAAAAATAGTACCAAAAGTTGCCATAGGGGGCGCTTATTTCAAGAATACAATGAATACCTAATTGTCAAATGAACAAATACCGTACAAACCAACTTTAGTAACAACAAAAAACAATGTTTTATTTTTAATTACAAATGTGTTTCAATATGACCACCAGTGTGCTGTTCCAATAGCTGCATGCGGTACACGACATTTTCTACGGCAGCTCGCAGCATATCTGCATTAATTAGTCTGATATGTAACGTTATTTGAACCTTTAAGGTTGAGAGGTCAGAAACATGTGCTTGATACACAAGGCTTTTCAAATATCCCCATAACCAAAAATCACAAGGGTTGAGATCAGGCGACCTGGGTGGCCATACCATGGGAAATGCACGACTAATTATTCTGTTGTCTGAAAAACGTTCTCGCAAGATCTGCTGCACCTGATGTCCGATGTGCGGTGGCGCACCATCCTGCATAAAAATGGTAGAATCCAGACAACCCTTTTCCTGCAATCGTAGTATCACAATATTCTCAAGCATATCGCATACCTGGCAGAATTGACGGAACAAGTCACTGGTCCACGGGGACGGATTTCTTCAAAAAAGTACGGGCTGATGATGAAAGAAGCAGTAAAGCCGCACCATACTGTTAGTTTCGGTGAATGCATAGGAGTTGGCAGACACACTTGTGGATTTGATGCAGCCCAAATACGGCAGTTGTGGGTATTGATATCACCATTCAAATAAAAATGTGCCTCATCACTCCATAAAATTTGCCATGGTCATGCATCATCCACTTCCATGCGTGCTAAAAATCTCAACGAAAAATCAGTTCGGGTACGTTCATCTCCAGGAAGCAATTGTTGAACAGGTGTGAGCTTATAGGGATAAAATGCCAATATCTTATGCAATATTTTCCTCACAGTCGAATATGGGATATCTGTTTGGCGTGCTATGGCGTGTGCACTGCTGGTACCCTGCACAAACAGAACAGGACAGGCGAATATGGGATATCATCTCCTGTTCCACAACAGCAGTTGCAACTTCTTCAACGTGTTGCTGCCTAATTCGTTTGCGTCCCCGGCCTGGTTGCACTCCTAGAGTTCCGGTAGATTCAAATCGTTCAATCATTTTACGTAAGTTAGTTATGCTCATCGGTCCTCTTCGTAATGTTTTCAATCGCCGGAATTCACGAAGGGCAGCACTTGCATTGTCGCTCTTCTGATAAAACAACTTGACTAACAATGCCAGGTCAGGCAGAGTAAGCGTCATCGTCAGGCCATTCGTTCGTGAATGATGGGAAATCCTCAGCCTCGCCTTTTATTGTCATGATTGCTCCACACGGAACGCGCTTATGCAAATGTATTCATTGTTTTCTTGAAATAAGCGCCCGTTATGGCGACTTTTGGTACTTTTTTTTTTGCAGAAATCGAAACTGCATGTTCCACTAAGTATATACACAAAAATGTACTGCATTTGGCCTAATAGAATTCCCGCTAGCGAGCTCTGAACACCTCACGTTATTTCTTGTCCACCCGGTATATAAAGAAGAATGTTTGTTTGTTCGTGGGTTTGTGGGTTTGTTTGTGGGTTTGTTTGTTTGTTTTTATACAAATCTACAGTTTTATTCCAATCTTAATAAAATTTCGCATACATGGCCTTCAAAGCATGAGGAAGGTCACTGTCTACCTCAGATTTCGAAAAAATAATAATTATTGATAAAAAAATCGATATTCATGGTTATGGCAGGGCATATTAATGAGAAATATCTCCTGACCAACAATGCAAGATAAAGTTTTTGCAACAATAAGTAACAACAATGGTATCAACACGCAATTCACAAACACTCGGCACGGACCAATAATATATATCTCATGACCAACAATGCAAATAAAAGTTTGTGCAACAATACGTACCAGCAATGGTGTCAACACGCAATGCACCAACACTTTGCAAGGATCAACAATATATGTCTCATGACCAAGGCAAACTTTGTGCAATATATGCAAAGTTTGTGCAAGGCAATGTCTCATGACCAATATATGCAAGGCAAAGTTTGTGCAATATAGAATTCAATGCATAGAATTCCTGTTATTCAGATTTTTCTTAGAAAAAGGAATTCTTAGTATCTAACAATTTCTTGAAAATCTTTAAAAATGATCTGTAACTGGAGATAATGAGTTAGCAGACTATTGAGAAAGAGTGAAAGACGAAAGAGGAAGCACTCCTTTAGCTCCGTGCTGTATTGAGCAAATGGTAAGCAAGTAAATAGAAAAATCGGCGACCGCTAGACTACACAAAGTGATGAATGGCCAATTTTTGCTTCAAGACATATAGAGAAGAGTCGGAATTGCAACATCAAGTGTACATCTAAAGTAAGATTACGTGAGTAAAAATTATTTAGACTAGAAGGCTTCCTTGGAGAGGTCCATCAATTGTGAGCCTTTAAAACTTTTTTTTCGGTAAATCAATTCCCGGTATATCACCTAGAATGGATTTTTTCAGTGAAGAGGTAAATTCCTGTCTTTGAGATTTTTCTTAGAGTGGATAGTCCCTTCGCTCTATATTGTAGTGATTGAGTTATTATTTAACCAATTTGGAGGTTTAATTTAGCTTTTTGAGGTTGTTCTGTTTACCTACAAGCGTAATTATCCCGGGCAACGCCGGGTCCTCTACTAGTCTGCTATATATTATAGAAGGATGTTTGTTTGTGGGTTTGTTTGTTTGTTTGTTTGTTTCTTATGTAAATCTACAGTTTTATTCCGATCTTGATGAAATTTGGCATACTTGACCTTCAAAGCATGAGGAAGGTCACTGTCTACCTCAGATTTCAAAAAAATAATTATTATTGTTAAAAAAATCGATATTCATGGTTATGGAAAGGCATATTAATGAGAAATATTTCCTGAGCAACAATGCAAGGCATAGTGTGTGCAACAATACTTATCAACAATGTTATCAACACGCAAATCACAAACACTCTGCACGGACCAACAATATATATCTCATGACCAACAATGCAAGGCAAAGTTGTGCAATATAAATAAGTTTCCATGTGTAACAATGCATAGAATTCCCGTTATTCAGGCTTTTCTTCGAAAAGAGAGTTCTTAGTACATAACAATTTCTTGAAAATCTTTAAGAATGATCAGTAACTGGAGATAATGAAGAGTTAGTAGACTATTGAGAAAGAGTGGAAAGACGACAGAGGAAGCACTCCTTTAGCTCCGTGCTGTATTGAGCAAATGGTAACCAAGCAAATAGAAGAATCGGCGTCTGGTAGATTACAGAAAGTAATGAATGGTCAAATTTTGCTCCAAGACATCGAGTGAAGGGTGGGAATTGCAACAGCATCAAGTGTACACCTAAAATAAGATTACGTGAGTAAGAAATTATTTAGATTAGCAGGGGAATCTTTGGAGAGGTCCATCCATTATGAACCTTTCCAATTTTTTTTTTGAATTTTCATTAAGAATTTTTACTATATTAATTCTAAGCGTTTTCATGAGTGTTATTTTTAAGATATTGCAAAATTTAATCCAAAAAAAAAGTCCGAGCCACGCTGGGATATCACTTAGGTTATTTGGTAGCGCATCAGATCCAAACATTTCATAAAAATACATTTTGACTATGTTCTGTGGGAATGTGTTTATTTTGGAAACTGAGACGCTGATAATGCGATGATTGAACGTTCGTTTCCAAGAATTATTATTAAGAAGCATAAAATAATGATGCAGTGACAGAACATCAATAAGGCAGCGCCTATTAATGAGGCAAAGGAGTCACGCGTGTCTCCCTTGAGATATCTATCAAACGTCTACACGACTGGCAAAATTTTATGTGCCTGGAAAGAAAACAGAAAGAACGAGTATTCGTCAGAGAAACTCTGCAACCAAAACAGAAAAAGCTATACGGGCATTTGAAACATTTGAACAACGGAAGTTTCGAATAGAGCAAGAGGGTATAAGAGCTTCTCCGTCAAGGGCAAGAAAAACTGGTGATAATTCGCAGAAAAACTGGTGAGGCAAGTCAAGGAGAGTTTGATAAAGTCCCGGTATATCACCTAGAATTCCCGTTTTTTGTATTTTTCGTAAGATGAATAGGCCCTTTGCTCTGTATTGTATTGTATTGATTGATTTACTATTTAACCAATTGGGAGTTATAATTAAATTTTTTGAGATTGTTCTGTTCACCTGCAAGTGTAATTATCCCGGGCAACGCCGGATACCTCTGCTAGTATTTTATAAATAAGGTTCATTTTGAAACAATGCATAGAAATCCTGTTGTTCGGGCTTTTCTTAGAATTGGTAGTTCTTAGAACTTAACACTTTCTTTAAAATCTTTAAAAATGATCAGTAACTGGAAATAATGGAGAGTTAGTAGATTATTGAGAAAAGTGGAAACGTGACAGAGGAAACAGTCCCTTTGCTTGGGCGATATAATAACGACATAAACGATAACAAAGCTTATATCAATTCGACTCTTCAAATCAGCAGAAGCATAATAATTGTTCTAAGGATACGTATATCGAAATACTAAATGTTGCCTGGGGGTGGGAAACATTTGTACAACGGGAGCTTCGAATTACTGAATTGTAGAATTACTGAAAACCAATTTGAGTTATTTAATTTCTTGAGGTTTGTCTGTTTACTTAAAAAACTGTGATTACCCCGAGCAACATCGGGTGCCTCTGCTGAAGGAGGAAGGTAACTGCAAAGCATAGTTTGTGCAATATAAATATTGTTCATTAAGCCATGTAATGAAGACTGATTCCACTTCTCCGAATTATAAAGCTAAAATGAAATTTTAACAATACATAGAATTCCTGTCGTTCGGGCTTTTCTTAACCGATAGTTATTAGAAATTAACCATTCTGAAATATCTTGAGAAATAAGCAGTAATGACAATTCTCAATCATTCATAGCAGACTATTGAGAAAGAGTGGAAAGGTGACAAAGGAAGCACTCCCTTCGCTCGGTTGAAGCCATAACCGAAAACAAAGCATACATCAACTCGACTCTTCAAATCAACAAGCATACTGTATTATGCTCTATAATATTCGTTCGAAGGAAACATGATTAATCATATCTATCGATATGCCACGAAATAAATGAATGAGTATTGGTCAGAGAAGACAAAAATATCCGGGCGTTCCGATATGAAACTTTTTTGCTTCCGATATGAAAATAACCATTTCTTAATGAGTTCAATGTGCTGAACACGAATATGACTGTGAAAATGCAAAATTGGCTCTAGTTTTTTTGTAACGGAAACATCTGAACGACGAGAGCTTCGTCTACAGCAGGAAATTGTAGAATTACTGGAAACCAATTTGAGTTATTATTTAACTTCTTGAGGTTGTTCTGCTTACCTTAAAGTGTAATTATCCCGGGCAACGTCCGACCACTTAACCCAATGCAGGAACTTAGTGATTTCATGAATTTTCTGGTGCACAAATGTTCAAATGTTCAAAACGTGCTGAAATTCGTCATCAACTGTCATAGGTATTCGGAGAATAGACTGTAATACGTTCATCAATGTTTGAATGGTGTACATATAAAGTCGTAAAATCGTGAATCGATCAATGACATCCCTCGTGAAGGTGTAAGGTACCAAATTAGTAAAAGAAGTCGAATGGTCATCTACCTTAACAGAAGAACGTCGACGAAAATTGCAAATTTCAGGCAGCTAGTCGCTGATAGGTTTATCTCTGAGAATGTACCACTTTGTCATGGGTAATTGCTACTAAACGTGGAAACCATGCTGAAGCGCGGAACCCACCTTGAAATCCGACATTTGATATGCAACGACCTGATATTTTTGAAGGGAAGCCAGAAATAAAGATCATGGATCACGTGTGATCATTCATCACTCACGCCTCTCATTAGGTTCAGCTCTTCGCTCTCATCTCATCATTGCTCGGTGCACCCTTTTCAATGGTAGATTCGTCTTCTCTGTTATATCTTATGTGCTGGTCCCTTGCATTGGAATTAATATTCCCTTAAGCCCAGTACATCAAGATGCTCATCATCCTTTTGGGTCCATGGCGTTGGGATTAATTTCCTCGCAACGTAAGGACGTTTCTCAATCAACCTATTATCCCCTGATCATTCACAAGTAGGTCCCTGGCGCAGAATTAATTTTCTCGAAAACCTGACTTTGTTCTTATAACTAGGTGCGTCCTTCTAAGGGCGATTAATGTTGTAAACATCTAATCAGCCTTCCAACAGCGATGTCAAAATGCCAAACGAAAGAGAGTTCTCTCACGAGTTCGTTTACAATGACGTCATCACCAGAGATAATCTTTTTGCTGCATTTGATGCCATCATCATTGAAAAACAGGAAGTCCTCAAGAATGATATTCGCCAAAAATTGATAGCAGAAATGGATACGAAATTTCAAGAACAAAGGTTAATTCAATTTAATGATTAACAGTGCTCTTGTAACTAACTCCGTGGCTGCTAGTCATAGTATCAAACCGCCTCCTGATATGGAGAAGGACTTTTAAAATATGGACGTCTCCTTTCCAACCGGACCATCTGGAAGCAAGTACTATCTCCCGTCGCAAAATGAAAACGGAAAATGACCACACAACTGAAGACAACGCCAGGATTAAAGTGATAAATAAGAAATAAGATATTCATAAGAAGCTAGTCATTTGTATCAAAACTGACGATGTTCTGAAAATTCAGCACCTGAAATCTGAGAAGGTGTTCAAGTACGTGATTGTGGATGTAAAGTATGATCTGGACGAATTCCAAGAAAACCTAAGAGCCAACTACTTCACAGTAAAGGTAATCAAACTTAGGGAAGTCAAAGAATCCATTGATATGCCTATGGCTTTGGTTCTGCTCCCCAACTACGAACACAACCAGTCTTTGAAGAGCATCACTCATATAGGGCCACTCGTATTGGGCCACTAGCAGTGCTAGTAGAAGGAACAAGAAGCCACTACAGTGCTACAACTGCCTGCAATTCGGATATTTATCCATGGAATGCACAGAAGATCCTCGTTACAACAAATGCGCAGAGGGGCATCAGTCAGGAGACTGCCCCAAGATTCAAGGACCGGGCCCCCAAAAGTGCGTAAGATGTGGAGAAAAACACGCTTCAATGTACATGAAATGTTCTAAATACCCCCAGGTTATAAGATGCTTAGTTCCCAAGCGACAGCAGACAAATTCTTTGCAGCAGGAGTATCTAAGCCAGAGGAAAAAGGCTCAACACTAACGACTTACAAGGTATGTATACACAGATTGGACGTATATGTCATCTCTTTGCAGATTTAGGCAAAAACGTTATCCACAGATGAGTGGGCTCTTTATGATCAACTAATTACAACATGGCTACACAACGTTATACTGTGGTGAAATTTGTTGCGTGATATGGAACGCTAGGGGGATTCCCTGCAAGCGCATAGAGTTTCACAACTATGTGATGAAACAGGAAATCCACGTTGCTTTCCTCTGTGAAACATACCTCAAGCCAAGTCAAGACTTCAAGCTACCTGATTATTGTGTGCAACATAAATATCGTATGACTCCAAACTGCAAGATGTACAGTCATCATCATGAAGGAAATTAAACACCAATAACTGGTCTCCAAGTCTTATGCAGGTATGGATTTGGCATCCATGTCATAAAGGACTTCTCTCTTGGTGAAGTTAAGTTCGTGGCGCTCTGCAATTCGCATAAGCATTCTCTCGATGTTAATAAGTTCGATGAATTCTTCGAAGGCGACATTCCAGTTGTCCTGGCTAGTAACCTTAATGCCAAACCCCAAGCTGGAACTCCAGAATGCACAACTACAATGATATGATTCTCTACAGGTATATACAAAGTAAGTACAACATCATCACTGCTGAACCAGTGGAAGACACCTACTACTGTGACTATTCCTCTACTAATGAGATACCAGAACAGTAGAGTATTAAAACTATATGAAATCAACTTCCGTTTTGGTGTCATTTGCTCTTTAGATCATCTCTTTCGAAGTAAGTCTTCAATAATTTTTGGGTTGAATTCAATTTTTCTTGCAATCAATTGCTTTTGCTTTTAATTTTTTTTAAATATTATATTTGTAAATTCGACTTTCCAATATAAGCCAACAATGGCTTCTGGAAATGCCAGAGATTCTTTGTAATTTTCAGCAATTATGATAATAAATTAAATTTTTATTATTAAAAAAAAAAATTGACGGAGGCTCTGGTGACTGCCAAAGCCGTGGGTTTTTAAGGCGTAGAACTACTACTATATGTTATTATTGGTTACCGTTAGTGTGTATTTTTTGGCGGAAAAAAAACAAAATTAAAAAACAAGTTACTATATTCACTTACATTACAATTTTGTGAAGAATGGGTCTGTGATATGAAAAGTAACAAACAGATGACAAAAGTTTCAGAGTTATATTTCTAGTAAATGACAGATCAATGTAAGTATTTCCCAATGTACTTGGCTAGTTAGTCGGGACTATGTCTAAATTGAAATGATGTTTCATAAATTCAAATGCTCCTTCGTTTCGTTTGGCATCCATATTAAAATCGCCCATCAATATCATAGGCATATCCGCATCCACCTCAAACTCTTCATCTATTTGCTTGCAGCTGTCGGTGTATTTCTTTAATCCAGAAAACAAGAACATTTTTGAACATGTTTGAAAACAAACAACTAAGACCAACATGTTTGAAAACATATATTATTTTAGTCAGATTTATTGTTTTGTTCTAAGAAATTAACAAAACTTCAAAGTTCATTTCTTAAAATAATTAATCTGCTTAAAATAATATATATTTTATTATTTTACAAAACATATTTTTAATAGAAAACTAGAAGCGAACCCACCCGTTTGTATAATCGGGAAATAACCCATTGTTAGATTTTTTCTTTGTTGTGACAATGTCCACCGTCGCTGATTTTATATAAATGACGATGTACTGATTTCGCCGGCAGATGACAGGATTTCATGATATTATCTTAAAACGCTCGTGTTTCCATATTTTTATACCTAATGCACAGGCCTTCTTTATATTAAATGCACAGACCTTTTCTCATAGGCCATGATTAGTTCCAATTAGTTTCAATACACGCCGCACACGTATATGCTGCAGCAGCGCCACTCCGTTATTATGATGGCGAGCATAAAATTCACTTAACTTTAACTTGCTGTAACTTTTGACCCAGTGGCTCATTTGGTGAAATTTTTGCTTATTATACAAGACTCAACCTTCCTCTTTCCAACGAGATAATGACAATAGTTGTAGGATATAGTGATAGAAAGATATAGACTGAGAAATGTACATCACTTTTTGAACGAAAAATCGCGTCTGAATTTTTCCTCGGCTGCACCCCTGATAGACGTAGTTCTACGTCAAAAAAACCTGATGGTTAATCAGGCTTCTTGCGTACCTCAGTGTATTTCGTGTGGTATTTTTTCTGGAAAGGTGGCCCTTGTGAAAGCATTGTTTCCGTCCCACCTGAACCAATAATCACTTCACTGTTCGTTTGGCGATTGTCTCTTATTTTTTTCTCTGGGGCGCCCCCCCCCCTTGATTCGTCCAAATTAACACGTTGAAGTCAACTAAAGAGTCTGTGCAAGTGGCAGATGAAAAAACTGTGTCCTGCGAAAAGGCCTACCGGGATGCTAAGTTTGCTTAAAGAATGCTAAAGTCTCTCCAGGATGACATAAATGCAAAGTATAGTGCACTGGAGGCCGAGGTCGAATCCCTACGCAGAGGTTTTGAGGAGAAGTTCCATGGTGTCTACATAAAAATTCAAAACTCTCGTACAAATGTTATTAACAAGATAAGTGATCTTTAAGAAAACTTTGAGCAACGTTTAGGTACTCCAAAGGCAGGGAGCTCAATGGAAGACAATGAGGTAAGAAATGTTCTTCAATCTATTTCACTTGCTAACAGAATGGACTCCATGGACTTAACTGATGATTGTGACTTTCGACAAACGGTGGCTGTAAAAGAAGTCACTTCGACGAAACTGACGGAGAAGTCGGAGATAGTGCCTGGTCCGTCTTTTGTAACAAAAAGTTCTGAAAGGAGTTCATGTTCCTTGTAATTCTCCTGTATTTTTTGCTATTCCCTCTTCACGGGAAGAAATATCTGATATAATTTCTCAGCTTATACCCTCTGCTGTGCCTGACCCTCTTGGCTTTTGTCCAAATACTATCATCGCTCTTAAAAACTCCATTGCTCTACCTCTTACTTTTATTTTTAATCATTCTCTTAATTCTGGTTTTTATCCTCCTGTGCTTAAATTAACTAGAATTACCCCAATTTTTAAGAAGGGAGACCCCAAGTCTTATGCCAATTATCGTCCTGTTGCTGCTCTCCCTACTTTTGCGAAACTATTTGAGAAGCTTTCTTATTTATTGTTATCGCAATATATCTATTCTTATTCCCTCATAAATGACATGCAACACGGTTTTGTTCCCGATCGTGTTGAAACAGCCTGTTAGATCTTTTTGAATTTGTCTCTTGTGAAATGGTTGTTAATAAGTTCGTGGCAGCTATCTTTATTGATAATACCAAGGCTGTTGACACTATTTCCATTTCTCTTCTTCTGCACAAATTATCCATCTTCTATAATATCCATGGGGCCCTTCTTTTGTGGTTATCTACTCTCTTATCCAATAGACATAACTACTTATCCTCTCTCCGTGTTTCTTCCGGTATATTGACTACCAACCTAGGTGTTTCTCAAGGATCGAAACTTTCTCCTCTTCTTTTTTATTTAACCATTTAACCATTTATTTATTTAATGGGTTAAAAAAACAATTACAGCAATGCCCTACGAGGCCAGTATGGTATAAACCAACAAGTTAGGACAGGAGGGCATAAACAAATCAAATAGTAAAAAACAAACAACAATAAACAAGATAGAAAAAACAATAAAAGTTAGTAAAAAATAGGTAATTAAACCCAATGTAACAAAACATACAAGCAAAATTAATAAATTCAACTTCGGCAAAACTAAAAACAAATGAAAACAAATAAATAAAAACGAATAGAGCTTATGAAATTTTATATACATGTATTGCCAAACAAGTGGGGGGAGGCCGTGATACCACATTTCGTTACAAGACATTTCGCGACAAGCACAGCTTGTTCCGGAGAATTTGCGAGACTCACGGCTTAAAATTAAAAGTATGTGTCACTAATTTAATCATAAATTTATACAGTAAACCTTGCATATTTTAACATAAAAAACGCAAATGTAAGGTAATTTTAATTCTATCGTTAGTCTATTTATAAAGCGTCCTCATGATTAAAATAGAAGAAATCCTAAACTCATGCATTTTTTTTTGTTAAAACAATGAAAAGATCATTTTTACAACTTCAATTATACATTCAACAAAGCAAATGTTAAATCATTTAAACATTTTAGAATCTTACAATGCCTAGTTAATACGACCTGTCGCAGGAACAAATTACCCGTCGCGAATTGTCTTGTAACGAAAAGTCGGTATTCCCGCCGTGGCCTGGTGGTTTTTCACTGCAACACGACTTCAGTGAAGTTAAGCAATATCAGGCATGGCTAGTCACTGGATGGGCGACTGATCAGTGATTCATGATCTTCACCCCCCCCCCCCCTGCTGTTGTGACCATCATACAGCAGTCGTTAATCTAGGTCAATCCAGAGACCCAACTCGTCGGCCATATAGGCTCTGGATAGACGTATTGGATTACAATGAATTAAAAAAAAAATTTAGAAGATAATAGTAATAATGATGATAAAAAGCCCATTAAAGAACTGAATTCGGACTCAATTGGGCCCGTATATAAAAAAATAATTTTTGTGTAACGAAAATGCGTAGTCCAAATAATACAAACAAGAAATATTTGATAAAAGGTTAAACTAAATATTATTTAGCAAGCTTCATATTTGTAGGTATATAATAAAGAGAGAAAGTACATAGGGCTCTTCGAAACAAAGGGTAAGAAGCCAAAGAGAGAATTTCCAGGGGCAAATGGGAATGGGCCCAGCATTTAATCGCTATATGGAAGACACAGCGGTTGCGATAATTTAACTGTGATGCTGGGACCCGTATCTCGTTGGAAGAACGAGTATTGTAACTGTGACTGTCATAATTAAAATGATCTATAATAGGAGAAGTAAGCTGTATCAAAGAATTTATTGATTTCTAAATAAATGTACATGAGGCCAAGAAATAGATTTGATAAATAGTAAGTATTCGTAAAGAAGAAAAATACTGGGACACAGGGGAGGATTTAGGAAGGTGTAAAAGAGTAGGAAGAAACAATTTTTGAAGTTTTAATATGCAAGTAAGATTAGACGATGAGGTAGAGCCCCAAAATATAACCCCAAAATACAAAGAAGAATGTATCCTAAAAGTAGAATATTAGATGGAAGAAAGTGAAGTCTAAAAATAATACCTTGTTTTTTATTAATAATGTATCAACATGAACATCCCAATGACAAGTCGCGAGATAGAGTAAGTCCAAGGTAAGTCAACACAGAAGTTGTATTACTTAGTGAAGAGGGAATATTGAGTTTGATTTTTGATGGGAAAACATAACCTTCGTTTTCTCAATATTAGCAACTAATTAACCATTAAGAAATGACATAACCAAGTACCGAAAGGCTAAACTAAACCATTCGCGGAAGTATATTTTCAACCGCCTTATTTTAACATTGTAAGTTTCTAATGGGATCATAACGACACCATTAAACCACGTACCTATGAACCTAATTGGATTATCATTAATTTTACCTTATATTCATTTATGAGACATCATTCCTACTTGTTTGATATATTACATGCCATATCTTAGCATTGAAAGTTCCATAATGGTTCCGCTAAACCAGGTTCCTTGGTACCAATTTCGATTATCATTAATTTTACATTATATTCATTCATGATACATCATTCCAAGCTGTTTAATATATAACATGCCATATTTTAGCTTTAAAAGTTACAATGAACCAGAATGGTTCCACTAAACCAGGTTCCTTGGAACCAATTTCGACTATCAATAATCGAAATCATTCGACTACCAATTTTACGTTGTTATAATCATTTATGACACGTCATTCCAATTTATTTGATATATTACATATCATATCTTATCATTGAAAATTTTTAAGGGCATCATAAGGGGATATTAGAGCACGTGCCATTGTTTCAGTTACAACCATTTTGAAAATGGTTTATTCTGGTATATAATTATCAATTGGCGAAAATAGTTAATTATATCCGCTTCTGTCTCGCCATTACGATTTGTTTGATATATAACTTAATATATCTCTCCATAGAAAATTGCTAGGTGGGTTCGTGATGGTACCATTTATGCACGTGCTATTGTACCAATTTAGATAATATTTGTGACTGGTTCGTACCATGTAACATATACATGGACTGAGGAAAACAGATTTTGTAAATTTTTCATAGTCTTGGGGGAGTTAGAGTTACGGAGAGACAGAGGCGAGACAGACATGTTTCCCCAAACTGATTGAATAAAACATTTTTCGGTACTTAATAAATAAAATAAACCATTAAGAAATGACATAACCAAGTCCTAAACTATTCACGGAACCATATTTTAATCGCTTATGTTAACATTTTGGTGATGGTTTTGTCGATGTTGAGGATCAGTGGAGGCCTCCTCTTCCACGTCGCGCCGATCCAGTTAAACAACACAATCGGATGCCGTTCCTGGTTTCTGGACCACAACATGTGATGGAAGTGGAGTACAGCAAGATGGTTTTTGCATCGTGTAAGTTTCTAATAGACTATAATGATACCATTAAACCATGTACCTTTGAACCAATTTGGATTATCATTAATTTTACGTTACATTCATTCATGGCACATCATTCCAAGTTGTTTAATATATTACACGCCATATCTTATCATTGAAAATTTTTGAGGGTATCATAAGGGTACCATCAGAGCACGTGCCATTGATTCAATTACAACCATTTTCAAAATGGTTCATTCCCGGAATATATTTATCAATTGGCAAAAATACTAATTTATATCCGCTTCTATCTCGCCATTACGATTTGTTTGATATACAAGGTGATTACAAAAGAATTTCAAGCTTTTAAAAATTTATTACATCAAAGCCATTCAGAATATAGACACACCACATACGGATTCTTAAAGAAAAACTCTTGAAGTTCAGTGTGACACAGTTAAAGATGTTCAATATGACCCCTTGTCGTGACACGGCATACATCAATGCGGTAGTCGAATTCGTCCCAAACCCGCATTAACATGTCTCCATCAATCCCACGTATCCCTAGCGTAATGCGTTCTTTCAGCTCGTCTAGGTCACGGGGAAGGAGAGGGTGAAGACCTTATCCTTTACACACCCCCATAAAAAGAAATCACAAGGTGTGAGGTCGGGGCTCCGCGGTGGCCACTTTGCAAGTTCCAGGTTATTGTTTGCTCGACCAATCCACCGCTGTGTTTTCTTTTTATGGGGTGTGTAAAGGACATGGTCTTCACCCTACCCCTTTACCGTGACCTAGAGGAGCAGAAAGAACGCATTACGGTAGCGATACGTGGGATTGATGGAGACATATTAATGTGGGTTTGAGACGAATGCCTATTGCTTTTTTATTTATTTTAAAACTGCCTGTTGCTTAAAATACGAGGGCTGTTCAATAATAAATTAGGCATTTTTTTCTTCAAAAAGTACTAGCAATACCAATAATCTGTTTTAACGTTGTGAGAGACCGCTATGTGGCGCGCATACTACAGGGGGGCATATTGAACATCTTTAACTGTGTCACGATAAACGTCAAGAGTTTTTCTTTAAGAATCCGTATGTGGTGTGTCTATATTCTGAATAGCTTTGATGTAATAAATTTTTAAAGGTGTGAAGATCTTTTGTAATCACCGTGTATCACTTAATACAGGGTGTTTCAAAATTATGTACAATAAATTTAGTGACATATTTTTCAGGTCAAAAGAAGACGAAAATGTTCTATAGCACTTTGTCTGGAAGCGATTTGTTTGCGAATAATCCAATATCATACAGTTGGGAAGCACGGTAGTTAGCGGACGATATTTTAGCAGTTTCAGCGTTTCGACCCAACACTAGGTTGAGTGGTTTGTTCCATTTAAACCTAATTTAGGGTTGTTCCATTAGTTGTGTACGGTTCTTTCCATTACTGTAGTTTCACTACTGTACATCCACTAGGAATATCAATTCAGAACGTTTGCGTGCTTTGACATACGCATTACGATTTACGTAAAAAAGTCATGTACACGTATTCCAGTGCAGAATACCCTGACATGCACCTAATGTATGGTCTTGCGGACGGAAATGGTGTGGAAGCAAGAAGACTCTACCAAGAACGCTTTCCAAATAGACGTTTGCCAAATAACCGAACATTTGTATCTGTCGACAGACATTTGAGGGAGCGTGGTTCCTTTGGCCGTCAAACAGGACAAGGGCGGCCTGTAGCATATTCTCCGGATGAGGATGATGTGATAATTGACATCATACATGATGAACCACAGACAAGCACCCGTCGTATTTCTTCCATGGTACACATTCCGCACTCATCTGTTTGGCGCATTCTTCACCGTCAGCTTTTGCATCCATACCACCTGCAACTGGTTCAGGCACTGAACCCAACGGACTATCCACACCGACAACGATTTTGCCAATGGATACAACGTCGTCATGCTGCAGACCCTAGTTGTCTCAGCCAGATACTTTTCACGGACGAATCAACCTTCACCCGGACAGGAATCGTAAATTCTCACAACCAGCACTATCATTAATTTTACTTTATATTCATTCATGACACATCATTCCAATTTGTGTGATACATTATATGCCATATCTTATCATTGAAAATTTTTGAGGGTATCATAAGGGTACCATTACAGCATCTGCTACTGTTTCGATTACAACCATTTTCAAAATGGTTCATTCCCGGAACCATATTTATCAATTGGCGAAAATAGTATTAATATCCGCTTGTATCTCGTCATTACGATTTGTTTGATATATTACTCAATATATCTTCCCGTTGAAAATTGCTAGGTGAGATCGTGAAGATACCATTTGTGCACGTGTTATTGATCCGATTTAGATGATATTTGCGATTGGTTCGTGCCATGGACATTATTCAGCGACTGGCGAAAACAGATTTTGAAAGTCTTTTATAGTCTTGGAGGAGTTAGAGTTACAGACACGTTTCCCCACAGTGATA
The DNA here is from genome assembly GCA_023313115.1 of Rhysida immarginata. NCBI lineage: Eukaryota > Metazoa > Arthropoda > Chilopoda > Scolopendromorpha > Scolopendridae > Rhysida > Rhysida immarginata. The sequence continues at coordinate 448,875 of JAHWFO010022959.1, read as the reverse complement.
GCATAAACATTTTTCGGTACTTAATAAATTAAATAAACCATTAAAGAATGACATAACCAAGTCCTGAAAGGTTAAACTAAACCATTTGCGGAATAATATTTTTAACCGGCCTGTTAACATTGTAAGTCTCTAATAGACCATAATGATACCATTAAACCACGTACCTTTGAACCAATTTGGATTATCATTAATTTTACCTTGTATTCATTTATGACACATCATTCTAAATTGTTTGATATATTACAAGCCATATCTTAGCATTGAAAGTTCCAATGAATCATAATGGTGTCACTAACCAGGTATTTTTGAACCAATTTCGAGCAATCAATTTACACTAAACCAATTAATTTTATGTGTAGCGTGCCAAAAAGAAACTGAAGCTTTACCTTACCATTTAACGTTAATTTTTTTTGAGACTTGGAGTCTCTTGGCACTCCGATAGTCTCTCATCGCTTGGGGAACCTTCGGAGTCGCTTGTTGAGCGGATGTACTTGTACCTTAACTTTCATTTCGACTTAATCATTTAATGGATGCAATCACAAGCTTAGAGTTCGGCCTTCCACGTGTGTTATTTGGGAGGTTACCGTGGCCCCCTCCCTGGCTATAATTAAAGGGTTCACGTGACGCCTTCAGTTTGCGTCGTCATTTCTTTTTATTGAACCTCATGGATGTGCGTTCTTCTAGCAAATGTATTTCGAATCCATCATTTGATTTTGTTTTCTAGTTGAGCAAAAGTTCGTGTTTATTTGTATTATATGCCCATTTAAAAATCCTGTCCTGGAAGATCGCGACCTTATTTGGTTTAGTTCTAATTCTTCTAACGTCACCCACCTGTGGTACGCTCAAATCATCCCTATACGGATTACCTTCGGTTCTGCCTCGACACTTTTTCGGTAGAGAAAATCTTTATCGGGCTTTAGTTAGTTTTACTCTACAAATAATATTAATGTTTTATTTTTAAGTTTACTTGGCAGGTAATTGTTTGTTTTTTTTTGGTTTGACTTCTTGTTATTTACTTCTATTATAATTTTTAATTGTTTTGACGACAGCCACCGCTTTATTACGACTTTTATTCGTTTCTCGGTTCGGGTTCGCGTGCGCGCGCGGCGTGACTGACGTGGGGCGAGCTTTTCGAGCGGTTTGGTAGTCAAGTTCCGGCCTTGGTCTCGGTGACTTCGGCTTGGCAGTCAGGAGAAAGAGTTCGACTATAGGTTGAAGAGATGACGTTTGTTTTTGGAGTTAGTTTGCTTGGAGAGCGCATTTGAGAAAGCAGTAGTCTCCGAGTTTCAGTGGAGAGCGGACGCCAGTATTTGGTCTCCACCTTCTGTTGTACGCAACTTTTGCCAACTTATTACTTCTTGCACCTATGCATCATAACAGTCTGTGAGGACGTTTTATCTGTGCCTCTGTAAATCATTCCTCGTCTGAAGAATCATCGGATTTTCGCAACGTTCCGTTAATTATTTGACCCGTGTAGAACTTTTTCCCGTTCGGCCGTTGATTAACGATGCGACTGTATATTTAAGGTATTCTTCTTTCAATTCTGTTTGAGAATTCGTCAGGCGAAGCCTGTTGGCAATGGAGCGGATTACTTCCTCTTGCAATGGAGCGGATTACTCGTTGCTCGCACTACCTTGTAAGTGTAATGGCTATTCTTTCCTTTTCATGTCCATTAAACCAGGTTCCTTGAAATCAATTCCGACTATCATTAATTTTACGTTATATTCATTCATGACAGATCATTCCAAGTTGTTTGATATATTACATGCCATGTTTTACAAGTTACAATAAACCATAATGGTTCCACTAAACCAGGTGCCTTTGAACCAATTTCGACTATCATTCATGACACATCATCCCAATTTGTTTGATATACAGGGTGAATATAAAAGTCTGAACCCCCCTTTTATTTTTTGAACCGAAGCAGATATGTCAATTTTGATGAATCCAATGAATAGGAAGTTGTGGGTCGCCTATCCCATGGTGCACTTTTCATCATCCCAAATATGCAAATTAGGACACATTCAAAATTTATCTCAAAAACCGTAAGGGATAGAGAAAAGAACCCAATTGCAAACTTGTTCAGCATAAAAAAAACAAACAAAACTGAAAAAAATCATCCAAATCGGACCAACTAAACACCCACAATCACGTGGAGAACTGTTTGTAGCTTACAAACAGTCACACTGCACAAACAAGTTACTTCATACAGTTTAAAAAAAAATTTAATCAACAAAATGCTCGATGTGACGACCGTGGGCACCATAACACAATTTGGCATGGAACCTAACTGACGCCAAAACATCGGCAAGCGTGGCTGGTGTCACTCCTCGGCACGCTTCCTGGATTCCCCACAAGAAAAAGTGGTGTAAAATCAGGGGAGCGGGGTGGCCAACGAACTGGTCCTCCTGGCCCAATCCATTGTTGTCCAAACATCTCACTTAGACGCTCGCGAACGACCAACCCGTAATGTGGAGGAGCTCCATCATGCTGAAACCACGTGCGCTGATACGAGGCCAATGGCAAATTGTCAATGAAGTCTGTGACTACCACTTTGAGAATTTTCCGACATAAAAATACGGTCCAACCACAGTGTCATTGTACAATCCACACCACACATTGTTTCTCCAGTTCACTTGATGAGTTGCTTCTCGCAGACAACGTGGGTTTTCGTCTGCCCAATGATGATGGTTGTGCCTGTTGATAACTCCATCCCTGGTGAACTGGGCTTCATCTGTCCATAACACCTCATGAATGAAGTTTGGATTGTCATCCAGGCAGGTAAGTAACCAGTTGCAGAAGGCGGCCCTAGCAACATAATCCAATGGCAGTAACTCCTGGTGACAATCAATATGGTATGGGTGAAAATGATGTGCGTGTAGAATGTTAAGAACAGTTCTCTGATGGCACCCAACATCTGCAGCAGTTACTCTGCTGCTTGTGTGGGGGTTTGCAGCAACTGCAGTCAGAACTAGTGTTGTTGTATCCTCGTCGCCTTGTGCCCTTGGTCGTCCTCGTTCTGCATTAACATTCCCTGTAGCCTCGAATCTTTGAATAATGTGACGCATTGTTTGACGAGATGGATGGCGTTCGTTAGGGTATCTGTCTCGATACAACCTAACTGCAGCATGTAGGTTTCTCCTTGCCTCTCCGAAGCAGAAGATCATGTTGACCATTTCCGGAACAGTGTAGCTTGCCATCCTGGAATTGTTCTGTCTTCTGTGTGCTGAAACATGCCTTTTATTTGCTTTTCTGCATGAAAGTGAATCTGAGTATGGTAATTTATGTTAATTTTTTTATTTGCATGCTTTACATGGTGGAAATATCAACATTCAGATTTCGTTGTGCAGTGTGATTATTTGTAAGCTACAAGCAGTTCACCACGTAATTGTGGGTGATTGGTTGGTCCGATTTGGATGGGGTTTTTTCGTTTTGTTTGTTTTTTTATGCTGAACAATTTTGCAATTGGTTTTTTTTCTCTATCCCTTACGGTTTTTGAGATAAATTTTGAATGTGTCCTTATTTGCATATTTGGGATGATGAAAAGTGCACCATGGGATAGGCCACCCACAACTTCCTCTTCATTGGATTCATCAAAATTGACATATCTCTTCCGGTTCAAAAAATAAAAGGGGGGGTTCAGACTTTTGTATTCACCCTGTATTACATGCCATATCGTATCATTGAAAATATTTGAGGGTGTCATAAGGGCACCATTAAAGCACGTGCCATTGTTTCGATTTCAAACATATTCAAAATGGTTCATTCCCGGAACCATATTTATTAATTGGCGAAAATAGGAATTTATATCCGCGTCTATTTCGCCATTACGATTTGTTTGATATATTAGTATATCTCTTCATTGAAAATTACTAGGTGGGGTCGTGAAGCTACCATTTGTGCACGTACTAATGAACCGATTTAGATAATATTTGTGATTGGTTCGTGCCATGTACATTATTCATCGATTGACGTAAATAGTGATTAATAACTTCTTCTATCTCGTCATTACGATTTGTTTGATATATTCCTTAATATAATTTCCCATTGAAAATTGCTTGGTGAGAAAATTGAGGTTCCATTTGTGCACGTGCTAATGAACCGATTCAGATAATATTTCTGATTAGTTTGTGCCATGAACCATATTCATCGACTGACGAAAACAGATTTTGAAAATCTTTCATAGCCTCGGAGGAGTTAGAGTTACAGACAGACAGACATGTTTTCCCACACTGATAGCATAAAGCACCTTTCGGTACGTAAGATCAGGAGCGAAAGAATCGACCCCTGAGAACCCCCTAGATTTCTGGTGAGTATCGAATAATCTTTCCCGAGGTGAGAAAGAAAATATCTGCAGTCCCACAGTAAAGTAGTCAGCCAAAAGAGCCACGAATTCCGTGTCACGTCTAAATTGTGACGTTTAAGTTAAATGGATAAGATAGACCCAATTTGGTCATTAAAAAAAAATTTCTATCAGAGAATATATATGTCACAACTTAGGTGACTTAGAATTAAATTAAGAGATTTGATTTTGTAATCGATAGTGAATTTTAATATTTAAGACGTCATCTTAAAGAAAATACATTGCGTTGTGTTATAAAATTTAAAGAAGTTACGGATAAAATAATATTTATTAAAAAAAATTAAACCTCTTAAAATTCAGTAATATATCTTGTATGTCAGGTAAGCGCAGGGTTTTTTTTAGAAAAAATTATTTAAATTCCCCTTTTTAAATATCCATCTCATAACATGAATCAAACTTTTAGAAAAAGTAAGAAGAAATGTTCATTTACAATACAATTGTTAAATTGTAAGCACAATAAAAGATAAGCCCCCCAAAAAATTGTAGATTTTCCAAATTAAAACTCCAAATTAAAACTCAAAATATTAATAACAAATTCCATAAAAATAACTCACACTAATAATTGCTTGTCCTTAAAAGAAGAAGGTTTATGGAAAATTGAAAATACGAGTTTTATGATAGAAAAATGAGAAAACAGCAAAAGAGCACAAGTAGACACCATTAAATGAGTGTCACAAGATTAATAAAGGTTTAGTTTGGTTTGTTTGGTATTAACGTCCATTTCAACTGCTATGAGATTAATAAAGACATTATGTTGCAGATGAAACAAGGTAAATAAACTACAAAAGTAGCTTAGAAAGGCACAATCTGAGCTGTTTCAGCATTAAGCTGAATGTAAAGGTTTGGTAAAAAAAATTATTATTGTGTGGCCAATACATAAGAATCATTTAAGCTATTTCTACATGCAATACTGTAAAGAAAGTAGGTTTTTTTTCTAAGGGAAAATATGCCATAAAGATATATATGGCAGAGATAGACTGTTTACAGATCAAAATGTTAAATAAAAGCAATTGTATGATTAATTTTTTAAATCGCAAACTCATGTTCATTCAAAATATTAAATATGATTTCCTAAGTAGCAATCTACTTAGAGAAAAATAAATTGCTTTCAGTAAAAGCAAGACATAAAAAGGGAAAATTTAAGGAGAAAAAAAAAAGGATTACTTCTTACTGTTAAGAGGAAAGAAAGCCAAGCCATTAATTTTTTTTAGGGACAAGAATTTGTTCAAAATTAAATCCCCCTTAAAATTGAATAAATAGAAATTTCAAATTCCAGACGGCCTAAAGGAAGATTAGAAGATACAAAAACTGTAAATTAAACATTTTTGAAAGATTACAATGTCCAAATTAAAAAAAAAGAATCCTTGCCCTAATGGGGATCAATCAGCACACATCATAACGGAAATAAATGTGGCATCAGCGGACAATTTGATTATGAAGAATATAACCGGAGAAGAGACAATTTGGCATTATGAATGAAAAACGGACCTTCCGCACAAAAACCAACAACGATATTGCTTTTGTATCACATCATCGATGTAAATTTCATGCACAATAACCAAAATAATCTGTGTCATAGTCTGCAAAAACCATCTCCATCTCAGCAGAAGTAATGAAAAAATTGAAAGTTCTTACATATCCTGTTGTTTGAAAATTGTGAAAATGAGAAAGTTAGGTGAAGATTATCTTTGAAGAAAATTCATCTATTGGAAAACTGATATGGCTTGAAGGTGGCATGATGACCCTTGATTGGCGGTTGTTGAAACTGAAGCATGAAAGTGCTTCAGTGGGCTGAAGCTGACGGAGAGGCTCCAGCGGGCATCCCAAGATGACAGGTAGGATGCCCTAAGGGCTGCATCTCCAAAATAAACGCCTCTTTGTGAGGCCCGTTTACCCACCGGTGGGGCACGGATGACGAGGAGAAAGGTGAAGAGGTACGAGATGTTGTTCGTGTTCCCTCTGATGACCTTACAAAGATGCTTAGAGGATGAATAACATCTCCGAAACGTGGCTGGGCCTAGCCTATGCCATTCAAGATGGAGGAAGGACCTGAGATGGATGGCGACTCTCCTCGAGATGACTGCGGCTGGCAGATGAAATCCAGAGAATCTCCCTTGACGGACCAGCCAAAGTTCTCGGTTCAAATAGGCGATGGAAGTGGCCAGGTCCAGCTTATACGCAGCACCGGTGGAGCTGTCCATCAGGAATCGCACGGACTAGTATGTAAAGTAAGTCAGACGATAGTGATGTGAAAGGTGATCCCAGATGGACTGCGCAAACGGGCACTCATAAAACACATGAGCGATGGTTTCATATGAGCTACAAAACTGGCAACCAGCGGATCTGACAACTCCACAGCGATGTAAACATTGGAGAGAGTAGAATCCATGGTGCAGCAAACGCCATTGAAAATTGAACACGGCCTTTTCGAAGGGGAGTGATTTGACGGCCTTCAAGATGGCTGACCATGGATACCCAGGGTGCCACCGCACAATGTCGGAAGTCACACCCTGGTCAGATCGCTGGAAGAACCAAGATAGACGAAGGCTTCCCCAGTCCAAGCTGTTGAAGCCCAGAAAGGAAAGATGACAGATCATGCCGGACTAGGTGGTAAAAATCTGGCAAACGTGAGATGATCGTCACTGGCAGCGTGGACGGAAAAGGCAGCCTGTTCACCTTCAAGAAGAAGCGTAAGTGCAGAAATAAGAAGTTGGCTCAGATAGGGGGAGGAAGGAAGAAGGCACGAATCATGGCAGCCATTCTGGCCGCGATGAGGTATCGCCAGATGTCTGGCAGGCCCAATCCTCCCCCATTAAAGGTGATAAACAGCAGTTCCGCACGGATGGGATGACGGACTGCTGCAAAACCCCACAAACAGATCACAATCGCACTACGCACCTTCTTTAAAATATGTAAAGATAGCAAGGCATTTAGAAGTTAATATAGGTAGAACCTGCGTATGGACGAACCTCGCCTTGACAACTATCGAGGTGGTAAAACGAAAGTGTTTGTCAAGGCGGGCGATGCATTTGGTAATTACCAGCTGCCAGTTATGGGAGTCCTTATCGGGTAGAAAAGAAAAAACATATCCCAGCACTGTAATTTGCTCACACCATGTTATTGGGAAAATTCAAAGATAGTCCACGATCCATTTCCCAATAGTGATACCTTTAGAGTTGACTAGATTGATGGAACTTCCCGTCGAAGTACTAAACAGGTCGAAGGATTCTTTATAGGCGCCCAGGGAATACACATCAGATGCAAATAGCACTATATCGTCATCATATGCCAGCTTACGGATGTCGATGGAAGCAGCTGGCAAATCATACCCCCGGACATTTGGGCGGCGATTAAGAAATTGCAGTATTGGCTCCAAGTAAAAGATGTATAGAAGGGGAGAGATGGGACATCCTTGCCTGATGCCTTTGGACAGTTCGAAAAAAGGCGAAGTGGAGCCATTAATCGCCACAAAAGATGTTGCAGAAGTATACAGTGCTGAGGTAATCGTAGCAAATTTCCGAAGATGAAGATGGTGAAACACTCGGAAAAGAAACACCTGATTCACCTTGTTGAAGGCCTTCTCCTGGTCAAGGCTTAGCACGGCGAGAGTCTGAGGATGCACACGCGCTTCCTCCATAACACATTTGATGCTGATCAGGTTGTCGGACATCTTGCGAGATGGAATGGAGCAGGATTGACCCGGATTGAAGAACTCGCCAGCAAAACATTTGAGCCTTTGTTGGAGCACACCAGTGAAGACCTTGTTGTCTGTGTGGAGTAGAGTAAGGCCTCCACTGGGACAAGTTCAGGGTCCAGTACCTTGGGGAGCTAAATGATTCTCCCCACGATGAAGTCCGACATAATGGAGCAAGGATCCTTAAGAATCGAATTAAACACTTGCACCTGGAAAGGCCCAAGAAGTTTCCAAGTCGCATTAAAGAAAGAGTACGAGATGCCATCTATTCCAGGGCTGGACTGATGACTGCCATCCATTAACAGAAACTTCTTAACTTCATCTTCGGAAAAGGGGCGGATGATTGATAGGTCAGCATCTGCATGATAGGTCTTAGTGCCTCGATCCAATGCGTCGGATGGAAAGACTGGGTGTCTAAAAAATGATGAAAAATGGGAGTGGAAAGCAGACAAGATGTCAGAGTCGGTTTCCACTATGCCATTCTCCACCAACAAACGATGACATCCCTTCTTATTGGCGCGACGCCTCTCCTCAGTGAACACAACTGATGACATAAACCTGACGTCAGACGCCCAGGACAATTTGGCCCTGAAAGTTGCGCCGGCAGCCTTGCGGATCATTTGAGCGTTGATCTCGCTCTTCACGTGGCGGATGACATCAGCATACTCCCCCTTTGGGATGGAACAGCGGAGGATGCACTGGTTTTCTTGCAGCATGTGGAGATGGTGCTGGTTGCGTCTAGCGGCATCCAAACCAATCTTTCTGAAAAATCGACGGATCTTGGATTTAAGGGTAAGCCACGAAACTAGAGATGTAGGCAGGTTGTGGAGATGTCTTTCAACAAACCGAACGACCATTCCCTTGTATTTATCCATGTCAAGCAGAGAAACGTTCAGGAACCAATTGAACGGAGCAGGGCCTGCAGAGGAGGCTGGGAATGAGGATTCCATGACCACTTGATGGCACTGTGGAGAGAAAAAGAGCATATAATGACCTCCATTAAACCCAGTGCGCCAGCAAAAGCAGCGTACACTAGAAAAAAAGTCAACTTCGAAGACACACAGGGCCCTTGATGAAAGGTGGACCCACACTAGTTAGGATGAGAAGAAGACGCCCAAAGGTCGAAAAGTACGTTCCGCTGGCACAACTGGTGAACACACCCGGACGAAAAGATGTCGTTCTCGTCTGGATGACAATTGAAGTCCCCAGCAACCACTACAGGCAAAGAAGAGCACAGGTAAAAATCCAGGTCCTCAAATACTGTTCGTTTCTCTGCTGATAAACACAGGGCGTACATATTAAGCAGTCGGTATTAAGACCAGATAGAAGGAGGTCTAAAGAGATCACCCTGCCAAGACACAGTTTGATACCACGATAGAGGGGTTGAAGATGATGGAGGCAACCCCTTGCCAATGTGGCGAAGATGAATTAATAAAAAATTGTCCAGATGGATATTGACTGCAAAGGACAGGGAGGTCGGAGAGCTGTTGAGAAGCAGCAATCTTCACCTCCTGAAGTGGAAGGACATCTGGCCTGTACAGGGGAATAAAAGATGATAAAACCGATTGCTTGAAGGACGAGCCAAGGGAACGAACGTTTAAGGAAATGACCTTCACTGCGAAATTAAGCTGATGGAGACTGATATTAAATTTGCTGCCAGTGACAAGAATCTATGTTCGTTAGAAACGAAAAGACGTATTCCAGCACTGTAATTTGCTCACACCATGTTAATGGGAAAGTGTGAAGATAGTCCGCCTTCCACTTCCCAATAGCAGTGCCTTTAGACTTGACGAGATTGATGGAACTTACCGTCGAACTGCTAAAGAGATCGAAAGAATCCTTATAGATGCCCAGGGTATAGGCATCAGATGAGAAGAGCACCACATCATCAGCACAGGCCAGCGTTCGGATATTGATCGAAGCAGCTGGCAGATCATAACCCCAGACATCTGGGTGGCGATTAAGAAAATGCAGTAATGGCTCCAAACAGAAGATGTAAAGGAGAGGAGAGATGGGACAACCTTGCCTAATGCCCTTAGAAAGTTCGAAGGAGGACGAAGTGGAGCCTTTAATCGCCACACATGATGTGGCTGAAGCATACAGTGCTGAGATAATCGTAGCAAATTTCCGAAGATGAAGATGGCGAAACACTCGGAAGAGAAATACGTGATTCACCTTGTCGAAGGCCTTCTCCTGGTCAAGGCTTAACACGGCCAGAGTCTGACGGCGCACACGCGCTTCCTCCATAACACATTTGATAGTGATCAGGTTGTCGGAAATCTTGCGAGATGGAGTGGAGCAGGTTTGGCCCGAATCGAAAAACTCGTCGGCGAAACATTTAAGCCATTGTTGGAACACACCAGTGAAGACCTTATTAAGTAGAGTAATAGGCCTCCACTGAGTGACAAGTTCAGGGTCTGGGACCTTGGGGAGCAAGATGATTTCCCCGCTGTGAAGTCCGATGTAATGGAGGAAGAGTCTTTATAATTAAACACTTGCACCAGGAAAGGCCCAAGAAGTTTCCAAGTCGCGTTGAGAAAAGGAATACGGGATGCTATCTAATGTGGGACTGGACTTATGACAGCCATCTGCTGACAGATACTTCTTGACTTCATCTTTGGAAAAGGGGTGGTTGATGGACAGGTCAGCATCCTCAGTGGCGTCGGACAGAAAGATTGGCTGGCTGAAAAATGATATAAAATGGGAGTGGAAGGCGGATTCCACCATCCCATCCTCCACCACCAAACGATGACATCTTTTCTTGTTGGCATGATGCTTTTCCTCAGCAAACGCTGCTGATGATATATGGCTGACGTGAGACGCCCAGGACAATTTGGCCCTGAGCGCTGCACCGGCGGCCTTGCAGATCATTAGAGCATTGATTTCGCTCTTCACCTGATGGATGTCATCAGCATACTTCCCCTTTGGGATGGAACAACGGAGGAGACGCATGATTTCTTGGAGCATGAGGAGATGGCGCCAGATGCGTCGGGCAGCATCCAGCCCAATCTTTCTGAAGAATTGACGAATCTTGGACTTAAGAGCAAGCCATGAAGCTAACGATGGAGGCAGGTTGTGGAGATGTTTTCCCACAAACCGAACGAACATTCCCTTGTATTCATCGATGTCGAGCAGAGAAACGTTCAGGAACCAGTTGTTTGAAGCAGGGCCTGCAGTGGAGGCTGGGATTGAAGGGTTCCATGACCACTTGATGGCACTGTGGTCTGACAACGAACATGGAATGACCTCCATTTAACCCGGCGCGCCAGCAAAGGCAGCGTCTATGAGGAAAACATCCAGCCTTGATGACATTGTAGGCCCTAGATGGAAAGTTGACCCACACTTGCCGGAATGGGAAGAACAGGACCAAAGATCAAAAAGTGCGTTTTGCTGGCACAGCTGGTGAACATAACTGGACGAAAAGATGTCATTTTCGTCCAGATGGCAAGTGAAGTCCCCAGCAACCACAACAGGCAGAGAAGAGCACAAGTAACTGTCCAGGTCTTCAAAAAACGTTCATTTCTCTACTCGCAATCGGAATTTAAGACCGGAAAGAAGAAGGTCCAAAGAAATCACCTTGCACTCGCAGTCGAAGACACAGTTCAAGACCACAATGGAGGCATTGAAGATGACGGTGGCAACCCCTTGCCCATGCGGCGACCTTGAGTTGCTGAAATATTGTCCAGATGAATATTGACTGCAAAGGCTGGGGAGGTCGGCGAATTTTTGGGATACAGCAAGCTTCACTTCCTGAATTAGAAGAATATCCAGCCTGTACAGGGCAATGAATGATGATAACACCGATTGCTTAAAGGACAAGCCAAAGGAACGAACGTTTAGAGAAATGACCTTCACTGAGAAATTAAGCTGATGGAGGCTGACCTCTATCTGAAGGAGACTTGACCCTCACCGATGGGGGAGAAGGCTCAGATGTCTTCCATCTAGGGGAACGAGCACGTCCTGAAGAGGAAGAGGGAGCAGCAAGAGGGAGTCAAAAATGTCTTTTTGAAGACTCATGTCCAACAGAATGTCACCATTCTTCTGCAGGGGTGGGGGGTCAGAGTGTTCTGGATAGAACACTCGCAGCACCTCCCCATAGTCAGACATGTAGTCCTTCATATAGGATTTGGCCATTAGCGGCGAGGCACCCCAGAAATGGATGGTGAGATGCCCAGGGTCTGCATAAATCAAGTGGATAGTAGTCTGGCCGACTTTGACGTGGCCAGCCTCTACTATCCGCTCAGCAACATTTCGGTTCCTACAAAGCATCCTCGACTCAGTGGAGGAAAGTCTTTGCAAGACTGAAACAGCAGGAAAGCTCGACGACAGAACAGGAGGTATGCCCGTTCGGGCATACAACCCCTTCATGAACGCGCCGATGGCAAACGGTCCGTCGGCAATCATCATCACCATGCGATCTATGGTGATGATGGTAAAAGTCAATGTTTTAAAAGGAAAAGGGAGAAGACCCCCCCCAGACGCCCCGGGGGGGGGGGGGGGCTAAAAAGCACTACTACACAATGGCTGACAGATTTTCACGACTTTTTCTTAAAAGATTTTGACTATTGCAAGGTGATGTGAAAGAGAAGGGAGGAGGCGGTAAAGTTGATAATAAATACGTTTAATCGTGCTTATCAAAAATTGGAAATACAAAATTGTAACTATTGCAAATTCAGTGATGATCAATCTCTGGATGAAACGACTGCAAGACTTGAGCATACGTGCGCTGTCGGTGGCCTAAGCATCCTAGTCTTGATGCCCATCCAGTTTCCGTGAGAATGTAGTAAGGCGTCGGGTCAATCCTAGGCCTATCCTTCCGTCGTTCGTTTGAGCTTTTGGGTAATGACCTTTCAGTGCCTGGCCGTACATTCCTGTTGAAATCTTCTGCATAGAAATAGAAACAAATCGAACAACTAAGATTAGCAGAGTTAATTTCCACCTTGCTAATTAAAGAGCTTGTCTAGTGCAATGGGAGCTTAGAGTCTGTATCTGATCGACACTCAAACAGGTAGCATGTATTGAGAAGCAGCGGTTACATTGATACTTAATCAAACCAATGATAATAAGTTCTAATGCTATGAATCCATAATCAAACACATTACTCTTCAACAGATGCAGCGCAGCAAAGCGCAGCTCGCAGAACGAGATCTCAACGCAGAGCGCACTTGCGGAACCTGCGATCTCCGACGGGCTCGGGTCGGGTCACTGATGTGTTCGGTCCTCCTCGTTGCGTTCCGTGAGCTTTCCTCTCGGCTGGCGTGACTGATGCAGGTATCCCTTAGAGTGGTCTCCGTACTTGAACTAGTACCCAGTGGTTCCTCCTTCCAGACAACTACTCTGCACGGCTCGTCATGTTTGATTAGATTTGGGTTCTGTAACTTCTCTGTTCCAAGGCGGGGCAAGCCTTCGGCTTCCTCAAAATTTGAAGAGAAATTATTAATTAAATCAATGTCAGAATTGATAGACCTGCCTTGGTGCTTTGTTTCCTCATTCCGGCTGGGGTGCTCATCGATGCTGAGGCGGCTGGGTTCTTCCTTGAACGGCTTTCTCCTTGTAGCTCCAAATTACAAAGCAATGGATTAGCAGCATACCTTTGTTTCCTTCGAGAATGATTTCCGCGAGAGCTCACCTTGGCTCGCCATGGCTGATGGCTGCTATGCCGGGCTTGGAGTTTTCCCTCTAAATTCCTGGGGCAATGGTTCCTCCTCTTCGGCATAGATACCTCTACTCGGTTCTAGGTTGTTCGCTGTCCTTTCCATCCATTTGGCTTTGTCGGGGCTCGTTCTCGTCCAGCTGTTGGAGCTGAGGCTGATGGAATTGCCTCAGCGGACGCCTAATCGTGAGATCTTAGAATCTAGGCGTCCAGGCGCACATGCTGTAAGTGGCAGGCAGCCCATATGGGGCTGCGTGGCTTATACAAACGCCTCAAAAACGAGGCCTGTTCACAACTGATGAGGTATCAGAAGGCCATCGGGAAGGTGAAAAGGAAAGTCTGGTCTCCTCCGATGACCTCGCATAAACACTTAGATGATGCGTAGCGTTTTTTAAACGTAAACGGACCTACCCGTGGCCATTCAAGGAGCAGAAAGGATCGAAGCTGAATGGCCACTTTTCTCCATACGACCAAAGTTGATAGAGGATGGCCCTGCGATCGACTCCAACGGGCCAGCCAGAGTTCTTTATTTATGACGGTGATCGCAACGGCTAGGTCTGGTTTTAACACCTCGCCAGTAGAATCGTTTAAGAGGAAGCGCACAGACTGATATGAGAAATGTACCAGCCCATAATGCTGCCTCAAACGATCCCAGATCGACATAGCAAATGGGCACTCGTAGAAAATGTGACAAATGGTCTCGGCTACGCCGCACACGGAGCATCCAGCAGACCTGACCACCTTCCATAAAAACAGACGATGAAGGGAATAAAACCCGTGATGCAGCAGCCACCATTGATAATTAAACAATGACTTTTCAAAAGCGAAGGACTTTAAAAGCTTCATAACTGCTGCCCACGGGCAATCGGGGAGAAGTCGCACGATGTCCGTCGATTCACCAGGGCCAGTCTGCTGAAAGAACCATGCAAGCCGAAGCATTCCCCATTGCTGAGGATCAATACGGCGTAGCATCGGTAATATCAGTTCAAAGTCCATGTTGAAGGTTTTGTATAAGTCCGGTTTATGATAATACCTTACAACTGGCAACAAGGGAGATAACGGAAGCCTATTCACCTTGAAGAAAAACCTTAGATGTAAGAAAAGGAAGTTCGCCCATAAAGGGGGAGGGCTAAGGAATACCCGAATCAAGGCAGCCCGCCTGGCCGCAATGAGATATCGTTTAGCATCGGGTAAACCCAACCTCCCTCTCTCTAAGGGAATAAAGAGGAACGCTGCTCTTAAAGGATGATTATGATTCTGAGCAATCGTCCCCCAAACACAGTTCACAATTGCCCCACGAAGTCTCTTAAGAAGATTATACGAGGGCAAGGTGAATAGGCATTTGGATGTTAAAATTGGAAGCACATGAGTCTTGATGAATCTCTCCTTGACAAACATCGATGTAGGAAAACGGAAGACTTTTATCAAGGCGAGAGATGCACTTCTCAACCACTTGTTGCCAGTGCATGGAGTCCATGGTCGTTTGGAAAGAAAAGACATATCCTAACACTGTAATTCGGTCGCACCATGTTATTGGGAAGGTTTTGAGATAGTCCACAGTCCAGTTCCCAATAGCAATAACTTTAGACTTGACGAGGTTGATGGAACTCCCCGTCGAAGTACTAAAGCGGTCAAAGGCTTCTTTAAAGATGCTCAAGGAGTACGAGTCAGACGCAAATAGCACTACATCATCTGCATACGCCAAAGTCTTGATGTTTATAGATGCAGCTGGCAGATCGTATCCTCGAACATCTTGGTGGCGATTTAAGTATTGCAATAATGGATCCAAATAAAAGATGTATAGCAGGGGGGAAAGAGGGCACCCCTGCCTGACACCTTTACACAAACTGAAGGTGGTAGATACGGAACCATTAATCGCCACACATGATGCGGCCGAAACATACAGTGCGGAAATAATCGTGGCAAAAGTCCGAAGACGAAGATGACGAAACACTTCAAAGAGAAACTCATGGTTCACTTTGTCGAAAGCCTTTTCCTGGTCAAGGCTTAAAACGGCAAGTGTTTGCTGACGAGCACACGCTTCTTCAATCATACACCGAATCGTAATTAGATTATCGGACATCCTGCGCGATGGAATAGAGCAGGATTGTCTGGGATTGATGAAATCATCGGCGAAAATTTTAAGTCTTTGTTGAAATACACCAGTGAAGACCTTGTAGTCGGTGTTAAGGAGGGTTATTGGCCTCCACTGGGTAACAAGCTCTGGATTCGGCACCTTGGGGAGTAAGATGATTTTCCCCACGGTGAAGTCCGATGTGATGGAAGACGGGTCTTCAATAACCGAATTAAACACTTGCACCAGGAAAGGGCCAAGAAGATTCCATGTCGCATTGCGGAACGAGTATGGTATGCCATCCATACCCGGGCTGGACTGATGACGGCCGTCCGCTGACAGGAACTTCTTTACTTCATCTTCGGAAAAGGGACGAGAGATAGACAGGTCAGCATCCTCAGAAAAAGGTCTTAGCGCCTCAATCCACTGTTTCGTTTCGACTGATGGAATGATTGGGTTGCTGAAAAAAGATGAAAAATGGGCGTGAAAGGCTGACAAGATGTCATGGTCAGAATTCACTTCCCCATTGTCCACCACCAAACGATGAAATCGTTTTTTGTTGGCACGTCGTCTCTCCTCGGCGAAAGCGGCTGATGATAAATTTCTGACGTCAGTCGCCCAGGAAAGTTTGGCTCTGAGTGCTGCGCCAGCCGCCTTCCGGATCATTAGAGTGTTGATCTCACTCTTCACCTGACGAATCTCCATCTCAAACTCCTCCTTTGGGGTGGATACTTGGAGGAGCCGGAGGATCTCTTGTAACATGAGGAGATGACGACGTCGACGACGAGCAGCATCTAACCCAATCTTCCGAAAGAACAGTTTGATCTTGGATTTTAGTTCTAACCACAAAGCAAGTGTAGGAGGCACATTATAAAGGTGTTTTTCAACGAACTGAGCGAACATTCCCTTGTATTCCTCTTCGTCGAGCAGAGAAACATTCAGAAACCAATTGTAATGGACTGCAAAGCCTGTAGATGATGCTGGAAATGGAGGATTCCATGACCACATGATGGCACTGTGGTCAGAGAATGAGCATGGAATTACCTCCATTTTACCCGGCGAACCAACAAAAACATTGTCAACGAGAAAAAGGTCTAATCTTGATGAAGTGGGCCCTTGATGGAAAATAGACCCACGCTGATTACTCTGTAAACTATGTGTCCATAGGTCGAACAATGCATTTTGCTGGCACAGACGATACACAGGACCAGACGAGAATATGTTGTTGTCGTCTGGATGACAGTTCAAATCACCAGCAATCACTACAGGCAACGATGTACACAAAAAGTTATTCAAGTCACTAAAAAACGTTGGTTTCTCTGCTGATCTGCACGGTGCATATATATTAAGCAATCGGAACTTGACACCAGATGTTAAAATGTCCAAAGAGATTACCCTGTACTCGCAGTCATATACACAGTTCGACACCAAAATGGAGGGATTGAAAATGATGGAGGCAACCCCTTTCCCATTTGGTGACGAAGAGTTGATGAAGAATTGTCCGTTGGTGTATTGACTGCGAAGTCCCGGAAGGTCGTGACACTGCTGAGAAGTGGCGAGTTTAACTTCTTGCAGTAATAGAATATCCGGCCTGTACAGGGCAATGAACGTTGACAATACCGATTGCTTAAAAGAGGAACCAAGAGAACGCACGTTCAGGGAGATGACCTTCATTGAGGATAATTAATGGCGAACCTGCTGACCTGTATCCGAAGGAGATTTGGGCTTCCTAGATGATGCAGGAGGCTCCGTTTTTCTTCTCATCGGAGATCGCTGACGACTTGATGAGGAAGAAGGGCTGCGCTGGTGGCTTGCGCGGCTATCTCTATCGGAAGAAGATGATGTTCTTCTCTCGTCCCCGTCTGGATTTTTTCTTGCGGGGACTTCTTGTCCTCACAAGAAGATCCTGCTGTTTCTGCGCTGATGGAGGTGACGACCTCACAAGACCCAGCAGATGATGTCATCCTGGTAGGTGACGACGTAATCTTCGACTGCGCAGGCTGAGAAGTTGTTGACTGCGCCGGTAGAGGAAGAGCTGGAAATTCTTCCAATGAGAAGGCGGATTCTACTATCGAAGGATCTATGTCGTCATCTTCAAAAACTTCGTCCTCACCCATCGACACATCCAGAGGTGACTGAAGAAGCGGTGTAATCCTTGGGAACTTGAAAGTAGGAGACGATGGTTTCTCCCTCCCGAGCTCCGAGGATGTCAGACATGAAGATGGTGGGGGCATCATCTCTTTCTGCACCTCTGGAAGAGTCGAAGGAGCCGATGTAGAATGGCTCTTTTGCAATGTGGATGACGGCGACGAAGCTTTGGTTGCCACTGTAGACTTGGCCGGTGATGACATCAGGGGTTGCTGCTGGGACGACATTCTAGTAGGCGACGATGGAAGATCTGCTGGTGCTGCAAACACCCTCTCCTGGCACTGGTGGAACTTGCTTACCGGGCGATTACAAGCATCGCAATGCTTTAGAAGAGGGCAGTCTTTTCGGACGTGAGACGTTTTCTTGCAGTACCAGCAGCACTGCCTTTGACCCTTGTAAGATACACGAACTTTGTTGCCGTGCATTACAAGGTTTTCTGGAATGTCCTTCTGAAGGTTTATCTCGACTACGAGGTCACCAGTCCTCTGCAGAGGAGAATCCGGATGTGTTGGATACACGACTTTCTTGACCTGACCATAGTCTGACATGTAGCGCTTCAGGTAATCTTCCTCCATCAGTGGCGAAGCACCCCGGATAAAGATGGGCAGATATCCAGGCTCAGCGTAGACCAGGCGGACGGTGGTTTTTCCGACCTTAACAAAGTCCGCAGACACGATGCGGTCTGCTATGTTTCGCTGTCGGCAAAGCATCCTCCATTCGGTTGGAGAAAGTCTTTACACGACAGAAACAGCAGGATCGCCCGAAGGCAACACAGGCGGGATGTCTGTCTTAGCGTAAATAGCTTTCATAAACAAACCGGCGGCTAATGGACCGTCGGTAATCATAAGAACCATGTTCTCCATGGTGAGAAAAAAGTTCGGGGGGGGGGGGCGGACCCCCCCCCCCGCCCCCGGGGGGCGGGTCACTCGGAATCACAAAGTCACTTACACGTGCACTAGATGGTAGATTGCAGCGTGTATGATTAACTAAGTCCAAGAAATGAAAAAGTCACTCACACAAACACTATTTCACACAGACGGAAGCACGTTCTCGTCCATGTTCTCCATTCTAGGCAGCTCGTACTCACTCTCCCCTTTCCGTCCTCTTCACTGTGTTTTTAAAGGGCGAACTACTTTGAATAATTTCGTTCCTTTGAATAATTTCGTTCTTGACGAATGGGTGGCCTCCAGCATTCCTCCTGCGTCTATGGGCGCTTCTAAAAATCTTCGAAGGAGGAGAGAGGTGGCTGACGTCATTTTCCACCCAACACGATGCTGTCCCCGCTCGCTGTTGTTTAACTTCTGCGTTAACCGTCGTCTGCTTCCTTCTTTTGTCAGATGGCTTCTTATTCTTCGAGCAGCGATCTGTATTCCTTGAGAAGCGATCTGACACAGATGATGATGTCAGTAAGACAAATAGCAAAGTAGTGAGGATAAAATTTTCAACCCATGACTTTGTACATTTCCAAGTAACAATACCAAGACACACGGTTAGCACGTGATAACAAAAGAAAGTCACTTCCTAATAGCATGCTTATGCAAAATATAAGAAAAATTATAAAGCATGGTTAATAATGATACACTAGAATAGGATTGTAACAACTAACTTTCAAAATCCTTAAATATTTAACTTTTATTATTATTTTTAAACAAACATGTTAAAAAAAATAAGAATTGCTATGATTTTATTTAAGAGTGGCTATATTTTGTTTATAAACTGAAATTTTTTTGTTTAAGAATTGGCCGATTCTAAAAAGAAAATTCCTTCAAGACAAAATTCTTTCTAAATAACAAAATATAAATGTGATGAAGAAAACAAATATGTAATTTTTTTTCGAACATCACACCGTATAGAGAAGATAGTTTGGAAAATAGTAAATGAACTGAAACTGAATCAAATGCTTTAGTGAAATCAATGAAAATGGTTGCTACATATTTCCTTTGAGTCATCTCAGAAGAAATTCTAGACCTTGACAGGCAGTTTCCACACATCGAGAAGGGGTAAATCCATGCTGACAAGGATTAAGAAAATTATATATATATATTGTGAAAAACGAATAAAGAAAAAAAATTTTTCAAAGATTTAAGAAAAAATGGGTAAAGCCATAATGGGGCGATAGTTTTTAAACTGACAAGAATCGCCCTTCTTAAAGATAGGCACAACTCTAGATAACTTAAGAGAATATGGGTAAACGCCAGTACTGATAGAATAATTAAAAATTATAGCCAAAGGAAGTAAAATGGAATGGTATAAGCTTATTATGATATCCGATTGAAATCCAAGGGGATAGAGAATGGAAGAGGATTTAAGCTGGCCAATGAGGTCAGTGACCTCTTCTCTTGTACGTAGTTGGAGTTACTGGAGAGGGGAGTTCAAGTTTGCTGAGAATGATTAATAAAAGGTATACAGGGGCCTGCAAGGGAAGGAGGCAGGAGAGCATGAAGGAAATTAGTTAAAGAAGAGGAAGAAACAAGATCATAATGTGAAAATGGAGTATTTGACAATTTGGATCCATTTGGATAAAGCGGAGAAAATAAAGAGTTAAAATAAGATTGTTTCGAACTATTGATAATAAATTTCACAAAATTCGAAAATTGTTTAAATTTCTTAAACATATTCGAAATTTTTTAATTTGTTTATTAACGATTTACCTTATATTTTTTCTTATATTAAAGCTATCCTCTACGCTGATGGCGCTACTTTCTTAACTTCGCATACGGATATCGCTCAGCTCTTATTGCCTTTAAACAAAATTTTATTTGTATTGAAACTATGGAACGATTTTAATTCTTTAAGGATCAATAAAGATAAAACTAAGATCATGTTTTTTTATCAGCGTAATATTCCTTCTTCATCAACCATATACTATGATATTCGATTAATAGGAATTACTGATTGTTTTATGTATCTTGGCATATGGTTATCGCATGGTCTATCTTGGGATTTGCATGTTGATACTCTCTTGACCACGCTGAATGGGAAACGAGGTCTGATTTCCTGGCTTCACTATTTGCCCCAAAAAATCCTCTTGTTATTTATCATTCATGGATACACGTTCTCTTGTGTTACGGCGTTATTTTCTGGGGGTCTACTTCATCTTATAATGTGAAACGTCTTTTTAAACTACAGAAGTGGTTTTTACGTACCTTGTTAAAAGTTCCCAAGTCTTTTTCAGTCTCTTGCTTATTTCCCTTATTACGCATTCTAACTATTTACCAAATCTATTATATCCAAATATGCTCTTTTACTTACAAAATTCTCAATTCTCAACTGATCGTTTCTACCCATTTTAAGTTACAATTGGTTCAAGAGAGGCATAATTATTCAACTCGAAATGCAGATGAATTTTATATTCCACTTAATAAACGTAACTACCGTAACAGATGCATCTCTATAATCGGAGTAAATACTGGGTAAGTCTACCTTTAACAATTCGTTCATCGGCTTCTTATGGCATTTTTCGATCAGCTTTAAAGAATTTAGTCTTTACTAGCGATGTTATTGAATCATGCAAAGTCATATTGAATCTTTTAATTTCCTGTTTGACTTTTTTGCATCGTTGTTAATTATAGTATAACTTGATTATAGGTTAATCAACAATTTATTTTTGAATTTAGAAACTTCAATAATTCATTTTATACTATACGTGTCTGATTTATAGTTGTTAACATTGTATTGTAATGAATCTAATTTTTCAAATTTTTAAATTTAAGTTACGGGAACTATTCCTGGGCATCCCGCCTTCTTGTTTGCCCTCGTTTGTTCTTTTTGTTTTAGTTATTTTTTTTCTTTTTTTCCGTTTGTTCTGCACTAACCCACATTATAATATAAATTATTGTTTTATTCAAAGCCTACTGGGACCTAACTCGTAGGTCTATGACCATACCGGACCCAGTTGGGTTCTATTGTAATCTCTTAACAATTTATTAAAAATAAAAATAAATAAAAAATAAAATAAATCCTCATAGATGAATTGCAGATTTAAAAGATGGAATTTTATGACAGACTGAGCGTGATTTAAATGAGCAGTGGTCAAACACTGAACATTTTTGTCGCGAAAGAAACAAGATGTTACACTGTGAATAATTTTACAATCTTCATCACAATTTTAAGGTTATTAGGTTGTTGGTTTATTAGAATTTTTGGCGTCGACTACTAAAGTCAATTTGTGCCTTTTACACAAGTTATATCTGTACGCAGCCCGGGACAAACACAAACATCCATGCCCACAGCGGGATTCGAACCCACAACCAGGTGACTCGAGAACTAGAAAGCCTATGCCCTAGCCCTCTCGGCCACCTGCCCAGCTAAGGTTATTCAAGAGTTAAAAGAAATACACTGCTCACAAATATTAGGGAAGCACGCAAGTTTGCCAGAAAAAACATAAATGCAGGGTGTTTCTGAATGTACAAAATAAGGTAGACCAATCTTTAATAATAAGAAATTTGCACACAGTCTCCAGTATTTCTGAAATATGACTCTTTGAGAACATGATGACATTTCCTACGTATACATTATTTTATTTATTTATTTACTAGTGGCAAATATGCCATCCCGTTTGGATATTTATATAACCATAATCATTCTTTTTTTCGCCAATAATCACCAAGTTATGAGCAAAACTAACGTCTACAACAATGGTATTTATTTATTTATTTATTTATTGACGGGAATACCCATTTACAAAAGAAATATTTAATTTTAGCTGATACACCCGGCCTTGCTCAGGTTCTTTATTGATTAAATTTTTTCAATATCTGAATATGAATAAACAGAAAAAATTAGTTAAGGCATTGTTATCCAACGATATAAGGGTTTTAAGCATCAAAATGTTACGAGGGACTATAATAAGTGGAGGGACACAAAGACAAAATTTCAGGTTCTTAGGCCTTTTCGTGCAAAGCTTGATTTGTATTTGGAACCTCGCGGCCCCTGCCGAGGCCTTAGGGGACTATATCTGTTTGAGTGTTAACAGCTAAAATTTTAAGCAACATATTATAAATATAAAACATTTCAGGGTTCTGGACTTCTGGTTTAAAATTTATAGCTTGATTTGAGATTGAGACCGCATGGCCCCTGCCAAGAGACTTATATAATTTTTAATATATATTAGCTAAACTTTTAAAAGCCACACTATGATTAAACAAAATTTCAGGTCCCTAGGTCTTTCCGTTCAAATGTTATAGCTTCAGTTGTATTTGAAGCCGCCAGGGGCCCCGTGGCCTATACCAATCTCTTTGTATATTGTCTATAATTTTTAAGTAACGCACTGTAAAAGTATATAACTTCAAGTTCTTAGGCCTTTTTATTATTCAAATGTTAGAGCTTGAGTTGTGATTTGGGCTTCAGGGCCCCTGTCGAGACCAAAGAGGCTTAAATCAGTTTTTAGTGTATATTAGCTAACTTTTTTAGTAAACTACTATAAATATACAAAATTTCAGATTTCTAAGCCTTTTTCTTCAAACATTATAGCTCTGTTTGTGTTTAGGACCCCTTCCAGGGCCCCAAAGGACTATATAAGTTTTAGAGTATAATAGCTAAAATTTTAAGTAACACACATTATATATATGCAAGAATTCAGGTTTCTGGACTTCTAGTTCAAAAGTTATAGCTTGATTTGTGATTGGAGCGTCAGGGCCCCTGTCGAGATCCAAGAGGCTTACACCAGTTTAGTATATACCTGTATATCAGCGAAGTTTTTAAATAATTTTCTATAAGTAAACGAAATTTCAGATTTTTAGACCTTTCTGTTTAAAAGTTGTAGCTTTGCTTGTGTTTGGGGCCTCTGGGACTCTCCTGGAGTCTATATTACTTTTTTTGTATGTTTGCAATATTTTTTTAGTACGACACTATGAATATACGAAATTTCAGGTTCCTAGGCCTTTCCGTTCAAATGTTATAGCTTCAATAGTATTTGGTGCCTCCAGGCCCCTGGCGGTTTATATCAGGTTTATATCAGCTTCCATCTATATTGGCTATATTTTAGTACTACACTAAAATTATGCAAAATTTCAGGCTTCTAAACCTTTCCGTTCAAAAGTTATGAAATATGAAAAAAGGGGTAATTAGTTTTTTGAAAAGTATATGAACTACTCTTGGTCCAAATATCTAAGTCGTACGTGAATTTGCCATAGAGTGGAGATAATCGGACGCGAACGTCAAAATTAGGCTTATTTTGGGATATTTTTGGATTTCTGCCCTCTTTATATAAGTCTTTTACATCCTCGTGGACAATTTTGAAGCTCTCTGCATTTCCGCATTGGAGTTAGGCGGTAAAAACACAAAAGGGGGGGGGCAATATTTGGGCCTCACTGGCCCTCCTCACAAACCGAAAATCGAAAACCCAGAATTTTTTTTTTTTTTTGGAAATATTCCCGAGAAGCTTCCCTCCGAGTTTCGTTGCTTTATCTTTATTCCCCGCGAAGTTCCATCAAAATATCAGAAACTTTTGTGAAACCCCCGAAAATCGATATTTTTCAGTTTTCGCACCCTTAAAATTCAAATATAGAAAATCGGGGAAACTACTTTTTTTGGCACGATTGCTAGAAACTTTCCTGCAAAATTTCGAAGATCTGCGTTCACTGGGGGCGGAGCCAAGCGATCGAACGTGCAACTCCTTTCTCGCGGGGGGCGCGGGGGGGGG
>JAHWFO010022959.1:411592-424200 GCA_023313115.1 Rhysida immarginata | reverse complement strand
CCCCCCCCCCCCCCCCCCCCCCCCGGTTCGGAAAACCCCGTCTTAGCACGCCCCTCGCTATCCGTTCAATCGAGTTTCGAGTCGGTGGCCCCAGTAGATTTTGCTGTGCGATGATGAGTCAGTCAGTGGATGTCCTCTTTTATATATATAGACTAGTGGGCCCGGGCAGACGCTGTCCTGCCACAGACCACTTTCTATGTAGACCGCATTTTATGTAGACCGCTTTTTATCTGGTAGCGCTGTTGTCGGATATTTTATGCATTTGACATA
Source organism: Rhysida immarginata (assembly GCA_023313115.1). Taxonomy (NCBI): domain Eukaryota; kingdom Metazoa; phylum Arthropoda; class Chilopoda; order Scolopendromorpha; family Scolopendridae; genus Rhysida; species Rhysida immarginata. Next base: position 423,930 of record JAHWFO010022959.1, on the reverse strand, counting down.
CATAGAATACATGCGCAAGTCACGTGCATCGTAGATATTGTTTTGACGTTTCATATGATGTCGATCATTTCAGAAGATTGTGATTATTGTCCAGAACGATAGAAAATAAGTAAAAATGCGACCAGCACCGTTTTCTTTACTCTTAAAACCGCCTTGAAGTATATGTCTTTGTTGTTTGGAACGTTCCACTTCCATGGAGGATATTTTTGGTAAATCTGTGGTAAGCGTTTTGTGTTTATAGAGAAAATCGTATGGAACAATAATAATGAATGTGCTGTGTTTCTCCATATACAAGTGGAGTCTTCTTCTGATTGCGCGGAAATGATTTCTGGTTACGGTTGCACGTTTCTGGTAACGACAGCACATTACGGATGACATTGGATGGTGCCCAATTGGTCACATTGCTGTTCATGGCGCTGTAACGTGAAGATACAATTGAATATGCAGAGGATGGACTACGATTGTTCAACGTGGACCCAGAGCAACATTTTGATGAAGAATACCTGAAAGTTGAGGAAGAGTGTGACAGATTGCCGTACGAATACGATCCATAGAAAACACTTTCGATGTACTTTTTTTATTTCATTTTTTATTCATCTCATATTCAAGTGTAATAAATAAAATGAAAACTTTTAATTGATATTGGATAAAAATTAAAGGTTATAAATGAGGTAAATAAAGGTTGAACCCTAAGTCTAAACAATTTTGTTGTTTTAAATTATAGTAATGAATTTAAATTTAATGTAGGGCGATTTGGTGAACAATATTTTTTGTCAATCCGTCTTTTGCCAATATGTATAGATTCAATGGTTTACCTACACGTGAGCATGCAACGTATAATTGACCATGGGAGAAATATGGATTTTCTAAGTCCAGGCCACAAATGGACAATGTCTGCCCTTGGGATATGTTGATTGTCATTGCGAATGCCAATCGAATCGGAAATTAAAGCCGTTTGAATAGGATTGTAGTCTCCGACGGTATCATTGGGATACGTGGCAACGGAACGATTTCTCCCTTAAACTTTCCGTTCAAAATAGTTGCTTCAATAACATTTCCAGTGATCCGTTCGATAAGTAAACGTGTGCCGTTACATAATCTGGGTGAGTTTAAATTACAAAGCAGAATTATCGGCGAACCAATCTTCAATCGAAGATAGTGTGGTGGCATTCCTGGCATATTTAGTGAATTTAAAAATTCAGTTGGATAATTTACTGCTTCGTTTTCATCAACGACAGTGTCGATTGATTTGAAAGACATCAATTCGCCTGGCAACGGCTGTTGTATCTGAAAGTTAATTTCATCAACATCAACATTTCTCGCTGCCAAAATAGCACATTCACTGAGCCAATTATGGTTCAAGTAATTATTCCGTATGGCCGGGAAGACACTCAATTAATTCATATTTTGAATTAACGATAGTGCAGAGATTCTCTGGCAATTTGATGCATTGTGTGTTTGGATGCAGTTCGTTTTTACCGTTGCCAATATCCAGTAATTGTTCAGAAAATATTAGTGCCGACGGGTCATTTTGCAATTGTACTCGCATGTTGATGGTCAATCGAACTGTCTCGACGCATAGCCGTAAAAATGATTGTTTTATGCATGCGTTAATCTCATCGGCATAAGTAGAGCGTGGAATAACTGATAGTAGTAAGATAGCACCACCGAATAGTTTATCGTTGCCATTTAAATCTTGCATAGTTCTATACAATGCTTCAAGTGAACGTTTATGAGCCTTAGTACATTCATCCCAGATAAATGTCGAACTCTTTTGCAACACTGTAGCCATTCCGTTTTTTTTTTAAAGTTACACATTACGTTTGGTTTGTTATGAACGTCTAATGGCAGGTTGAATGCTGAATGTGCCGTGCGTCCACCATCTAACAAAATGGCAGCAATGTCTGACGATGAAATTGCCAAAGCATTTTGCTGCTGCGAACGTATCTTTGCAAGGATAAGTAATATTAAAAACGTCGTGCCAGTCCCGCCTGGTGCATTCATGAAGAAAAAGCCTCTTTGTTTAGCAGCAACACTCAGCATAATTCGATCATAAATGCTTTTTTGTTCGGCAGTCATTAATGGCTCATTGCTCGCAATAAATGTAGCTAAGTCAAGGTTGTTATACTGTACTTCTCGCTGCACGTCAATGTTCACAAAGTAGGCGCACGGGCGATCAGGCGAGGGCATAGCGTAATGATTAAGTGGACAATTTGAAATTACCATATATAGATCTCGATCAACACTAATGCTTCATTGTATATTTCTGGCGTGTAATCAATGTTTGGATCTTGATTTGTGTGTAATTCGGTGCAGTATGTCTTTAGTCATGTAGTTCTTGTATTTTTCCCAAAAAGTCGATGATTGTGTTGGATAACATGTCGTCAATATAATTGCGTCAACAGTTGCCGAATGTTATTCGGCGTGGATGCAAATGCTGCATCAGCAAGTGTCAGATCCCAATGTTTGTCGTCTTCCAGCAATTGCAACTCGCGACATGCATCTTGATATGTATTGAACACTTGTCCATTGACTGTACGCAAAAATTCGAAAGACGTTGGTCTCCTGTAACATTCACCAACAAAACGCGAAACGAAACATTCACGTTGTTTTGGATGTACTGTGTAAAGTCGTCCCAATGTATTGGCTTTTATTGTTTGCGAGTGTTGGATGTGGTTCGCCTTGTCTACGTGGCTCCCAATTTTTTTACCTGATTTGTTCCATGTAAAATAGCGTGGAACGTCGATATATAATAATGTTAGTGCGAATTGTCCGAGCACAATTAAAACAAAGTCGAAATAAAATAACGATAAACAAAAAAGTTAAACTCACACGTTGTTTATGTTCGTATATCCGTGGAACACTTCAGAAAAATTGTAGCACCAGGGAAACGTTTAAATGAAACGATGTAGTTGTGATATTTTCTCGAAATGCATAATACCACGTTCTTTTAATCCCCTGGTCTGTGCACACACGCTTTTCCGTTGTTGTAGTCAACAATTGGATTGCTGTATTTATGAAAGATGCGTTTTAAGTCCTCTCTATTGCATGAATTTGGCTCACGATCTATAGATATTCATGGTCATCGAGCTCCATTGTTAAAATGAAGCTAAAGTTTCTAGCTCCCGGTAGGGCGAGAACTCTATCGAAAAATGGCGCTGCATGTACAATCGTCCCAACAAGTTCGCTCTAATAAAGGTCATGACAAGGCCGCCATTTTGCTTCGATCCCAAGAAATCTAACTTAAGAAATTTGCTTCGAACTCAAGAAATTTGCTATTTAAAAATATAAGTTCGTTTAAAATGACCGTTTGCTCAGCTATAAATCGTTCTGATAGCTGAGATATTAGTTTTCGATTGTTTAATTTGATAGATTGATCCGCCATTTTGCTTCGAACTAATGCATGATGGGATACCTTGTCATGACCTATATTAGAGCGGCCTTGCGTCCCAACTGCACCTGCAGCACCGCCCTATAGGCAGATAAAAACTTAACTTTTTTTCAGTTTCAATGAAAAACTTTACCGCAGATCACGGTCGGCGTTGATCAACACCTCCTAAAACTAAAGCCTGAGCACTGAAACGTCATACATTGTTACATCATCATAAAAAGGCATTGTTAATCTTATTTCTACCAATAATAAGCCCTCAATTATGACTTCTTATGAAGATGTAACAATGTATGATTTTTCAGTGCGCAGGCTTTAGTTTTAGAAGGTGTTGCCTTGATACGATCAAAGCGGCACCTTAGCTTCTCGAAACAATGGAAAATGGCCGAAGCTCGATGACCATGAATATCTACAGACCGTGATTTGGCTCAATGACGTATATTAAAGATAGACTCCGAATCCTATTGTTGTAACTTGAAGCAAATTGGGAAGCTCCATGCCCAGAACTGTCATGGCCGAAAGTGAGTGAAGATGATGCAAAACACATGGCTACACATGAGAGTAGCTGATTAATAATTCTTTCACACGCCGATCACGGAGTGATAAGTTTATCTTTTCGTTTACTTTGTATTTGAAATATTTTATAATATTTTATAAACAATTTTGCGATCATGGTTTCAATTTCAATTTCGTTTCGATTGTCTTTCAGTTACGTATTCTCAATTTAGTTACGTATTTTTGATTTATTTTTCTGGAAAATGATTCCTGATCCTTTTTCATATCTGTTTGTACAGTTGTACGCAGTTTAACTTTGAGGAATGGTTTTGAATTAATTATTCCTCAGGCCCAAAATCTTCAAAAACAAAGCAGCCAGACAGCTAATTAGTCCACGGCTCACTCCTGCCCAGAACTATCATGGCTCAATTTGCTTCACTTTTTGCCGCTGTTAACAATAGGATTCGGAGTCTATCTTTAATATACTTCATTGATTTGGCTACATCTCAAACTTAACAATACAATTTAACGATCGTACAACGTAACAAAACTGTCAGCTACTAAGGCACTATATAGAAGGTATACGCAATCCGCCATTGTTGGTCATTACATTATTTGGTCATTGTTGGAAGTTTCTAAATATTTGAGTTTAGTGCTAAAAATATATAAATTAAATAAAATTTACGACTTTAAAAGGCATCAAATATACAATTATTTTTAAAATTTATTCACAAATAGCGTTTGATTAATTCACATTGTAAAAGTCTCTAGTAAAGCGTTTTAGGCGTTTCCTTTGTAAATGCACGAAGTTAAGTTTATCTCACAAAGTTTAGAATAAGCTGTGGCCTTCCATTTGTCACGACGACAATTTTATAAGCAAATTCTTCTTCTTTCTTCAGTTTTTGGAAAAATAAAAAGTCTAAACAGTTGAACCATTTGAACAGTTTGGTGTTGCACAACCACCATTGTCGTTAGAGAGTAGGCAATGACAGCACACATATTCATATCTCGACAACAGCGTCACCTATCATGTCCAAAACTATCCTATCTTTCAAGCTAGAACCAACCATACACATTCACAAAATATCATTGAAATCGGTTGGGTGGGTTCGGAGATTAGTGTGTACGAACACAGTAACACGTGGTTTTTATATATTAAGATAATCAAATATATTAAATACAAAACAAAAATAAAGAAAGATGAAAAGATAATGATATAAATAAAGCAATGAAATCACTAACGAAATAAATTAAAAAACATTCAATGATTTAATATAATTAATATAATATAATAATAATTAATTATCAGTAGGAGAAGTGAAGAGATTAATTTGTTTGAGTTTTTGTCTGTTGTCATGAAAAATGTCAAAATTAGCCAAATAGGAATTAGCACTCCTGAGGAAGCGTCTAATTGATGACTTATAGATGTAATTATTGGTGGACACTGATTTCTCAACCAGAAAGGGCACTGTATTCCTAGTAATGTAGTTAGGGACAAGGATAGGAATCAGTTCTAGTAAATTAGGACAGTCAACAGTGGAATTCAGTAAGTCAAAAAAAAAGAGTAGGTCTGAACGTATTCTTCTATCGGCCAGAGTTTCAATGTTTAAAAGTTTATGAAGATGGACATAATTTGTATTGAAGGAAAGATTATCCAGTTTTCTATTAATCATGCGAAGAAATCTTCTCTGAACTCTTTCAACTGCATCAATATATTTAACATAATGAGGAGACCAGATCATAGAGGCATATTCTAGATTTGGACGAACTAATGCACAATATAGAATTTTAATTGATGTAATATCCTGAAAAGGTTGTATATGTCTATTTAGAAAACCTAAATTTTTATAGGATTTTTTGAGGATATAATCTACATCTTCATAGAGTTGTATTTGGCGAAAGAAACGACGGTATTTCACACAAAAATACGAGAGCAAAACTTACGATGTTTCTTCATTGAGTAATACAATAGAAGATAGCAAGAACAAGTAACGCCACACAGTAACAAAATTGAAAAATAGCAAATACGTAAATATCCTTAACAACACTACTACCATAATCAGCATTAACAAAGTCGTACGAAAGTAAATCATATTTCATTTTGTTACTAGTGTCTTCCACACACAAAAAGCAGTGTAGAGGAAGGTGATGTGGATCAGAATGAATAAGAGGGTAGGCATCCGCAACACCTAATTTAGCCGATGACAGAACCAAATCTATAAAACATTATTATGATTGACAGTCTTATTAAATTGGGTAAGATTTAAATATGCAACATGTCAAGTAAATAATTGGCTGATGGGGAGAGGCCGTGTCGGTCGTAGTATTTATTGTCTGTGGTCCAAAAGGGTGAAAATTCACGAAGGTTATAATCACCTAAGATGCATGTGTTTGAATCGGGATGTGCCAGCATCATATGTTCAATCTCATTGAAATGTAAAAGATATGTCTCCACCACTTGCCAATATAGGTATTAAAAATTTACCACGCGAATCTCATTTTCATGCAACAATGCGTTTTTTGCGGACAAAAAAAAATAAATTATTTTTTTTAGTAATCGTGATTTATTTTTTTATTTATTAATGGGTTAGAAGGATTACAATTACGCCCTGCGGGATCAGGTATGGTCATAGACCGACAAGTTATACCCTGTCCAACGAAAGAAAAACTGGGCGTATCTAATTAAATTCCCGATTTCAATTATGTGACATTGTTGCTAAGTAAAATTAAACAATGATTAACAATAGAAATTGGAAATTTATCTGGACACGCCCAGTTATTCTTTCATTGGACAGAGTATAGATCCTGCGGGCGTATATTATAACAATTACAAAAATAATAAGGCGTTAGTTAAACAAAGCAAAAAACATTGTTACAAAAAAAAGAAAAACTTAAACTGGATAAGCAAGCAAGATGGGCCAAAATGGCATACTGGCTTAGGTTATAATTCGTAAGATAAAGGAACAATTCTGAATTAATTAAAAAAATTACATAATTAAAAATTAAATTAAATTAAATAATTGCGATGTAGGTAACTATGAACAACTAATGATCACAATTGTCAGTTGGGAAAAAAACTGGCAATACTGGCTTTAACCCACATGTCCTTTTCTTTGCATTCTTCATAAGAGCTCAGAGTTTTCGGTAGGATCGAGGTATAACTTGCTGTTTCTTTTATCTGCTATTTAATCCTTTGTGATCTTCTAACTCCCCCTTTAACTAGTCGCTCTTCTCGCTCCTTCATTTGTTCCGCATGCCTCAGTTCTAATATGGCTGCAGTATCTCCTTTCTTTCTTCCTCTTGTTGTTTGATCTCTTTGATTTGCTTGTGGTTTTGTCTCTGCAGGCTGCTCAAATTGCGCTAAGAGCAAATTCTATGTCTTGGGTTTGCTTCATAGTAGTAGTGGACACATGCTTAGCTTTCTCGGACTTATTACTTGATACTTCACTTTGCTTGTTTTGATATTCGTGTTTTACAGCTTTAGACCAACAGTCCTTGGTTAAGTGTCCTAATTTTCCGCAAGAATAACATTGTCTTGACTCACGCATATCTGACTTGCTTGGTAAACGACACGCTTTCTGAAGATGCCCTTTCCTGCCACATCTGCGACATCTGATTTCGCCGTTAGGGTTATATTTTGTGCGATACTTTGGTTTCACTCTATAAGCACTCTCATTTTGTTTTTGTTCCTCAGTTGCATAACCGTAATGTTCTTCTTTCTTGTTCTGACTTCAACGCATTCTTTAATTCCACTAAATCAACATCATCTTTAGTTTCATACACTCTGGCTACAGGCACGTAGAATTGTGTTAGACCTCGGAGAGCGTAGAGAATGGTTTCCCTCGTAGTCACTTTTCTTCCTAATGCTATACACGCTTGTGCTAAAGCGTCTACTCGGTTGATGTAGTAATCAGGTGCTTCATTGTCTTTCATCTTGACATTTGATAGTGCAAGCAGTGCATCGACTTGTTTTCTTTCTGCCTTTTATCCATGTCAGCATTCTAATTCGTCCCACACTTGCTTAGCATTTGTTGCATTTACAAATAACGCAGCTTGGGTAGTGGATAATGTTAATACAATGATCCCTAGTGCTTCATCTTTCTTTGCTTCCCATTTCAACCATACTTTTTCTGTATCGGGTTTGGTTGGATCTGGTTTAGCAGGTCCATTTACTAAAATTGCCTCCTTCCATAGTCCTTTACTTTGTAATACAGCACGCACTCGCAAGCGCCATATAAAGTAATTTTCACCTGTCAACTTCTCTACTTGACCAATAGGTAGATGTCCACTCGCTTCTGCCATGTCTATTTTCCTTTCTTTCTTTTCTCTTCTTTTGATTATTTAATTCTTGACTGCTTGGGTGACATAACCACTCTCTCTTACCACTTGTGAATTGTGAGGGAAAATGAAAAGAGAGTATGATGGATACTTAACATTTTACTTGCTTTATATTATACATCATTGGCAGAGTGCTGCAAACTGAGACAGCATAATAATAATAAAAAAAATTACTGTTGCACGTTATGTGCTAAACGCTCTAAGAACTCATTGTTACAAGGAAAAATAATTATACTCGTCAACATCAAAAATAACTTCAACAATTGAATATACTACTTGAATAAACATACAACTTGTAGAATCACTTTAAAATCGTTAAGTGTATATTAAATATTAAACATTAACAGGGAGCAAGGGTTAATTTCCAGACTGTATTATCTTTCCCATAACATCCTTATATTACTATATAATTCTGTTAAGTTTATTTAAGAGCGCTGTATATATATGTAAGTCCCAGGATAAGTCGTGCACCAGTACTAAACCCAGATATCTAAAACATTTCGTAGTGGCAATCTGAAGTTCGCCAATGAAGATAGGTGGGAAAATGGGGACGTTACGTTTATTACGCTAGTGAAAAAAACATGACCATTGTTTTGTCGGCATTAATGCTCACTTCGTTATTACTACTCCAAACGCATAATTTACGCAGTGCCTCGTTAAGCGCTTGTATAAGATTATTGGTATTCGCATTGGAGAATAATAAAGTAACGTCATCTGTGTACATAATAGTTGTCAAAGGGGCGCAAAAGGCAGGGAAATCATTAATAAATAGACTGAAAAGTAGTGGCGAATAAATACCCCTAAACTCCTAGTTATAATTGCTGATGACTTCCCAGAATACGGCAAAAAGTATTGCTTGTCGTGTAAGAAGTCAGCTCTCCAAGATAGAGAAGACCGCGGATATTATACAAAGTAGATAATTTCGATAGGAGTAGATTAGTCGAACAGTATCGTAAGCTTTGGCAAAATCCACAAACAAGGTGGCTACAAGCTTATTATTCGCCATTTCAGAGGAAATAAATTCACATGCCTTTTCTGTGTTTCTACTTGGCATGAAACCGTGCTGGTATGAACTAATATATTTATTTAAGTAAACGTATTGGGAAATGCGATTGTAGAATAACTTTTCGAATATCTTCGAGAATGCTGACAGTGCGGTGATAGGTCTATGATTAGTACATAACATGGGATCACTCTTCTTAAATATCGGGGTGACTCGAGCAAATTTTAGAAGAGAAGGGATGATACCAGAGGATATCGAACAATTAAATATAACAGCAAGAGGTGAGGCAATAACGTTCTTGACAGCGATGATAACGTCGGCTCGGAAGCCTGAAAGGTCCAGAACAGTGGTTGATTTCAATTGGTATTAGGTTTGCAGCTTTTGGGAAAGAACAAGTGCTGTTTGAAAGATGGGGCTAAACTTCTAGTATGGGCTCCTCGAACCGCCAAGAAAGCTTTTTTCGCTCGTGTTTCCACGGCGATCTGGCATTAAAGGTGGGTAGCAGTTTCGGCTGTTTCTCTGGGCTGTTAGCAATAGGTAATGGTCGTCACGTCCACTTGTAACTGATGAGCGACCTTGTCCTAACCTCCGCCAACACTTCCAGTCTTCTGGAAACGATTCTACAGTCGAGAAACGACACTTCATGACATTCCAAAGGCGTCAACAACCGTCTGTTCAGTTTGCCTCCCATAGCTCCCCACGCCACAGATTCCGGTAAATCTCGCGATCAAGGAACAACTTTCATCGATTCACGAGAATTCTAAACAATTACTTTGCACAGTATTGTTGAACTCGCGTGCTCCCCTAATTTTTGTGAGCAGCGTAGTTAATGAAACTATAGCGGATATAGGCGTGACCACGGAGAGAGAAGGCCTCCGCAATAAAACTTAATACATTGTTACATCATCATAGATAGGGCATTGTTATTCGTACTTCTACCAATAATAAGCCGTAAATTTACCCTATCTATGATGATATAACAGTGTATTTCGTTTCATTGCGGAGGCCTTCTCTCTCGGTGATCACGATATAGGCAAATATAATAAAATCTTGTAAACATTATAAGAAGGAGCTTTAGCTGTGAAGCACAAATACATTTATTAATTTATTGTGAGTAATTCAGCAATCATGCGTCGACAAAGCGATCTTCGCGCGCACGTGCTCACATTAAAAATGTTTAAAAGAGAAACTGAAAGTACCAGTGCATTCATTCTTGACGAATCAATTGTTATATGTCATGCCATTAATTTGGTATTTTTTACGGTCACTGTCTTAGCACGTGAATTCGACTTGAAGGGGTTCACGAAAAATCCTGAAAAGTTACTACAGCCGAGCTAAGACCTTGATGGCCATATTTCTGAAAACAGAATTTGAAAAGCAAATCCGTTTTCAAGTTATCGTGCACACAGCGGACAGCCGGACGGCCGACCAGATAAACGTACAGACCAAGCGTTTGTACGACCAAACTAAAGCTCCTAATAAATAATAATAATTACTAAAGTTTCACTTACAAGTTCGTCTTCTTTATATTTAGCGATTCAAGTTGTTCATTTTAACCTTAGTATAAAAGCATTTTGTTCAAAAGAGAGATGAAGTTGACTTCCATTACTTCTCAGACCAAAATAAATAAAATGGATATTGATGAATATTTGTTGGCCTAACATTCCATGCTTTATACTAAATTAATACCATGCATTTATTTATATTTTTTAAATTAATACCATCATATAGTTATATACCTGGCCTACAGTTTGTTGGAATTAGATGTAATTTGTTTTTGCCACTTGAAAACATAACGTGCTTTGGAAGAGACCGCTTTATTGATTCCAACATAACGAATCTTATTAACCTGTTTATATTCTGTTTACAGTCAAGTCTTTTATTTTGCGATAGGTACGTTCCAAAATAACCGCATATAAAAAAAACACAAACAAGACTTACATTGAAAAATTAGAAATCCGTATTTTTTTAAAGCGAGCAATGCGAGTTAAAATTGCCTATACTCGCATTAAAAGAGTCTACAGAAATTAAAGAGGCAGCTGCGGCTCGCGTGACATTTGGTCTTCCCTCCCCGTATGTGATACGGAACCGGAAATCTAGTAGTTCTGATAAAATTTGGGAGGAGATCACATTCTATTAAATGTTTTTTTTTTCTGAAAGAAATTGATATGGTGCTTAAAAATATACTTAAAAATAAATAATATAAAATTGCATATGAGAATCTGAATGTTAAACTCATGAATAACAAGTCGACCGCTTTTTCACAAAAGGATTATTAGGCATTGATATGTATATTTCGACTGTAAGGCAGTCTTCTTTCAACATGACTTTCTATACATCCATGCTTAATAAACCTTTTGTGAAAAAGCGGTCGACTTGTTTATTCATGAAAAAAATAAACTGTTTACCACAAACTTTTACTTTATAAAGTGCATTAAAATATAAAAAATGATTATTATTGATCTAAGGAGTTTAAATGATTAATTTTAAATTTAAATGTGGGTAGTCTCCTTCTAATGGGGAAAATCGTAAAATTAAAATTTAATAAAAACAAAAAAATAAAGTCACCAATCTTGAAAAACGATGAAGAAACTTGTGAGTTGGAAGAAAGCATAAACGATGTAGTCTATTGAAGATGTTGTTGATAGTAGAAATAAATTTAGTCTATTGAGGATGTAGATGAAGTCTTGTGAAGATAGTAGAAAACGATAATCTTGAAGGAAGTGTTGGTTTTGAAATACAGATGAAATTTTGAAGAGGGTGATCCAAATATTTGGGATAAAATTTATATAAAAGATTTTCGAGAATATTTCTCATCATCAGTAGGATAAAACATTTTTGAATGGTGAAAACAGTTGAAATAAGAATTTAACAATTGATATAAAGATGATGAAGCTAAGTTGGTTGTAACTGTTGGTTATGATTGTTGGCTATTCTATACTAGGGTAAGAGTTGCTTAAAAGTAGTGTCCATTTATTGTTTATCTCTATTGATGGCTTGGCTAAATTTTTGTTATTTGTAATGATATTTATTTATAATCTTTTTTTTAAACAATAAAATTTCATCTGTATTTCAAAACCAACACTTCCTTCAAGATTATCGTTTTCTACTATC
>JAHWFO010022959.1:348554-381609 GCA_023313115.1 Rhysida immarginata | reverse complement strand
GGCCATGACAGTCGAGGTTCCTGGTTCGAATCCGGGTCGCAAAATTTCCTTCCATTTTTCAATTGAAAAATCACTACGTGTGTAAACTTGTGTGAATAAGCTGTACGGAAGTGTACATAAGCTTAAACATGTGTAACTATGTGATACACATGTAAATTTGTGTACGTGTGTTTAAATGTGTATAAAGTTGTGTAAATATTCTATACAGATGTGTAAGTAGCTGTGAAAATATATAAACATGTATGTAAAAATGTGTAAATAGGTATATACGCGTATAGTAAACATTCCGTTAATGAGTCTTAAGTCTTGTACAGTCGAGTCAATTGACCCGAGAATGGCGACTCGGAAATTCGGGTCAAACAACTCTTACTGACATCTGTGTCCAATGACTCTCTTAAATGGGTCATATTGGAAGAATCATAGGACTCTCACAAGCGGGTCATATTAACTCTTGTTATGAATTGATGATTTAAAGAAGTGCAGAAGGAGAGGTCTCCCTCGCCGCCGATGTTGTTTTCACCATATCAGGTTGCAGAGGAGCACCTTTGGCTACTGAGACAGCTACGAAGACTACGTCATCGCAGCTTCAACTACCAGCTACATCACCTGCATTGGAGTGACGAGTTTGAACCTCTTCAACTGTGTTGGATGTCACCGAATAGTGAACTGTTTAACTAATGTCATGAGTACATCAACCAATCAGGTATTTTAAAGAGACTTGACTGTGAACTGAATTCTGAATATTTATGAACTAATTAAAAAAAATAATGCCTGGACCAGCGACTTTGTTTATGAATCATTGTCAGTGATGTAATTTTGAACGGTTTTCTGAATGAACATTCTAAAAGGTGGCCTCATTTATATTTTGAAATTTTAGTGAACTATACTAATGCAGACAGTTGACGTTAATATTGTGTTTTCCATTAAATAAACATTTTGAGGTTTTCATTAAATGTTTATACCAGCTAGTTTACTTCAACGATAATAATTGAGATGCATACGCGTGTATAATAAAAAAAAAAATGATCTTATTTCTTTCACTTCAAGAACTTTTATGAACAGTAACTTTTAATTTGTGAATGAAATTACATGAATCAGTGACTTGAACTTTAAATGATTCTATGTGAACATTATTTGATTAGTTATTTCAACTTTAAATGTCTTAAGGTTATTACAGATGGACAATCCTCGAGTAGATATGAACTGTTGAGAGATCTTGAATTAAACTTTAGTATCGCTGTATAATTTGCATAATCTATATTGAGTTAATATATACGATGTTGTTTAACTTAACTTTCGTTTATACTTTGAATAATTATAATTACTATTTATTCATTTGCTATCCATATAACCATTATACCTTTATTTATTTATTTATTTATTTATAATTAATAAAATTATATTCAGGATGTCATCCAGGATCTTGTATGGTCAGACACTAGTAAAGACTCCGGGTGAACATTAATTTAAATTAACAACAATCTAATGTAACTAAAAGATTACAGAAAACAATAATAGTAAAAACAAAAATGTTAGTAATAGATTAGTCAAAGCAAATTGAGTAAGTTAACTGTTACTTAAGAAACAGCATTAAATCAAACAAAGAATATATTGTATACAAGAAAATTACACAATGGCATAAGAATCTTAGAAGTTGTCAAAATTACTTGCTACTGATAAATTACTTAAAACATAAGATTTTAGATTCCGTCGAAACTTTGAAAACGACGCCTCATTACGAATCTCATACGTCGATACCGTAATGTGAAACAATTATTTCGATACTTTAACAGATTTTGGGGTGTAAATATTACGAGTTGCATAACTGTGCCTATCTTGCACCTTGGTTAAAACATGAGGGGAATTAACATCTAACATAGAGTTTGTTACTTTAAAAATAACAAGAGCTAAAGTGCAATTTAAATAACTGAAAGATCGAAAGAATTTTAAAAGGTTTAAAGTAACAGGATACTGAGCTAGCTGTAGGCACCCTTAATAGAATACGCAGAAACCATTTCTGCAGACGAAATATTCGATTGAGGTTGTATTGTGAGGTGGTTCCCCAAAACATACCACGGCATAACGTTGACTGTATCAATGCGTGATACAGTAACAAAAGAATATTATTAGGAAGATAGTGTAGCTTAGAAACCACCCCCATGTGCCAATTGAGCTGGTTCATCATGGCCGAACATGTTTATCCCACGATAAATCGTGCTCAAGGACTAGGCCTAAATATCTAAAGGAGTCCACCAATTCCACTGGTGATCCCATAAACGATACCATTAATCTATCGGTGACTATGTATTATTTGTTATGATTGAATAACTGAATAAAAATGGGGTGAGGGAGAGACACGAGATTGCCCACTGGATGGAAGCAAGAAGTCATCGTGGACGACAATCAGAGGTCAACGAACAACAGGTTTGGCTAAGTTTTTCATGAATTCATTTTGAAACACCTTTATTAATTCGAAAAGTATTATCTTAGGATAATTCCTTTTCTTAAAAAAAGGGAGCAATGTGGATCTTAGACTTTATTATAACCACAAAATATAAGCCGATTCAGATTTTAATTTAAGAAGCTTTCATGTGCTGATTTACCATCTATTTGGAAGAAGAAATTAGAATTATATTAATGAACAATTGCACATCTATACTAATATTATAAAGAAGTAAAGTTTGTGTGTTTGTATATTTGTTAAATTGTAAGGGGTAATCTCGGGATCTACTGAACCGATTTTAAAAATTCTTTCACCAATAGAAAGCCACATTATTGCTGAATGTCATAGGTTATATAAAAAACCGAAAAATAAAAAGGCTTTTACGTGGTAGTCGGTTTTGCAATCTTTAATATATGTCATTGACCTACGATATGCGTGGACCAACAATGTATGTCATGTCCTACAATGCTGAGTAAAGTTTCTGCAACAATAGGCTATAAAAAATTACTTTGGCTATGGTCATGGATGAAGAAATACAGGATGGGAAACTCCATTGTTTAAAGCGTGATTTTTTTTTCACTGGCGCTCTCTGGCCATTTGCGTGGGCATTACTCTCTGGCTAGCAGACAACTTTACTTTTCCTTATTGCCCTCGATGGCTCAGTGGTTGCATGATATCCTCTGATCAACACGTCCTAGATAGAAGGCCTGATAACGGAAACGTCATACATAGTTACATCATCATTAGTCGACCAAATTTAGGGCTTATTATTGGTAGAAATAGGATTAACAATGGTCGACTAATATAACAGTGTATGACATTTCCGGTATTAGGCCTTCTGTCTAGGTGGTGTTGCTCTGATGCCCGTAGATGTGGCTTCGATCCCGGCCGAGGATGACGAGGATTTTTTCAGGGGGAAAAATATTATTATCTATACTAATATTATAAAGAAGTAAAGTTTGTGTGTTTGTATATTTGTTAAATTGTAAGGGGTAATCTCGGGATCTACTGAACCGATTTTAAAAATTCTTTCACCAATAGAAAGCCACATTATTGCTGAATGTCATAGGTTATATAAAAAACCGAAAAATAAAAAGGCTTTTACGTGGTAGTCGGTTTTGCAAAGTGAATCGGAGAAAAAACGGTCGAATGCAGCAACACAAATGTATAACACACCAATACTGAAAGAAGAATTCAGAATTGTTCCAACAACCTCCGTTAAAAACTTCCTCCACCTATGTTTTCAACCTTTCCGGGTACGAGCTATATTTTTGTCACTGGTGTTTAGAGGGGTGTTTGATGAAATCATTATTATCTAATTTGCATAACTTCACTGCCCACTTTAGCTTTACATTTTGTAATACTGAAGGGTTGGTGTGCACTGGTTAATATTTTTCTTGATCCTTCCTCTTCATATAGGTCTCTACCACCCACTGTTCTCTGCTAGACCTCAAAGAGCCATATTTTTGTCGTTGACTGTAATTTCCATTGTTGCTTTTTGCATTTCTCAATTTTGCCATGGCGCTGTTTAACCTCCCTCTCTGATTGTTTCCAACAATGAAGGTTACATTGTTACTTGGACTAAGATGGTCAGGTGACTTTTCAGGGACTTTAAAAACAAACTGAATAAGCATTCATTTCATTTTTGTCACTGGTGTTTAACTTCATTTTTGTCACTATTTAACTCCCTCTTAAAATAAAAAATGCTATGCAAAAAATTTTTAATACGTTATGTATTATTTTTATTTTGCTTGCACAACATTTTGTTTATCTCTGTTGGTAACAAAACGGGAGGTTAAACAGCGCCATAGCAAAACTGAGAAATGCAAAAAGCAACAGCGCTGCGGGAGAAGGGGGCGTGGCCTATTACATCTGAGAGGTCGGTACCCGCGCGGCTCAGTCGCGTGGTCGGCTCCTTACATTAAAAATTACATTCTTTCATTAAAAATTAAAAGTCTTTATTTTCTGTACATTTTTAAAAAATAATTTCTTTTCAGAACTGTTTTCTGTTTATAGTTTTCATTTAATTTAGGTTATAGGTATTTAGTTTGTTTCATGTAGATATTTATTTAAGTTATACCTAGCTATTTAGTTTGCTTCATTTGCTTCATGTAGATATTAATTTAGGTTATAGGTATTTAGTTTGTTGCATTTAGGTTATGTTCATCTTGCTTATTTGCTTTATTTCTATAAAAAAATCTATTTAGAACAACTGTTCCATTTTTTAAATGTTTTTTTGAAAACACAACTGTCAATATGCCTAAAAGAAAATCTCAACTGTCTAGACATACATCCCAGACACGAGCGGCTACAGTACGCAGACTTGGAGAGACTTCCTCTGAGCATGAACAGCGCCTTGCGAATAGTGTCACCCAGAAACGATACAGTGAATGAAATAAATAAACTCATTTTAGAGAAAATTCCCGGTCAGGTCAAACACTATAAGTCTATTGATACGGTGTGTACTATTGAGGATACAGTGCACTATCCCCAAGAATTTTTAAATTCTTTGAACCCTTCTGGCTTACCTCCTCACGACCTTGTGTTAAAAGTTGGCATTCCTATCATGCTATTAAGAAACTTGAGCCCCCCCAACATGTGTAATGGGACAAGGCTGCTTACAAAAGAGTTACGGGACAATATAATCGTGGCGACCATTCTCACAGGGCCAGCAGTGGGACAACTGGCTTATATTCCGCGGATACCCATGATTCCCACTGATTTACCCATACCGTTTAAAAGGCTACAGTTTCCAGTGAAGATCTCTTTTGCCCTCACTATTAACAAGTCCCAAGGTCAAACATTCTCTCTGGTGGGCATTGACCTGAGAAAGCCGTGTTTTTCCCATGGGCAGTTATATGTTGGCTTATCTCGGGTTGGAACTCCTGATAGACAATATATTTTGCTACCAAATGATAACATTACATCCAATATAGTTTACAGAGAAGTTTTGAACAATTAAAATTACCATAACCAAACTAACTTTTCCCGCGACTTGATCCTCATGGAATTCGTTTATCGCAAATCCCGCAGAAAATGTTTTTTCTTTCGGACAGAGTTACTTTCGAATTTTGTATTAGCATGCAAATACAAACTATACCTACGTATAACCCTCCTTTTGGCAGTTAGAAATTAAAACATAACACTCTGTACTAAAACAGGATTATTAACATTATGCCCAACGAAGTGGGCACGGGTCAGCTAGTCATTTATATAAAATCAGTGACGGTGGACGTTGTCACAACAAAGAAAAAATTCTAACAATGGGTTATTTCCCGATTATACCGGGTGTTTCAAAAATAACCGGTATATTTGAAAAATCAATAAAAACTAAACGGGCAGCGATAGAAATACACCGTTTGTGATTTCGAAAGTTTGTCTGCCTGAAAATTTACTGTTGTCCCAAGCATATTGCAGCACACGGAAACATTTCATAATTCTTGGAAACGAACGTTCAATCATCACATTATTAGCATCTTGATTCTTCAAATATACCGGTTATTTTTGAAACACCCGGTACAAACGGGTGGGTTCGCTTCTAGTTTATTATATTTTTATACATCGTTAGAAGTTCTTCTCATAACGTTTTCGTCAGTTTTCAACGTTTAAATCAATTACATTTCTGAGCTATTAGTATTATAAGAAACATTTATAATTTATTATAATACAATCAATTGTCGGTGAAGGAGCGGGTTTCCTTTCTTGTAAGAAGAGACAGACAATGAGAACGGATGTTTGTCCACCGTGAGACATCGTTGGGAGCGGCATTCGCGTCTCTCCTCGGACTGATTTTGGCTGTCACCTGAAATAACTGATATCCGTGAGGGAATGTTTTTCTCTCGTCTCAACCAATCGTATATTAAAATTAATCCAAAAACTCCGTACGTCATCAATACGTAATCAAGAATAGCAATTTCGGACGTTTTCTTTTGTCAGAAGAAATAGTCAGTTGCCCGCCAGATGCGGAGAGACGAGTCAGTTGCCCGCCAGATGTAGAAGTGAACAGCCTAATTTGTCCGGTTAGAGGTGGACAGGAATGGAAGAGTTGCCCGTTCAATTGATGATGATAGACGAAGCTCCTGCGCATTTTGGCACCACTCTCAGGCAATGTATACACCACTCTTGTATACCTGGACAATGCATACAACAGTCGTTGGGTAGGACAGGGCGGTGCAGTTGCCTGACCACCACATTCACCAGATCTGAACCCCCTGGATTACTTTGTGTGGGGATACATGAAGACTCAGGTATACAAGGCACCTGTCACATCTATCGACGATCAGGTTGCCCGCATCGCAGCTGTCGGTGAGTAGCTCGAGGAGCAACCTCCTATATGCCATCGAGCAACTGAATAGTTACATTGCAGATGCGTTATGTATCCAGACTGGTGAACGTAATTTTGAGCACCTTTTGTAAGAGACAGGTGGATTAAATGGTATTTTCTCCTGGACGTATGAGTATGTCCTGTTGGTTTGTCTTATGTAGCGCGATAGCCTTACCCTGTATGCCAGAAAGCCATCTTGCTGGGGAAGCAACCCACTTTCTCTCCCCCATATCTCTAAAATGGAGGAGTTCCGACTCATTGTGACAAAATGCACTACTATACCACAATCTATTAAGTGTATCATTATCTACCATTTGTTTTTCGTCACCCTGTATACAGGGTGTTCTCGAATAAAGTGCACAAACTTGGGAGGTGGAGGTGATAGAGGGATCAAATCTAAGCAACGTTTCCCTCTTTCGTTTTTTTCACTGGGGCATTGTTTTTGAGATATAAAATGTTGAAATCCTACCTGCAGGAAATACGGATTTCGTTGTGGGGACACTTTAAGACATTGGTATATCAGACACCAGTGGGATCCGATAAAGAACTGGTAGTCAGAATCGCCGTAGCTGCGGACCACATTCGCGAAGAACCAGAAACGTTTGAACGTGTACGTCAGTCCATGCGGCGACATTGTGAAGCATACATTCATGCCAGGAGTCAATTTGAACACTTATTGTAAAACATTTGCATGTTTCATAAAAAAACAGGTCAGATTATTGTACTGCATGCAATGTGTTTTTGTTCTTTTTATTACATGATTGACCAATGACTTTGACATATTCCAGAAGCACAGGGTGAGTGGCATATTATATCTACGTCACATCCAACATTTTTATCTCAAAAACAATACCCCAGAGAAAAAGAAAAAAAGTGGGAAATGTCGCTTAGATTTGATCCCTCTACCACCCTCCCAAGTTTGTACAGATTATTCGAGAACACCTTGTATATTAATATCATAGTACTCTGTATAGTTTAATAAAAGCAACCACCAATAATTTTATAGTTTATTTTGCCTTTTAAAAAGTCGGATGGCTCAGGGTAAAAATTAAGCACAGTTCCACTTTTATTGTTACGCAATTTATAATGCGTTTGTAAACCTAAAATTGAACTAGCCATGTAAAAAACTTGTACTGGGCTTTATATAAAAATTAAAAAAAATAAAAAAAACTGTACGGAGGGGGGTTTTATCCGAAACTTCGTGCGATTTCTGTTCGTGATAATGAAATTTGGGGATGTTGGGGCAAAAAGTTTGTTCGCACTTCGTGTTATCCTAAATTAATTATTGGCGGTTAACCATAGCATAGATTTCTACTTGCGTTTGCAGGGACCCAAAAAATAATTCATAATAACTAGGTGTTCGTCTTTATCGAGTTCGTTATAACGAGATTTTACTGTAAATATTTCCACCCATAGGTATAAAAGGACTATACGAAGCGTTGTATAACTCTGCAGTAAAAGCGCTCACCTTAACATCTACCCACACAATTAGTGTGCAATCCAAATCCGATTCATGAATCAGTTGAAGAAACCATGACCGATTGCTCATAGAATCAGCCTAACTCAATTCGATTTTCATCGTCACATATGTGTCTCATTTGTTCGGTATATTGTGCTTACAAATTTTTTTTTTGTATGGATGGAAAGTGGGGCGAGTGGATTTTTTTTTTAGAGAAAAAAATAATTTAAAAACTGCGATATTCCAGACGGGTGGGGACAATAAACGTAGAATTTATTTTGCGTGGACTATTGTAAACTCTGTAAAATTACTTATTTAGACATTTTAAACATTTAGTCGGTAAACTGAACATGAATTGGAAAAAAAGTAAATGATTTCCATAAATCTAAACTTTTATTTATAAACTCACCATTTAATAAATACCCAGCGAAATCTAAAAGCAAAAAAAAATTTATTTTTAATAGGTACACGATTCCAAGTGAGATTTCAACAACTGTTTTAAGATGTATTCCATCTAGTACATCTTACGGGAATTTTTATAAAAGGAATTTTACATCATGTAGATTAACAAGTATAAAAATAAAGCTTTAACATCATAAATTATTTAAATTGTGAGAGCAATCTACTGATGGCATCCTTATATTCAACAGGTGTAGCTGAAATCACAGTAGTTTTCACACGAGTTTCATCCTAGAATAAAGAAATAAAATAATTTTAAACAGAAAAACAAACATATCAAAAATTAGTATTTTCATTAAATCATAATGTTCCTGCTGATCATACATATAATCTATTAGCTAAGATATTCTATATCTGCAGATACCAATTCTCACAATACGGCACAAACAGGTCTTCTTTACGACAACTTTTTATTCATCATGAATATGCATATTTCAACAACCAAAAGTTTGGGCCGTTTTTGATTGTTGAAATTTGATTGTTGTGGGGACAGAATTTCTATGTATAATTACATAAAAATATTTTTAGCATATGTGGAAAATTAAATATAAAAATTAAAAATACAGGGCGTGTAGATTACTTGAGGACATGCTGTAGATAGTAGAACAAAACACCAAATATGCCAAACAACTTATTTTATTCATACAAAATTAGGTACACAAATGTAGGAAGGGTTGGAGAACAGGTTTATTCGATTAACCACCATTAGCAGCAATGACTGCTTCAAAGCGAAACCAGAAGCATTGACGTGCCTAAATGAAATTGTCTTTCTGGATTTGACAGAACCAATGGTATTGTGGGAATGTCGATTAGCTTTGTGTTCAACAACGCCCAGTGGAATTAGTTGGTCACAAATTCGGCGTGATGTGATCATGCAGATGGGTTGCCATCCGTTCTTGTGTTGTCACAACTTTATAAGCAGGTACAAAATCCTGTTGAAAGACATATGCCATTGCCAATGCTGTCAATCCAGGGCTTCACAACTCTTTGCAGCATCATAATGTAGCCAGCAGCATCCTGTGGAAAGAAGTGGGATGGCATGACGTGTCCTTCGCTATTCACCTAATAAAACCATCACAGTTGTGGGAAACTTTGTGTCTATAACATTTGGGACATCCAAGGGATCTGCACATAACCATCTATCATTTCACCAGTTCATCTTTTGGTCCTGATCGAAATTTCGGAGAGGGGGGGGGGGGAAGGGCATGCCAGATTCCTCCGGTTGTTTGCCCTTGTTCGAAGAAGTCGTTCTTGTGTTTTCACCAACATGAACTGCCCTTTCCTCAGAACATACACGAGACCTGTGAGAAAAGTATCCGACCTTCGGCCGGGAAAAAAAAAATTACACACATGGAACATTGGAAACTAATCACCCTCAAAGTAGTCTCCTTGGGACTCCACACACTGCTCCCAGCGGTGCCGCCATTGTTGGAAGCATTCCTGGAAAGCGTCTTTCGGAATGGAGTTTAGCTCGGCTGTCGTTGCAGCCATAATATCTTCTCTTGTCTGAAATCGCGTTCTTTTCAATGGCCTCTTGAGTTTGGGGAACAGCCAAAAGTCGCAGGGGGCCAGGTCAGGAGAGTAAGGAGCCTGTTGTACCACGGGAGTCTGTTTTTTTGCCAAAAAAGTCTGAATCAAGTTTGGTTTTTGAGGCGCCATTTGCCTGTTGACCACAACTGCGGTCTCTTGCGCCACACTGCATTACGTAGGTCACGGAGGACATCCCTGTAGTACTCTTTGGTGATTATTTGACCCTGTGGTGCGTACTCGTGGTGTACCACACCGCGAGAGTCAAAGAAAGCAGTCAGCATCACTTTCACATTGCTGCGCACTTGGCGGGCCTTTGGTCGTGGTGACGAGGAATGCTTCCACTGTGACGACTGATGGTTTCCACCTGGCTGTCGCCCAGTTTCTGGCAAAATTTGATGCAGTAACGCTGCTCCAGTCGTTCTGTCATTTTCCTTCAAATCAAAAACCGACGAGAGCACAACGCACTACCTTCCTCTAATGCTGATTGCCAGCAACTGACGCTATTGAGAGGCGGGAAAAAATTCACGCACACGCACAAAGGTTCAAGGTCGGCTTATGCAAGCACGCGCGATCCATCCGTCAGGTTTTCGCAAAAAAAAATTAGGTCGGATACTTTCCTCACAGGCCTCGTATAATGAAGGTCCTCATGCACAGTACGGATTGTGTGCTCGGAAACTTGGAGGTCTCGGGCAATGGCTCTGATGGACTTTCCTGGATTTACATCGATGTTTTGCACTTGTTATACAAGTTGTGTTGTTCTGATACAGTTCAAATGTTGTGTGTGCTTTTTTTTTACTTAGCTACCGGCCACATATGTCCGCCTGAGCAACTCGTTCCGAACTGTGTTCACGAACGATCTGGCGACTTTCAAAATGTTGCAATTTCTACATCGCTGTGCTGTGCATGTAGCGCAATGTTCATGGTGTCTCTTTTCATTTCTTGCGTTAGCTGATAGTCCACCAATGATGCTCTGTAAAAATGGAAGTATAGATATTAGTGTGCATGTAACAGCAGGTGCTTAATCACATGTTCTCAAATACCCTATGCGCCCTGTATATTATGTCAATTACTGTAAATATTCATTTTAATAATACGAGGTTTGTTCAAGCATTTTTGCCTCCTGGTTCGTAACTTTTTTGTTTGTTAACCGATTTTCAAAGCGCTCTTTGTATCTGATACTTTCATTTGTCCTCTATGCAATGCACTATTTAGTTTTCAACATAGTCCTCATCCCTTTCCACGCATTGCACTAATGCTTGACTAGTCGGGTGAACCCGTTGGAGAGGAATTCCGGGGTTGTCATCGACACCAGGATTGAATAGCAGCTTTTGCAGCACGATAACGCCCGTCCGCACACGATCGCCACTCACAAGAGGTGTTGCAGCGCCTTCAGCTCAAAGATGGAAGACTTTGCACCTTTTGACTTTCACCACTTCCCAAAGAAGAAAGAGCACCTTAAGGGACACGAGTTACGTTGTGACGACGAGGTGAAAAATGCCATTCAATCCTTGTGTTAACAACAACCCCGAAATTCGTTGGCGCAATGCGTGGAAAGGGATGGGGACTATGTCGAAAAGTAAATAGTGCATTAAATAGGACAAATGTACCGTAAATGCTCGAGTATCAGATACAAAAAGTTTTGAAAATCGGTCAACAAATAAAAAAGTTACGGACCAGGAGGCAAAAGTTCCTGAACAACCCTCGTAAGTGCTCTGAAAAACCAATAAATATCAGACAATAACTCACAAATGCTCAAATCCCCCAACATGAGATAAAAATCCATTTTGTTGGAGGTTTTTGTATTTTGGGAACAAACTAACAAATATGTGGTGTCTGAATCTTCTAAAGAAATTTTTGCAATAATTCAATCATCAGCGTTAACATAACAGATGTAAATAACAGACTAACATGCATTTTATTTGGGTAGGATAGATAGAGGCTCTGTTTCCACTAAACTTGCTACCTTAGCAAATACTTGTGTAAACTCAGGCAGACAAGAAGCCAGAGGAACCCAAGTAATCATTCACAATAAGCAAAGGTAAAATAAGAATGATGACTGTCAATCAAGAAACAAAAACACCAAAAGTTGATAAAAATATAACAGAACATTAACAGAGATAAATAAAAAATATAAAATAAAAGTTTTAAAGCACACACTTTCACCTTAAAAAGTACAGTAAAAAGTAAAAAATCTAATTTAAAAAAAAAAAAGTAAAGTGTGATGGTGCGTTTTTTTTATTATGTAGTATTTTCTTGTTAAAAAATTTATATTAAATGAAGATTCCATCCCACTTCTGTGAATTATAAAACAAAATTGAGTATGTAACAATGCACAGAATTCCTGCTGTTCGGGCTTTTCTTAGAATTGATAGATATTACAGGGTGTCTATTGAATTTTTTTTCCAAAATATAGTATATTTATAGGATTTATAGGACCCACTTTAAGGAGATGATAGTATGATTTTGTAAACTTTTAATGTGATTTTAATGAAACAAAAACAAAATTGTATCAACACATTTTTTGTATGATATACAACATTGCTATGTAATATTTTAACTTTTCATTAATTTCTTTACGCTTTCAAGTTCTTTGTTTAGAACATTCAACTCTTCCTCTTTTTGTCGCAACATTTTTTTTTTCTTTACTTGCAAAATGTTAAAGTCTTCTGCAGCTCTCTTTTGTTTTTGTTTTTCAGCATCGTTTGCTTCTTTTTGTTTCCTTAATGCATCATTCCTTCGATTTGATGCATTTTTGACTGAAAGCATCATTTTCTTGGTAACTTGCCACCTGCTGCTGTAACTGCATCATAGACCACTCTTTGTGCAACTACTGTTTTCTCTTTTAGGCATTCCTCATTAATAGAAAAGCTTCTCTCCACAGCAGCATTGCCATGTGATAGTACAAGAATCTGCCAACTAAATCCAAGGAGAGAATCGTTAACCGACTGTCTTTCCATTAGCTCCGGCAACACGTGGTCTAGCCTTGAAGTGTTACGATTAAAAAGACGGGGGGATTCTTTAACATCACTTGAATTACAAAACCACAAATATTCCCTCTTCACAATATCTACTGTTGTGGTTGACATTCTATTGTCCTCTACGAAATCCAACAGACCTGCTGACACACGATTTTCACTCTGCATCACATTTGGATCAAAATAATTTGTACCTGGTACAAGCCTGAACTTTAATGGTGATTTTTCAAAAAAGCTTTTCACATAAGCTTATTAAGAAGCCACGACAGTCCTTATGAAATGCAACCACATCCACTTGTGTCATCCCCTTACAACCTTTCCATGCTGGAAAACTAATTTCAATACTCGTGCAGAGAAGTATAATGTTCTTTGATACTGATGTCAATCTTGCATACCTTTAAAGAGTGTGTAGCAGTGACCATCACATTTTTTTTAATGAATCACTTCATAGGACCTTGTCTGCATAAAGAAATGGAATTTGAGGTTCATTGCATTGATAGACCATGAGAAAGACTTCCAACTCTAATGCAACAGACTGAAAAAATCCAAGCTTTGCTTCCAACACACTCTTTCAAAAAATTCTTTAAATTTTGTGAAATTCTCACTTTGTGGTGGCTCAGATAACTTAGATACATTCTCCCTTGAACACGGAAGCAAGCTGATGGCATGCTCTGCTGCTGCTGAATTTTCTATCCATCTGATTGCGCAAAAATTTCTTACGGAAGATTGAAGAACCTGTGATGTCACTAAACTGCACTCTTCGAGGAGTTCTTAAACAAATAAAATAGGCAGCGCAAAAAATAATGAATCTGCTATTTGCACTTGTTATGGGCAGGTTTGAATGCTCTATGAACTATATGTAAGGAACAAGTTCCCAAGTCAAATAATATTGGGTCATCTGGATTGCTGTTCTCCATAAATTTCTTTATTTCTGTCAACACCTTCAGATTCACATTTGGACCATCCAATGCTATTTGCAGAATCATTTTGAAACTTACCGTGTGTTCACTTAAGGACACTAGTAATGGTCCAAGTAAGTGATCTGCTGTGGTACGTCCTAAAAATGACAAGGTCAAATATGGTGTGGACACTTCTGATTTTTCATTACTCTAGTAACGAATTACAATATTCATTTGTCTCTTCCGAGCTATCTTGTTCAGGCTTTCATCATGCATCACGACTTAGAAATTGCTCTGATGAAATACACGTGATAATTCTTCTTGAAAGTATGGGGCAAGACCATACGTAATTGTATAGGCAATCTAGGTAAAGGGGGGTTCAAATGCAGTTGACTAACATACATACACATGACCAAAATGAAAGGAACTACAAAATCTTAAAAAAATAAATTTATAGGATTGGTAGGGAATTATAGTACAGGGTGATTACAAAAGAACTTCACACTTAAAAATTTATTACCTCAAAGCTATTCAGAATATAGACATACCACATACGAATTCTTAAAGAAAAACTCTTGAAGTTTATTGTGACACAGTTAAAGATGTTCAATATGCCCCCCTGTCGTGACACGGCATATATCAATGCGGTAGTCAAATTCATCCCAAACCCGCATTAACACATCTCCATCAATCCCACGTATCGCTACCATAATGCGTTCTTTCAGCTCGTCTAGGTCACGGGGAAGGGGTAGGGTGAAGACCTTGTCCTTTACACACTCCCATAAAAAGAAATCACATGGTGTGAGGTCAGGGCTCCGCGGTGGCCACTTTGCAAGTTCCAGGTTATTGTTTGCTCGACCAATCCACCGCTGTGATTTCTTTTTATGGGGGTGTGTAATGGACAAGGTCTTCACCCTACCCCTTTCCCGTGACCTAGACAAGCTGAAAGAACGCATTACGGTAGCGATACATGGGATTGATGGAGACATGTTAATGCGGGTTTGGGACGAATTCGACTACAGGGGGGCATATTGAACATCTTTAACTGTGTCACAATAAACTTCCAAGAGTTTTTCTTTAAGAATCCGAATGTGGTGTGTCTATATTCTGAATAGCTTTGATGTAATAAATTTTTAAAAGTGTGAAGTTCTTTTGTAATCACCCTGTATATTTATAGGAATTAAAATACTATTTTCAAAATATAGTACCATTATAGGAAATATAGGAATTACAGGTCAGTAGACACCCTATATTAGAACTTGCTATTTCTTGAAAATCTTTAAAAATGAGCAGTAACTGGAGATAATGGAGAGTTAACAGACTATTGAGACAAGTGGAAAGGTGAAAGAGGATGCAGTTTCTTCGCTTGGTGCTGTATTGGTTTTGCCAATGCACTGCTGCAACTGAGCAAATGGTAAGCGTGTCAACAGAAGAAATGACGACTGCTAGACCACACAAAGTGATGAATAGCCAAGTTTTGTTTAAGACATCGAGTGCAATTGTGAAAACAGAATACCAAGTACTGAATAACCCCATTGAGATTGTTGGCATTGCAGAGCACACAAGCAAATGTTCTACCTTCAGAACCCTAACAAATATTCAGATGATTGTGTGTTTGGAACCTTGAACAGTGTAAACCTTCCAGATGTGTGGGCAGTTTCCCTTTCCTTTTTCAGTGGCTTGGGTATAAAAGGATGCCAGTCAGTCTCAGGCGACAGTTTACGATATAATAGATAATGCATACATCAACTCGACTCTTCAAATTAACAAGCAGACAATATTGTGCTCTTTAATAATCGTTTAACGGATACCTCTTAATTCATATCTATCGAAATGCCACCAAAGAAAAGAAAGAGTGATAATCAGAGAAGACAAAAAGTTATTCGGGCGTCAGAAACATCAGAACAACGGAAGCTTTGTCTAAAACGGGAAATTGTAGAATTACTGAGATTGTTCTGTTATTATTATTATTTGAGTTATTATTTAACTTCTTGAGATTGTTCTGTTTACCTACAACTGGAATTATTCTGGGCAATGCCGGATGCCTCTGCTAGTCCTAAATAAAGTCGAGCCTTTTTTTTATAATCACAAGTTTATAAATGGAAAGTCTATTATAAACAGACAAATTATCAGAGGAAAAAAATACAATTAGACTGAAAGGACTGTACTATGATCAGCGTTCTTATCACCAATATTTTAACTATATTTGATCCAGGGAAAGTGGAGTGGGCGGAACCTAGAAGTTCTGAACTGGCCAATCAGAGAAAGGTTTGATCATGCGACTGATCATTCCTGGTTTACAGGTCTTAATTGTGAAGCGTTTTATAACATTATTTTACTTTTTAGTCAAACTACGTTATAATGCACTTTAAATTTTAAAATAATTATGAATACACTTAAAAAAAAAGCTGTATCCTGTCATGTTATATAAATTTTATATGTTTAACTAAAATTTTATTTTTATTTTTTTATTTTATTTAAAATTGCAAGCAATTGAAGCAATTAAATTGAAGTCAATATGACATTATTATTTTATTCTTTAATAAATAACTTTCACCTCTTTTGCTATTTCTTTTAATGAATTAGAATTAAAAATGAATTGCAATTAAATATTTATTTACTACAAATATTTTAATTAAAATTTAAAAATAAAGGTTTTTTTTTTTGTTCATTTGCTGGCCATTAAAATCGCCTTTTAATGAATTAGTCTTGAAAAAGACTGTTTATTAAAAAGAATCCAAACTAGGGAGATTGCGGGAGAAACGTTAACGTCATCCCACTCTTCATCGCTGCTGCTATCCTCGCTGTTCACGTGAATTATTAGCAGCTCTACTTACTCCTCAATTAAACAAGTATCAGTCGGGAACATTTACCAGACGGAATAAAGCGCCCACAATATGCTTCGCCGCTGCCCTCCCCGTCGTAATGCCACTGGCATTCTCGGCCATGATACGCATTTACCCACGTTTCATCTAAGTATACAAATGTATGTGATGGATCCCTACATAGCAGCTGCATCTGTCGTAAACATAGGCAACATTGCACTACTACATCTGTACGTTCAATATAAAACTTTCAATTGTCGATTTTTCTTTTTTTTGATACGGAGTTTTTCATGCATGATGACAGCGAAGGAAGATCTTGATCCAGGGTATCCAGTCCTCTCTTTAAACTTCGTGAAAACATTTGTAATTGTAGGATAATCTCCTTGTCGGTGTATTTCAGCAACATATGCCCATGCAACAAAGTTCAAATTCATCCAAGTTTTTAACTTGTGACTCTCTTACCCTCCTCTTCTTCCCCGGCATCGAAAAAGGTGAAGGGTTTGGCGCGCTTGCTTGCGTCTCCGAATTAGGCCTAGTTACGTCCTGAAAGATTCTTCGAACGGATGTCGCCGATACTTGTAGATGTTAACTCTATTAACGCAGAAATGCTTTTATCATGATCCTTATCTTTGAAATAAGAAAATACATTCCACACAATCTACTTAGCTTGGCTGTGAAGAGTTCGTCCTCGAATTCCAAAGGTGTTGTAGATGAACTAGCCATTATGATCGCTGGTCACTGCTGCACAGTGTGAATGGATTGACGCTCTCGTAGATAATGAAGAAACCCCATTATTCCTTGCGCGTCGATTGCCTGATATGATTAATCGATATCAACACTAAGCCACGCCTACACCAACTTACCGTGGATGAACTATAATGACATCCATGCCTTAACTTCATCTATCAAAATTCAGCCCACTTCATCGTAATGAATGAACAAAACACTTCACTGGCACAACCAAAACAATTCACAAATAAATTTTAATATCAGTGTTTTTTTTATTCAAAGAATCAAGTTTTGGATGTAGTTCTGAAATACACATACAACTGCCAATACCTTTGATTTCCTATAGAATAACTTAAGTAAGCATTTACTTTAGTTAAAGTACATGTATTTACTTTACAGTTAATAATCGAATTATTCTGATATAGTATTAAATCATCCCATGTATATTTATTCAATGCAGCATTCTCCACAGAAATTTTTACGATAAGGTGGAACGAAGAAATATGACAAAAAATATATATACTCAAGAGTTTCATTAAAACTTTGTTCAATTCGCAATGTGGAATTATAAAAAAATCATGCAACCTTGTCTATTCTAAAGGACATGGGGAGAATACTACAAATGAAATAATGTAATCGGTTATTACAAAGGATCGATGAGGTTTTGCAAGCAAATAAAATAGCTATTTCCTGCTGTACACAGGTGCAATTTGAGCCATTAGGATGAGCAACTGTGCAAATGCAGAAGGTGTAAAAGCTCAGCTATCCAGTGATATATTCTTCCATAGCACTGGATTGGCCACACTATAAATGACGACAAATTTCTCCCATGGCCATTCATCAGACCTCACGAGATTATTTTCTTTGGGAATTTATTTAAACAATGTTTACATACCACAGTTATCCACATCCATCCAGAAACATCATGCTCATATAACATGTGCACTATAGGTCTTAACGCTGGACATGCTTCATTGGGTATTTGATTATAGCGTTAGATGCACACGTACAAAAGCTAAGAATAATGCATCTAAAAATTGGACAGTTGCACCCATGTCCAAGGCAGGTAAATGGCCATTTTATGTGCTTATGAACCCTCACAATTCTTTTATAAAGACTATTTAAAAAAAATAATTGTATAGACTATCCAGTGTTGTTAAAAGTGGATTAATTTTTTCTGTCATTGTAATTTTATTTTAGAGTTTAAATTTAGAAAACAAAACAGAACTTACATTAAAAGTTTCCATTTTGGCCCTTAATTTGAAATTGTAAGTCTTAAAATTGGCTGCAAAAATAGCTTCATGAAACTGATTTTCATCCTATTTAAAAAAAAAAAAAATTAAATGGACACAGTTCATTTTACTTTTTCTATAATTCTGCAGTTTTACATTCATTGTCAATTAAAACGAAATTCATTGAAACTCGAATCTGTTCCAACTCTAAACGGGCTTAATTCTGGTGACTTCAAGAACAACGACGGCAACAGTTAGACATTTGCTAACCGCCGAAGGAATGAAGTAGGCTTATCCGTGTCACAAGGTATGTGCACGAGTAAAAATACAGTTTTAAATTTAAACGATAATATAAATTTCACTAATAACACATTATAACATGCTCATCACTTATAAATAGTGAAACAATAAAATATACGACAGAAACTAGACACGGTAAGCAAAAAAAATGCTACAAAGTTGGTTGAAAACAACAGCAGCGCTGTTATTTCACACAGCCGCCACTTGCCTGATTTTTAGCTTTGGTTACTACGAGAGTAATCACACTTACTAATTCTATTTGCTATGGTTATACATATGGGTTTACCTATAGATTCTTTTTAACCATATGTTTTGTCAGGGCGTGCCGAGACAAGTATTTATTTTTTTTGTCTGCGAATAAGATGCCCTTCAAGTTGAAATATTCTAGCTTCATCACACAAAAAAATTTTGATTTTTGCATCCCACACTATTTTGCATCTCAATTAAAATACAAACTTTTCACAATTTAGAGATAAATACTGATTGGTAAACTGACTTGTATATAGCATTTACCTGTATTGGCTTGAATCTAAGCCAACCCTTAAATTTTCATGACGTTTTGGACCGAAAAAAGTTTGTTTCATTGACAAACATAAATTAAAAATTAAAAAAATCAATAAAACAACTCTACAAATAATTAATTCAATTTTAAAACTTTTTATTTCGAGAAAAAAAAGTATGGTGAGCATTACTTATTGCAAATATTTATCAAAAGTATAAAACACAAATATTATGAAAACACGTTCAGTTTAATTATTCATTCCAAAGTTGTGACTAAAGTTTCTTTTTATTTGATTCTTTTTTTTTAATTGCATTTTGATTCCTGCAATGAATCTTTCTGACTATTAATAGTTTGTCCATCTTTGATCGTGGTTTATGATCTGAATTTATTATTATATCATCTTATTTGGTTAATATGTAAATGATTTTCCATAGTTTGAGACTTTATAGTAAATTCACAGAATTCACAGTAAAAAAAGTCATAAAAGCTGGTGTCGGCAAACATTAATGACGGGCGGCC
This sequence comes from Rhysida immarginata, assembly GCA_023313115.1. Lineage (NCBI taxonomy): Eukaryota > Metazoa > Arthropoda > Chilopoda > Scolopendromorpha > Scolopendridae > Rhysida > Rhysida immarginata. The sequence continues at coordinate 361,413 of JAHWFO010022959.1, read as the reverse complement.
GTGAAATTCAAATGGAAAATCATGGCCACCCATTGCTAATGTTCACTGACACATCTTTCGTGACAGTTTCTTTTCCCAGCGTGAATTTCTTGATAAATAAACTGAAGTTTGCTCTGAACTGGGTGCCACATCATTTTCATTATCTAAAATAAAGGCAAATGTAACAAGAAGAGACAATACAATAATGAATCCATTAATGCAACATGATCTGGAAGCAGGTTTCTTCGGGAAAGTTAAGGAACACAGCTCTTAACTTTTACCCATGGAGAAGTTAACCTTTTATCTTTCTCCATGCTTTCATCCTGTTTAGGGAAAATGTAGGATATTTTGAAAGCTTTTTATTTTTTTAATCATTGCGATTTTGACAATTTCCCAATCAATTACCAACGATCTCACTCTTTGCACATCCATATTACAATAGATCCCAAAAGTGTATTCATGCGTATCTCACAATAATAAAATATCGCGTAAGCATCTCTTAAGTGAAACATGATTTATGAACCATACATGAAACCCAAATTAAAAGCTTAAAATTAACTTTAGTCAAGTTCTTCATGCATATTGCGATTTATCTGTACAGTTATACCATGGTTATTAGAAGTTAGTGGTTGGTCAACTCCTTTGTTCTCGACGCTAAAAACAAACGTAATTGGGGAAAACTGCTCCCACTAGGTGGCTTCGATGTGTCAGTAGTATATTGACCAACATACATTAAGCTTAGTTTCAATGGAGACCTTCGCCAGTGCTCATTTCTTTTGCTTATTTTTAAATTTTTAAGCACGGTTATTTTTTTAATTTTGTTATTATTTAATGTTGGGTATTTGTTCTAATTTTTTTTTTTCTGTTTTATGAAAAGTTTTTGTATTGCATGGTGTTTGAATACCTTTTAATTTGGTTATTTTTTGTACGTTTTTTGAGTCGTTTTATTCTTAATATTTCTATGAATGAGCAGTCTATTAATTTTATTGTGTATTTTGTTACTGAGAAATTCTATTTTTATTATTATATAAATAATAAAAATAGCAACTTCTATCAATATTATAAAAATAACTTATATTTTTATTATATAAATAACTAATTATTTTGGGTATATACAACCTATGACAATTAAGTTCGGTGAATGAGTTCACACAACAAAATGCAAAACAGATAGAGCCACATTTACTTTATTGTCCTTCGAAATAATCACCCTGGAAGGCAATACACTTTTGGGATAAGGTGTATAAGTCCTGGAAGCTCCTTAGGGATGGCTTTAAGTTCACGTGTCACATTTGCTTGGATGTCCGAAATGTCCGCAAATCTTAGTCTCTTTAAGGCCCGTTTCAGGCGTGGGAACAAGAAAAAGTCTGCCGGTTCCAACTCTGGTGAATAAGGTGGATGAGCTATGGGTACGACCCCTTTGTTGGCCAGAAACTGTTGCACGATTACGGCAGTGTTCCTTTTGATCCATTATCCACAGTTACATGCGCACGCTACACCTTCAACTGAAGAAATGAGCATCTGCTAAACCATTGCACACACAAACGTGACCTGTCTGAATTTGCTTAAACAATGACTGGGCTTGTATTCACATGCATTGTTACTCGCGTAAAGCTCGCACAGATTAGGGTGTGACGTCATTCACCGAACTTAATTGTCAGAGGTTGTATTATGGTGAGGTTAGATTTTTTTTATTCATTGAAATTATTTGATATTAATTTTTGGTGTACAGACTTTAATGACAGATAATGTGGGTTTATTTGGGGTTTTCTTATACCTCAAATATTAATTTTAATATTTTATTATTTTTTTTTGATTTTATTATCCTCCATGTAATTGATTGTAAAAGTTAATGGGTGTTTTTATACAGTTAATGGTGATAATTAAAATGTCATATTAATATTTTAATTAAATTTAGATATTTTGCTTATGTTGTGGGGTATTTAATTATTAGTATTCCATACGGTTGTGAGGTATTTATAAATATTTGTGATAATAGGTGATAATGAACTACCCAGAGATTCACCTGTTTGGGTATAAATTTTTTAATGAAACATAAATTGATACTTTTTATGATTTTTAATGTTGGCATAATTGGAATATTTTCATATATATATATTTACTAGCTGATTACCCGCGGCTTCGCCCGCTATAATTGAAAGAAAAACACAGTGCTATTAAATAGTAACAATAATATGATTCCATACAAAATTTCACAAAAATCAACAAAATTGTTTTAAGAAAATTAAAAGATTATATAATAACAGAATATATTAAATCCAAAATTATTCAAATATTGTAATTGGCACCATAAGTTATTTACAAAAAAAATTATTAAGTTATTTATTATTAAAAAAAATTTATAAGTTATTTATTAATTCTAATTAAGTTATTTACAAAATAGGCTTCTTTATGAAGTTTACGTTCGTAATTTATCTTGATTTTACCAAATTTTTTTTTTTCATTTTACTTTTGCACGTTTTAAAATATTTCCTTCGCCTTGTTCACTCTTTCTCATGTTTTATCAGTTTTCTACTTATGTCTTCACAAAGCAGATGTAAATTACTCACGGACTTTTTTTCACAAAGCCTTCGTGGATTATGGGGCCCAACCAGGTTTTAGGCTTTGGTCTTCATGGCAATCGCCATTACTTCATCATTCACTGAGGCGTTCGCAATTCTCTCGCTTTTCGTGAATTCACGCCAATTCCACTCGATTCACGGGAAATTCACTAGTGGAAAAAGTGGCTGTTTCGTGAACGCACCTACTGTGAAAAAACAACCAAAGTTTTTCAGTCAGTGTTGATGTTAAAATGCGGCACGGCAGAAAAAAAAACCCCACGAAAAACAAATTCAGCTGGAGAACTCAGACCTCAGAGACGCAAAACTTCCGTTTCGTTTCTCCTTTTGGGGGCTATGTTGTCGTTCATTGAAAATGAACTACAGACAGGTAATCTAGATCTAATCTGCTGTTCACTTGCACCCTAAGACTTATTCATACTGTAATTTAAAATGGTAATTATATAACATGAAATACTATGGTTTTGAAGGCATTTTCAAATTGAAGCGGACCGGAAGTACCGCCATTAACGATCGAAAATTTGAGCGAAACGATTCACTATACAACGTGCGATGTTGGCGCCATCCGATGGCAAAAATTGTCAGTGGGCAAACAAACAATTTTGTTGGTTGTCATGGCGAACGAAAGCTGAACTGGGAACTGGCGTCGACGCAACTGGAAAGGCAAACTACTTTCACTTGTAAGCAATGGTATTTTCTTTTCCATGCATAATTATTGCCCGTGTTGATACCATTGGTGATACAAACACGACAAGCCCATTGTTCTACTCATATCATAACAGAAAATGAATTTTATATATATATATAAGATGTATATATTTTAGTATGTCTATTGTAAAAATTTGGTCATGATATCAGGTTTGGTTGTTTGCATTAATCTTTATAGTATAAAGTTTATACCGATACTGAATTTTTTATGATTTAATTAAAAAATTTTATGATATATATTAAAATACCTAGAAATTTTACTAATTTGGCGACAATTCTATTGGTGTTAATTGTTTTTGTTATTCAATATCTATTTTATTTATTTTAATTCTTTTAGTTTATTAAGTTAAAAATTATTATTCAACAATTACAATTTTTTATAATTTTAAAAAATATATTTATTATTAATTAAATATAAGATGTTTTATCTAATTTGTAATGACAAAAAAAAAGATGTTTTTGGACATTAAAAAATACTTTTAGAAATTATTCTGAATTCAAAGTCTTTTGTATTTTATATTCCCTACATTTAATTTTTTGATTATGTAAAATGAAATAAAATTTTAAAAATTAAAAAAAAAATTGCTTTAATTCACTATATTAGTAGCTGAATCAGCTACAACGTATAGTAAAAATGGACTACTGGTCTCATTCAATGCCACCTGGTGGTCTCCTTTGGCGCTAATAGCCTTTTGAGGAGGAGCTGACCAACCACTAATTTCTAATAACCATGGTTATACTAACAAGCTTTGCGAGTTGGAAAGAAAACACATCAGCAGTTAGCTGTCTATCCAGAATAATGTAATTTGATTAATTATAGTTCTGAAATCATGTATAATTGAATTTATTATGGCAGGTTAAATCCAAGGTAATCTAGAATAACAGGTAGGTCCAGTTTGTCAGAAGTGCTTAACGCGCATGCGTATTGTGACGTCACAAGATGACTTATAGCTTTACTTCCGGCTGTGTGTGGTAGCCATTATTCTGGTCACAAAAGAAAACGTTTTCACGTAAAAACAAAACTCTTATGTTGTATTTCTGAAGAAACGTTTATTTGTAAACTTACTATTTTATAAATTAATATTTCCAAATGCCTGCATAAATAAAGTTATTATGAAATAATATCGAAATTATTATCTCTGTCTCCTAACTGCCAACGGTTCCGACGAATCAATTTCGAAATCTTAACGAGGAATGATAACTAGGCCTAATGATAACGAGAAATACGTTATTGTCCTTGTCTCTGTGTTCGCTTAACTATCCGCACATCAGCGATGACTGATCATGAGACCAAGGTAAATGATTTTATATTTTAAAGACACCCCCTCCCCTTCTCACGAGCTGATATATAACTCTTTTTCTATTTAGTCACAATAAATTTCACTTACCTTGGTCGCATGATCAGTCATCCGCGATGTGCGGATAGTTAACATTAACCCTGTGTTCACATTAAAAAGATAATACGTAAGTACATTTTACAATAATTATAAATTACGTAAGCCCCTCCTTATTATTATTTAATTAAAATATATAGTATAAAGAACGAGAATTGTGAAGGAAATGAACGAGTCGTCAAGTGTCGCTATCACACGACTGCTTTCATTACCGCCATGTTTGAGTTTCTGTTGAGGTTTCGATTTGGCAGGTATTGGTTTCGATGTCATCCCGTGACGTCAAAATACGCTTGCGCAGTAGGGCAATTTTTACCACTTCCGGCAAACTGACCCCCACCTTGTTCTAGATCACCTTGGCTTACACCCACCTCGGTGGGGGGGGGGGGGGGGTCATTTGAGTTGGTCTCGAATCTTAACAGCTGATAGCAGATTGGTTTTGAGACTTCATTTTAGAAGAGTAATGAAAAAAAAAAGGTTTCTTAGATTCGAGCGAATACAGAATATATTTATATATACGAGGGCATATTGAAAAGTAATGCCTCCATGGCTGTAACTGATTAATTTTTTATTTTTTAACCGATTTTCAAAATTCTTTTTGTATCTGATACTTACATTTGTCCTCTATGTAATGCGCTATTCACTTTTGGACATAGTCCCCATTCCTTTCCATGCATTGCACCAATGCGTGGACTGATTGGGTGACCCTGTTGGACAGGAATTCCGGGGTTGTCGTCAACACGAGGATTGAATGGCAGCTTTGGATCCTCTTCTGCAGCACGATAACGCCCGTCCACACACGACTGCCACAAATCAGAGGAGGTTGCAGCACCTACAGTTCAAAGATGAACGACTTTGCACCTTGCGATTTTCACCATTTCCCAAAGAGGAAAGAGCACCTTAAGGGGCATGAGTTGCGTTCTGACGACGAGGTGAAACCTGCCGTTCGGTCCTGGTGTCGACAACAACCCTGGAATTTCTCTCCGATGGGTTCACCCAACTAGTCACGCATTGGCGCAATGCGTGGAAAGGGATGGGGACTATGTTGAAAACTGAATAGTGCATTACATAGAGGACAAATGTAAGTATCAGACACAAAAAGAATTTTGAAAATCGGTTAAAAAATAAAAAAGTTACAGCCATGGAGGCATTACTTTTCAATATGCCCTCGTATAAAAAAAAAAGCGGAAAACAATATATATGTACCTTCATAAACAAGATAGAAAAAACAGATTTTAAATTAAGTGTGAGATTTCAATAGTCTTTTAAAAAAATCTCCATGGAAATACAATTAAATACGGTAAACAAATTAGGACTATGATGCTTTATGAATAATACATGCAAAATTAACCACAAAGAGCTGCCAAAACAAAAGTAATACTAAATTTAATACAATTACACTAGCTACATTCAAAAATTCCGTGCTAGTCGTGTTAAGCGTGTCGTGTTAAGCTATAGCACGATCCATGCTGAGGTAATTTTTGAATGTGCTCGTATTGTCTGTGCTGTCGAGCACGATTTGTGCTGCCACTTGAGTTGAGACCGATCAGGCAGAGTATTGTTACATCACCTACGGTAGGTGAAATATTGATTTGTTGATCATATTTCTATCAATAATAAGCACGAAATTGTCCCTACTGTAGGTGATGTAACAAAGTATGATTTTTCCGTGAGCAGGCTTTCTCTCTAGGCGGTATTGTTTTGCCTGCCTGAAACAACAATGGAAATCAGCTAAATGAACAGGTCGTTAGCATCCACTAAGTCGTGTCCTAATTATCGTGGTTACAATTTTCCCACCAGATGAAGATAGTGGAGCTATTAGCAATAGGCACTTTACTTTCGACCCAATCCTCTCCGATTATCAAAAATAACTTTTCTGCTTTCCATAACCAAAGTTCTTGAACAAATAGAGTTCCTTCTACACTAATTAATCATGGGATGATGGCGTAATTAATTCGTATAACTATAAAATATTCAGGGAAGCGGCATTTTTCCGCCGTTACAGCTTTTCATGAGAGAGATGAGTAATGCCACAATGAGCATGCTAGAGAGCTAACACGAACCACAGCCTACATGATTAGAGAAGGCTGTACATGAACATGGACGAAAATACCCCATGCTCCGTGCTAGGCGTTTTGCAACACTGGACACTGTTCCTGCAGGAAGTGACATCAGATTTTTAGCAACATTACACGCTTAACACGACTAGCACTGAGTTTCTGAATGTAGCTTGTGATTACTTGGACGTTTATGATTTGTATTGTTTTAAGGCTAACGATGTCCCTTAACAATATTTTCCCACCATTACGGATTTTCATGAGAGAGAGATGAGGAATGCCACAATGAGCATGCGCGCCAATGTCGTCCTAGAGAACTAACACGAACGTAAAAAGCCCGTGCTCAGTGTTAGGTGTTTTGCAACACAGGACACGGTTTGTGTAGGAAGTGACATCAGATTTTAGCAACACGACACGCTTAATACGACTGCACGGAGTTTTTGAATGTAGCTACTGAATGACCAGATTATCATAACCATCCGACGTTTGTAGGCAACTTAGCTATGATTTTGTGCTGAAGTTGCTAGAGAGCCAGACCATTATAAATAGGCAAGCAGGTTTTTACCATGACAGTAGAAGAGATTTGTTTCTGAAGATATGGGTAAACGATGCGATTTAATACGCTTTGAACATGGGATGATTGTTGGCACTCGGGGTCCTGGATCGAGTATCAGCAAAACAGCTGCATTTGTTAAATGTTCAAGAGCAGCAGTTGTTAAATTGTTTAAAGACTGGACTGTCAGCCAGGAAACTAGGCCTGAACGTGTTAATTGTGGCGATCAGCAACTAGTCAATGTTTGGGCAGAATAGAAAATGGCAAGACTGGTACAAGACAACAGAAGGGCAACAGTGCATTAAAATATTGCATCAAATTACACACTGTTCGTCGTACACTGGATCTTATAGGATATGGAAGTTGAAAGCTTGTTTGAACACTTTTGTTGTCTGCAGTTAACAAGATTAAACATCTCCAATTTGTACAGGAACACAAGGATTGGGCAGTCGAGCATTGGAAAGAAGTCGTGTGGTCCGATGAATCAAATTTTCAGTTGCATCATGCAAATGGCAGAGTGAGAATTTGGCAGAAACAGCATGAAGCATGAACCTCACATGCATCAGTTCAAGCTGGTGGGGGCAGTGTTATAGTTTGGGGCATGCTTTCCTTGCATGATCTGGGTCCTTTAATTCATGTGGAACAATCTCTGAATAGCACAACATACCAAAGTATTGTTGCTGATCAAGTTCATCCTATCATGTTCATGGCGTATCCCAATGGAAACAGCTTCTTCCAAACAGAATGCGCCTTGCCATTGAAGCTCATATTGTGCAGGGGTGGTTTCAAGAACATGAGAGAGACTTTACCCTGCTTAGGTGGTCTCTACAATTACCAGATCTCAATCCAATTGAGCATTTGTGGAATGAAGTTGAAAGAACTATCAGGCAGGTGGTTCCACAACCATCAAATACCACACCATTCAGGCATGATGTCAGATGTAATAATTTTTCTATATAAAAAAGAGAAGGAAAAATTCTGCTACCTGAATTCGAACCAGAAACCTCGACTGTCATGGTTGACGCCTCTACCAATTGGGCTATCGCAGACACCCAGACAATCATGCTGTCACAAGGTGTCTTAAAGACAACCAAGTTGTCAAGGTTGAAAGCCCAATGGGAGATGGGATTCTGGCTCACAGATCGAGAATTTCTCCTATCAAACCATCAGAATGTTTGATGAACTCACAGAATAAATAATTAAATATAAACAGGAGGTCATCTCCAGTTTATATTTAATTATTTATGGTGTCAGATTCCTCGCATCACCTTTCAACATCTCTTGGAGTCAATGCCAAGAAGAATTGCCGCAGTATTGAATGTGAAAAGTGGCTCATCGAAGAACTGATGGGGTGGTCATAATAATCTGGCCACTCAGTGTATATGTATACATTTTTATGCTGAATTAAATAATACCGTATTTTCACAAATATACCCCGCGGGTTATACACTTTTTTACATGTGCGTCTTTTAATCCACAGTTATAAAATATTTTAATATATAAAATCTAACCCAAATATTTATAAGCCTATCCAAATTTTTTTTTTCAAAAAAAGTTGCCATAATGCATCGCCAGCAACTATTTCAAGCTTGGGGAGGTAAAAAAAAAAAAACAACCCACTTTAATCTTTCATTGTTTCGGCTTTGAGACTTATAAATGCTTTATCCAATGAAATGAGAACACTACATAAACCTCTTTCAAAATTATGCAGCAAAGTTAGGTCCATGTATTGGACAGTAATCCATGTATTATGATCGATGATTTATTTATTTATTTATTTAGTTAATTACAAGTATAAAAAAGCGTGCCCTACTGGGACTGGTATGGTCATAGACCAACGAGTTAAGTCCCAGTGGGCACTACAATTGAACAAATTAATGAACAACGTAAATGAATACAAAAATATAAAATAAAATCGGGGGTTAGTATCAATGACAGTTATTACAAATAAAAACAAACGACAAAAAAGATGGTGAGGCAATCATAAAAACAAATGTATAATAGTAACACAAGTGGTTAACAGATATACAGGGTGTCTCAGAATTCATTGTACAAACTTCTAGGGGAGTTAGTATGGGTGATTCTAAGCAAAAAAGTTCATATGGACATGGGTCCGAATTTGAACGATAACTCAGATATGAAGAATATAAGTGATGTATAACAGTTAAGATAGAGAATAATAATAGAAACATCACAAAAATAATATACGAGGCCTTTCGATCTTTTTTATCAATGACCTTCATCAGGTAGAGAATTTTTTGAAAGTTTTTAACTGATTTCTTCATCAGTGAGAAGTTTTTTGTGAAGAAATCAGTTAAAAACTTTCAAAAATTCTCTACCTGATGAAGGTCATTGATAAAAAAGACCGAAAGGCCTCATATTATTTTGTTGTATTTATTTTGCGATGTTTCTATTATTATTCTCTATCTTAACTCAGATATGAACAAAAATAAAAATGCTGCCACCAAGATCAACAAGTTAATAACTCAGGTTATGTAAAGCCTAGATTAATGAAATTTGGGGGAATAGCAGGGTATATAAGACTGTGTATACCAGTAAAATTTGATCGAATTCCAACAAGAAGTTTCCGAGTTACTCATTCAACATCATAACACGTGTTCACTTGTGATACTAACTAGCACTCGTTACAATTTTGACTGTTTAACTCTGAAACTTCTAGTTGGAATTCAATCAAATTTTAATGGTATACACAGTCTTGTGTACCCTGTTATTCCCCCAAATTTCATTAGTCTAGGTTTTACAGAACCCGAGTTATTAACTTGTTGATCTTGGTGGTAGCATTTTTATTTCTGTTCATATCTCGGCTATCGTTCAAATTCAGACCAGTGTTCATATGAACTTTTTTGCTTAGAATCATCCATACTAACTCCCCTAGAAGTTTGTACAATGAATTCTGAGACACCCTGTGTATTTCTCTCTGCCAATTAATCTTAGAAACGTCATACTCCATATAACTATGAGGTGCATTCAAGTTATAAGGTTTCCAAATTTTTTTCTCTGCAGTGAGAGTAAGTAGAAAGATCTGGGTGCTTTTAAAATTTTGCAGGAAATATTTCGTCTTTACTAACATATATGGTAGCGCTATACCGTAACGGCGTGAATACCGTGCACATTGCCGCGAACGATGTTTCATATACTTAAAATGGCGAAGTTTAGTTTACAAGATCAACGTGTAATAATTCGTTTTCTGCACTTGTGGGGTGAAACACCCATTGAAATTCATTGCCAATTGAGTGAATATGCGATGAAGGCGTTATGAATGTTAAAAATGTGCGTTGGTGGGTGCGAAAGTTTAAAGAAGGTTGAGAATCGTGTGAGAATGAACCAAAGCAGCCTCGACGACGAATCAGCCGGATGGAAGCCATGATTGGTCGTGTGAACAAGTTGTTATGGAAGACCGTCGCTTTCGTGTGCGTGATATTGCCACTAAACTTGATATTTCCGTGGGGTCTGTGGAGTCCATTTTGCATGATAAGCTGAAAATGCGGAAAGTTTCTTCAAGGTGGGTCCCATGAATGCTGACCGACGAACACAAGACTGCGCGGGTGGCAATTTCTCAGCAGATGTTCACACATGATGCAGCAATGAATGGTGCTTTCTTTTCATCAGTTGTGACAATAGATGAGACGTAGATTCCATTTTTTAAACCCGAAACGCCAATCTTCACAATGGAAACACTGATTCACCACCACCGAAAAAATTTCCAGTCACAGCCTCTGCTGAGAAAATTATGGTGGCCACGCATTGTGTTCCAAAGGGTACAACCGTTACAGCTAATTCATACGAAAATGTTATGAGAGCAAAATTCCTTCCAACATTGCATGAAAAATGACCAAACAAGACTGGACGAGTGCTCTTTCATCCAGACAACGCCCCTGCTTATCGGGCATTCCTAACTCGGCAGTTTCTTCAAAATAACAACTTTGAGATGGTTCTCATGCTCCACACTCAGACCTCGCTCCTAGTGATTTCTGGCTTTTTCCAATCATGAAGGACACTCTCCGTGGCTGCTCGTTTCCCAACAGAGCTGCCGTTGCTTCAGCGATTTACCAGTGGGCAAAACATACCCCTATAGAAGAGTTCTCAGCAGCCATAGAACCATGGCGCCGCCATTGTGAAAAATGGTTGGACTTCACGGTGATTATGTAGAGAAGTAATAGTAGTTACAACTTTCTGGGTTAAGTATTTTTTTACAACAGAAAAAAAAATAATTGGAGACCTTAGAACTTGAACGCACCTCGTAAAAATCAAAAATGACCCAAGTAACAAACTTTTTAAACATAAAAAACAAAACTGTTACCATTTTGATAATCTTAAATTTTTGATATTGTTGTGGTTATGCATATTTATAATGACAATAGCATTAGTAAACAATAGTTGATAACAGCACTTAACTACTATGGTGGCCAACATTATTATTATAATGATAAAAAATCTTGGGGTGCTATAATATTTACTAAGATTATTATTTAGCAGCTAGATTGCAATAAAGTGAATTGCTTTAACAGCCTGCTGAAAATGCAATAAGTTGACTGCATGCGAATTTCTAATGGTAATTGCGACCAGATCTTTAAGCCACTAAAAGATACGCTCCTATGACGATACCCAAGCTTTTCAAAGGGAAGGCGAATATTCCCGACTTATCTCGTAGAATATGAATGATTATCACTATTAGTTCCGATTTCAAGAACAGGGGATAACTTTAAAGTCCCGCTTAACATTTTATAAATATGATATGATAAATGATAAATGATAAATCTAATGAATTGTAAAGATGTGAAAAGATGGAAATACATATGAAATAGAAACGGTTTTCGGTGTTTTAGTCAGTAATCTCAAAAATCGTTTTTGAAGTTTTAAAAGTTTTGTAAGGTTGTAAGAGGTGGTTGAGCCCTAGAAAATTATAGCGTAGCATAAAATTGAGTTTATCAAAGTAAAATAAAGCAATAGGAATATATTACCTAAAGTGCCTCACACACTTACAGTTTAACTGATGATATTAATCTGTCAGTTGGTAGTGATTGAACACACACATACAGTTCATCTTAAGATCGTAGACTGCAGGCAGGACGGAACTGTTGATGTGTGAGCAACTGAAGATGATGATCTCACGTGTGATCAGTTCACGATCTCATGGTTTTAGGTCTCAAGGCCAAAGCAACCACACACTTTCAGTTAGACTGCAGTCACTGTGCATGAAAGGTCTATTTTTATAAATCCGGTGGCAGGCGAAAAACTTTCGAGCAAGCTTAATTTTTTTTGGCCTGTTGTGAGATGGACGACAAGCCAGTGTTCTTTTCTTCTTTCATAGAACTATATAAGAAAAATACCTGTCTATGGAAGATAAAAGATGACTCTTATTCCAATAAAGAAATGAAAACCAAGGCCTATGACAAAATTATTGGAATTTTATAAAATAACGATTCCAATGATCACAGTAGAAATAGAATAATTTGCGATGTGCGTTTCGGAAAGAATTAAAAAAAAGTGAAGGCAGCAGAATCTGGTTCATCTGCTGATGATGTATACATGCCATCTCTGTGGTATTATAATTTGTTATTATTTTGTACT
>JAHWFO010022959.1:303956-338554 GCA_023313115.1 Rhysida immarginata | reverse complement strand
CTACTAGAACACAACTGCTTAAATAAGTTGTTATAGTAATGCCGTATGGCGTTGATTATAACATTTTTTAAAAGGTTGGAATGATTTTTAAAACCCTAAGCAAAGTTGGAGTAGGGTAACGTCTTGAGTTAATGTAAAGTTTAGTCTTCTTTTTAATTACAGTAATAGCAAGATACGTGTGGTTACCCATGGTTGTTTTAGTGTTCTAAATCCTTTAGTCTTGTAGCATACAAAAGAAGAAAAGTAACGGTCATAACCAATTTGAAAATGTGTAAGTAATCAAGAAAATAAATAATTAATATCAGAGTCATAAAAATTTCTGCTAATAGACCTACCACCCACCCATCCCAAGATGAATCCAATGCTCGGGAGTGGGTTGCCTCCCAACTCTGTTGTGTTGCCTGCTGGGGCAATTTAAGGCTGAATTATTTGAAATGTTGATTAATCGAAGTTATGCAGTTTTAATAAGGTTACTGTTTATAATTTAGTACGTAATTTGTTTATCTGGCAACAAGGAGCCAACTGTAGAAGCCAGCATTGTTATACTCGTGTTTAAAGAGAACTCAGCTGGCATCACAGTGGCGATGTTGTTGCGTCCTTTGTATGATCGGTACGGCGTTCGATGTTGTTTTTGTTTGATATTTTCTAATTTTATATACAGGTGATTATAATTAAAGTCCCTTTGTAAAAATGCTATAAAAAAACAACCATGAGTCCGAATGACTTCAAATTTGGACTGAGCATTCTTGAAGAAGGGGCATTTGATATGGATAAGAAAAAAAATAGTTCCAAAATTTATCACTAGATGGCGCTGTAAGCGGCATATTATGCCTAGGAGGATTTGTACTATGCAAATTGAAAGATACGCATGCGCATGAGACATTGCATGTGTTATAAAAACGCAGGCCTCATGGCGTTCTCGTCATATTTGTATCTCAGCAGCTTGCCATGGGTCTGTCAATGAAGGATCGCGCTCTGCTTGTGAAGCTCTTTTACAAGAATGGCGACTCTGCCATAGCAGCTTTAAAGAAATTTCGGGTATTAAAGGGAATGAAAAAAGGATGTGGTCCGATGTCTGCAAAGGCTCTGAGGTGTATGATTAAAAAATTCGAAGCGACAGGTTCTTTTGCAGTGAAATCTGGCAGAGGGAGGAAAGCAGTTGCTTTGACGTCAGTAGAAGATGTGGCTGAAGCATTAGAGGAAGGGTCGAACAGTGGTGTGCAAACGTGCAGTGCACGGGGAATTGCCCGAACTTTAGACATGCCTGTGAGCACGGTCAATAAAATTTTACGCAATATCCTGCATTGTTATCCCTATAAAATTACCCATGTTCAGGAGTTACTTCCTGCTGACCTGCCAATTAGACACACGTTTGCTTTAGAATTTCTAGCTCGCATGGAAGTGGACAATGAATGGCCATGGAACATCTTGTGGACAGACGAAGCCCATTTTTATCTCCACGGCGTTGTCAATACACAAAATTGCAGGATATGGGCAACGGAAAATCCTTTCGCATGTGTTTCAATACCGCTTCATTCTGCAAAGGTAACTGTGTGGTGCGGGATGACAGCATCATTGATTATAGGGCCATTTTTTTCGAGGAAGTGGGTCCTGCGGGTCCCGTTACCTGTACAGTCAATGGTCAACGGTATGCGTGTCTTTTACGCAACCAGGTAATTCCAACACTTCAACAGCATGCATGCGTGGATAGAATAATTTTCATGCAAGATGGCGCTCCTCCGCACATTGCAAAGCCAGTGAAGCAACTGCTGAAGACACATTTCGGAGATGATAGAATTATCAGCCGTCATTTTCCGAGAGCCTGGCCTGCAAGATCACCGGACCTCAATCCTTGTGACTTCTGGCTCTGGGGTTACCTTAAAAATCATGTGTTCAGTGGCCCAGTTGCAAATTTAGCGGAATTGAAGGCTCGGATTACGCACCACGTTCACAACGTGACCCCGGAGACACTCCGGTCTGTTGTGGAACATGCTGTTTATCGGTTAAAACTTGTGGAGGAAAATGGTGGACAGCATATTGAACATGTCTTGCGCAAGTCCCGAGATAATTAATAGGCGTTTCCATTGTTGCTTTTTATGCGGTTTTTGGCCCAAGGACAATTAAAAACCGATTTTTCCCATCCGATGTGGTACGACCTTGCCGTGGTGGATGGCTTTGCACTAACAGTGCCACAACTGTTAAATGACTTGAAAGTCATGTTTTCCATCATCAAACCCGAAGCAATCATGTTCATTGACCGGTACAGTTGATTTTTTGCTAATACTGTACTGTATAATAAAAAAAAAATCATGTTTAACTTGTTTTAGTGTCAATTGCATTCCTTGACCAACTTTAATGTAAAAACATCATGCCATAAACAACTCATGCCAAAGCCGTCGTATTTCAATTCAAAATGTCACTTCTAGCTGAATCCGCTTCCGTTATGCCGCTTACAGCGCCATCTAGTGATAAATTTTGGAACTATTTTTTTCTTATCCCATATCAAATGCCCCTTCTTCAAGAATGCTCAGTCCAAATTTGAAGTCATTCGGACTCATGGTTGTTTTTTTATAGCATTTTTACAAAGGGACTTTAATTATAATCACCTTGTATATCTCTTCTTGTTTTTCATGAGGACAGCAGTTGTGTCTTAACTGCGTGCTGGGCCCGATGGGTGCGAAACAGCGGCAGCCATATTTGTTTTGAATGGGAGCGAACACAGACTTCTGCAACGTAGATGCTCTTTTGTTTTTGATTATGAATTATGAGTGAGTATAAATAAAACACATCCATAGCTCTGCATACTAACCACGTATTTAATTTATGCAGTTTTGTTGCCTGTCCATGATGATGTGCCTTTACTGAACATCAATTTGTGATGTTAAGTTTCGTCCACGATAAACTGAGCAGTGTTGCCTTGTAAAGAGGCATTATTATGTGAAAGTTTGCATTTATTTCTTGTTCCTTGTTGAGAAGCAAGAGTGGTGCGTGGCACTTTATTTTGTTTAATTCCTGGGGTGGACACCCTTAAATGACAACGACACAGACGTTATAGTGTTCAGTCTGCCTTCGTACTTTGCCTTAGAGCTGCTGTAAGCAGAAGCAAGAAACAATGTTCAGCACGGATGTGCGACTGTGAAGCACCTCAAAGGGGCGACTGGGCAGAATCTGCTCTCCTGGTGTAAAGCAACTAGCGTTGAGTGCGGAAAGTTCTAATTGGGATTTGCACCATGTAGTGGGTCTATGGATGTTAAGCATTGTAGACAAGCTTGTGTAAGGCATCGTAATCCTCTTCACTAGGTGTAAGGAGCAAGCATTAGTAAGTACACACAACCTAGGTTTAGCCTTGTGTGTTTTTTGGCCCGCAGGCAGGTCATTCATGGCCGGTGTCCGCTTGTCGGGACCATGGGGGTTCCAGTGACCCTCCCCACCCCTTTTAAAAGGGTCATACGAAGTGTTCCGACATTGCAGTGCCAAATGCTGCAATCATCCTGAGCTGGTAACTGGGTGGTGGTCTCCTGTACCTAAGCCCTTATGAAACTGGCACTGGCCTGAAAGGGTAGTCAGAAGAGTGTTGCACTAAAGGTGCTCCAGTGTCCATGACCCTAGTATAAGCAAATCTGGACCAAGTTTTGGGGTTGGGTGTAGTAGAAACACCCTAGGGGTTAATAGTAGTAGTAGTAGAGTTATCTTTATGAGTTGGGATGACATAAATATGACAATTCCTTGTACCTTGTATGTATATTGTATTCTTATTATTAGAGTCTGTAAAAGTTGAGCTTATTGCAGGGTCCTGCATGCAGCCATTCTTAAGCTTTTGTAACATAGTGTCTGTAATTTATTGGTCATTAAATGTAGTTTCATCTTTCCAACCTGGTTCAGCGTCTGTTTTGCCCTTACCCAAGTTACAAACCCTACCAAACTATCCAAGCGTGAGAGTTTGCTAATTAGTCTGGTCTTGTCCGACGCTCGTGGAGATGGTTCAACTCAATCATGGCAGTTCTGAGGATGAGTTTTCTCCATCATCAATTTTTGTCTGCTAAAATCATTTCAAAATTGAAATACTGCATTGAAAAATACACTATCTTGCCAAAAATCATGGGACACCCCTATTTTACATAAAAAACAGGCATTCCCATACAATTTTTTAATTTACATGTAATCAATTAAATGTTTTCATTCATCCCAACACAATACAACATAGGTCGTTTGCATACTTAGGAATGGGTGAAAGAAAGCAGCTTTAGGATTTCAAGAGGGGTACAATTGTTGGGTACCACCCTGCAGACACGTCAACCTGCTAAATATTCCCAAATCATCCATTCGAAATGTTATTTGGGCATGGAAAGATAAGGGTAAGACGATATTCAGCGCAGGACCGGAACACCCTATGTCAGCCAGAGACCAAAGGGTGCTTTGCAGAGTAGTCACTTCAGGAATTCTGTGAGCTATGCTGGTTGTAGCATTGCTACTTTAGGAACACCCTTACCAGAAAGGTCATGATTGAGAAATGAGATGAAGAGCATCCAAACATATATCTCATGATGTTGATGAATGAGAGAATTCATACTGCATCAAGTGTGGTGCAGGTTAAAGTCACCCGCGTTAGGCAGAAGCTCTCGTTCGAAAAATAGTCGACAGTCTCCCGGCTGTTATCTCGGAGCAATGCCTCCGAGAAGCCCCATCAGTGCACTCGCTATGCGTTGGGGAAACGGTCAGGGTCAGCGCATGCCTTTATCCTGGAGGAGAAACTGGTAAAGCGACAATGGGATCGGATGCTGTCAATCGGCACTTTTAACTTATTCTCCATGACAGGAAAAGAATTAGAGTTAGTGAAGGAAGCATGGTGGAACGGTGAAATTCAAAAAGCTGTCAATGCAAAGAAGGAGTTCAGATAGGAGGCTTCTGAAAATGGAGGAGAGTATATTGCATAAGTGGAAGGAATACTTTGCATCTCTTCTTAATCCGATGACAGTAACAACTGAGGCACATGAGGTGCACCTTGGAGCAGAGAATAGTCACAGTTGTATCAACGAAGGAGAAGGCAAATGGGCAATTAAGTCCCTGAAGACTAGCAAAGCTGCAGGTGATGATGAAAGCCAGTCTGAGATGTTAAAGGCCTTATATAAGGATGGTATCCTGTGGCTGACTCGGGTGTGTCAGATTGCTTGGATATCTGGCCAGCCCCCTGAGCAATGGCAGACAGGAATTATGGTCTCTTATCTTCAAAAAGGGAGATCGGAGAGATTGCAACAACTATCGAATCGAGGCATCTCTTTGCTCAGCATTTCTGGGAAAGTGTACGCTGAGTATCTGGAGAAGAGAAGTCAGGAAATAGTCAACTCCAAATTGTCGGGGGAGCAGTGTGGTTTCCTATTGGCCGAAGCGAGTGTAGGACATTTGCCACACCGGATATTTGCCACCGGACTTTTGCCACACCTTGTTCAGAATGTAATTAATAACTATAAAAGAAATACAACTAACTATTCACATACAGGAAATAAAATTTTTTTATTAGTTAAAAGGTAAACAATAATACTAGAGTGTAAAAATTAAGTAACAACTTAAATACTTTTGTGAATAATAACTATAAAAGAAATACGACAAACTGATCACTTACTGGAAATTAAATATTTATTAAGTAAAAGGTAAACAACAATATTAAATAATAAAGAATTACGATTGTGTTGACCCCCTTCGTAAAAGTAAGCTGTTGCTATAAATCATACTGAAGACTCATAGATATAAAGGCGAACATAGAAAGGATGTAAGCAACTTCATTCTCAGACAAGTTTACATTACATGTAATATTATTTTTTTAATTTTTAACCGATGAAAGATGACTTGTTGAACGACGGGTTTGAAATGTAAACATGTAGGCCTATTTTTTAAAATCCAGCTCTTTCTGTTTAATTCGATGGAAATAATAGAAATAATAATAATATATTTAATAATAAAGCATGCCTTTACAGATTACAGATTATGACGAATATGTATCTTGTCATGCCTGCTGGATAAATATTTTTGACGATTATCTGAATTAATAGGAATCAACATCAACCGATCTTTATAAAAATTTTTCACAAAGTAATATTATGACACTCGATTATAAAAGTGTAAAATATGGCATACAATTTTACAAAATAAATGAAGCTCTATAAAAATCTTTATTTTAAATTAAAATAAATAAAATAAAGATTTTTATAAAGGATGCGCAGCACGCTGCTTTCGATGTTTCCATGTGAGCAGCAGCGAAATTGGTAGAAACTGCCAGTTTGAGCAGAAATGGGACCCGGGATGAAACCTTTATTACCACGCCGTCCACAATCGTAATTCTTTATTATCTAATATTTATCTTCGGCTTTGTTTACCCTGACGCATTATGACGCATTGATTATGGTTCCGATTGAATTGAAAGTCCTACACCATCATATTTATGTTATTCTTTACCTTTTACTTAATAAATATTTAATTTCCAGTATGTGATCAGTTTGTCGTATTTCTTTTATAGCTATTATTCACGTTATTATTTAATTTTTACACTCTAGTATTATTGTTTACCTTTTACTTAATAAAAAATTTTTATTTCCTGTATGTTAATAGTTAGTTGTACTTCTTTTATAGCTATTAATTACATTCTGAAAAAGAAGGTGTGGCAAACGTCCGGCATGGCAAAAGTCCGGTTCCCGGCCGAAGCACGGCAGATCACATCTTTGCTCTAAGGCATATCTTTGAGAAGTCCTGGGAGTATGCAAAAGATGTCTGTGTTTGCTTTGTGGACCTTGAAAAAGCACATGACAGAGTTCCTCAGGAGAAGCTCTGGCAAGTGGTGCAAGAGTACGGAGTGGATGGGCAATTACTGGTTGCTATCATGTCTCTGTACGAAAGCTCTGAGATGTGTCTCCAGATATGGCATTAAGTCATGTGTTATTTTTTTTTTACTTATTCTTTAGCATTTTTTTCTTTTTTCCTTTTTGTTTGTTTTCTTTGCTGGTCATCTAATATTGTCTGGGCATTTATCCAGTATCTCAATGGCAAGTTTTCTTCCGCCCGTTCCTATAGATACATTAAATAGGTTGGTCAATGATATACAGACTTCTTTTTCTGATCGGAATCTCTCATTATTCTATTTAAATATCCGAGACAACATTTCGCCTGAAATCAAGAGCATCTCTGGAGAAACACTGTGGCGAATCACGGAGAATACACAACGGCAGGTAGCAGCGTGCTTTAATGAAACCGGTGCACACTTTCAACGCCTGCTCTCTGATCCCAATCAACTAAAACGATCCAAAGAAATGCAAATTTCATTTACTCAGTACCAGAGGAAATTTCTCCGATACTCTTATTACTTTAACATGGTCCGTACGCATTTATGAAGAAAAAATTCAGTGACTAAATAATGTTTTACACGGACTCATTAAATGAATTGTATACATAATTTTTTTTTCCCAAGGAAAGGAAGGGAAAGGGGATTCTCCCACAAACTAGTATGGGAAAGATGTGACGACTTATTTCTTGGTATTTCTGTCTGTTGATATAAAAGGTGGTCCATGAAAGAACACTTGGAAGAATTACCACTTTTCTTTCTTAAAGAATTTAAGGACTTTTATTTCTAAGAACCTTGAAAACTAAAAAAGTTTTTCAAGTATTTCAAAGACTCATATGAACCATATTTAAGCAATATAGTTATGACCCCTAAAGTACAGTGTTCCAAAATGTTTTAGACAACTTTTAATCATTATATAAAAAAAACTATTACAGATGCAGACAAATGGTTTTCAACAATTTGTTTATCAACTCAAAAAGTTTCTTTGGTATATTAGTAAGTTCAATATGGCACCATTTGTTGCACATACCCAAACGAAATTCAACCTCTGCCCATGTTCTTGCCAGCATAGCCTCATCTACCAACTAACTGCAGAAACAATGCGGGACTTCAAATACGCCACACTCTTGACTTTTGTGCTATACACTTTGTCCTTAAGAAAACCCCACAGAGAAAAGTCCAGAGGTGTCAGATCAGGTTAACGAGGTGACCACAACAAAGGCCCATCTCGCCCAATCCACTGCTGAGGAAATTCAGCATTAAGCACATCTCGGACTGTTAACGCCCAGTGAGGAGGGGCACCATCATGTTGGAAGAAAACATTTGGTTGGTCATTCTGAAGTTGTGGAAATGTGTATTGTTCAAGCATGTCAAGGTAGTTGGTGGAGTTAACGACTGGCTCGATGAAAAAAAATGGGCCAAAAATTCGATCATGTAAAAGCCCACACCACATGTTGATCTTAGGGATGTCATGCTCGACTTCAAGAATTTCATGGGGATTTTGTGATCCCCAAATCCGCATATTATGACGACTGACCTTACTAGACACGTGAAAAGTTGCCTCATCTGAAAACACAACAGACTTCAAAAAATCTTCATCATTGTCAATTCATCATAACATTTCTTCAACATATGTTCGGCGTTGTGTTTCTCACCTGGTTTCAAAGTTGAACCTTATAGGTATGAAGTTTAAGACATTTGTGTAAAACATGGTGAACAGTTGTTCCAGAAATCTGGAGCTGTCTGGCCCCTGATCTGATGGACTTACGAGGGCTACGTTGAAAAACCTGCCGAACACGATCCACAGCCTCATTGCTAGTGCTTGGTCGACTTGTTGATTTCCTTGGTTGAACACTTCCAGTGGTCATGAACTGTTCATGCTATTTTGCAATTTGGTCTCGAGTTAGTGGGGTCTTTGCATACTGTGTCGTAAAATTCCTTTGAGTTTGTGTTCCAGATTCAGTCTTAATAAACCATGCCACACATTGCGCTTTCTTTGCGCTAGTCGCCATTTTCCAGAAACTGTCACAGGAAGGAAGGTGCGGTGACACCTAGCATTATAATGCTGCATCAAATCTTTCTATTCCCAATGCACTTACTGAAATCCTTCATCTTATGCAGGTCAACGAAAATATTGATATTTTAACTACTTGTATTAATCCTAAATATATGCTTATCGCTGTATGTCAGTCTCACTCTGGTCATTATTCCTCCTTTTGCTCCTACATGTCTACATACTCTTAGAATTACAAATGATGTGCAAACCGTTAATATTAGTAGGGGATTTCAATAATGATTTAAACAAATGCTCATCTTCTTTAAATTTTCCTGGATTCTGTTATTCATTCCAGCCTTATCTCTACAACCCATTCCTTTTCCCACTTTTCTTTACAACATCATACTTTTCAGCAATAGACTCCTGTTTTTCCAACCTAACGCCAGTCCTCCTTAGTGAAACCATTGATATCTCTATCTCTGATCATTTTCCCTTATTTACTATATTTAATTCCTCTATCTCTTCTACCCCTAGGATTTATTCTGTTCATATACGTACGGATTTCTTCTAATTGTATCGCTATTTTAAACTTTTTTTTTTCTATTTAACAGATTGGTCTAACTATACCGATATCAAGTTAACATTTCAACATTTTTTAACTCATTTGAAGCTATTTGGAAAGATCGTTATTCGATTCCAAAATCTAATAGGATAAAACCCAAGTATAACACTATTAACAATCCTTGGATAACTCCTCAAATTCTACATTTTTCTAAAAAGAAAAATGCTCTATATTTAAATATGCGTCGTAACCCTTCCCCTTTAGCAACTACCGTAGTAATTTAAAAAAAATTTCAAATTTTGTTAAAAACAAGATATTTCAGTAACTTATTTTTCAAACTGCAATCTAACAAATCCAAATGGCACCTTCTCAAAATACTAACCTACGGTTCAAACCCCTTTCTTTCTCCCTTTTATCAGCATGAGCAAATTACTACTTCATCCTTAACAGACTTTTTGCATACGCTTCTTCTCTCCCCCTCTATGATTAACAACAGTTCACCTTACTCTTATGACGTTCCGCATAATTTTCAGGGTTTTTTTGTATTTTTGCAGGACAAAATCAGTGATACCATTTCTCAACTTAAATCTTCTGTTCCTGATCCTCTTGATTTTCGGTCTGACATAATTTTATCACTTAAACATTCTATCTCCGTGCCCTCTCGGGAAAAACTGGAACTAACCCTTCTATCCTTAAACTATCTAGAATAACTCCTATTTTTAAGAAAGCTGACCCTAATTTATATTCAAACTACTGCCAGATTTCTGCCCTCCCTATATTCGTCAAAATCTTTGAGAAGTTATTTAAGAGTATCTCACTTTAATTTTTTAACATAATTAGCATCTATCAACATGGAACAGGAATTGTCGCTAACAGGAATGTGCAAACTGCTTGCTATAAATTAATGGAATTTGTTTACTCCGAAATGACGTCTAATAAATTTGTAGCTGCAGTTTTCATCGATTATTCTAGAGCATTAGATTCAATTTCTATTCCTTTACTTCTGCACAAATTATCCGTTTCTTACAATAAAACTGGTCTTCCTTTATCCTGGCTTTCTGCTTTCCTAACAAACCGATATTACTTAACACTCTCTCTCGTATCTCATCTACAATTTTGGTCAAGAAACAATTAGTTCCCCAAGGTTAAATATTATCCCCTCTATTATTTAACCTGTTCATTAACAACTTTCCACATTTATTCGTTTCATTCAAAATATTCCTTTATGCAGACGATGTTACACTTCTATCCTCTAATGTCGATATTTCCTCCATTCTATCTGACCTTAACTTGGCCTTAGTTAACTTAAAATGTTGGAATGACGAAAGCTCGCTAACAGTTAATTCTGCTAAAAGGAAAATATAGTAGAACCTCGATTTTACGAATCTCAAGGAACAAATAATATTTATTCGTAAAAACCAGGCCAGAAAATTTGGGACAATAATGATTTAATTGCACAATAAATGATAATTTTTGGCAGTTTTTTTTAGATAAATTAATAATTTTAAAAATCAAATCATTTTTGTAAATACACTATAACCAGTTTAATACGAAATCCTAAGGAACAAAAAAGCTTTTCGTAATATCAGAAAAAGACAAAAAATAAACAATTTTTATCTTTTATTGTTGTTCTGTGTTCTGGACAAAATAATCCGTTATCATGGTTTGTTTACTTTTAACAATTAATTTTTTGCTTACATAATCGTTCTATGTTGGATTTCATACGCAGTGGGGATGTATACTCTTAATAATACTCATGGTTAAGTGATAAAATCAGGAACGTGAACACGAGAACATTTGACTTCATTTTAATGTGAAAACAGAAAGTAAAACTTACATGAAACAAAGAAGAAAAATCAAAGAGAATTAAATCCATCTGTGATTGTGCTAAGAAAGGTCGCAGCAAGATAAAAGAAATATTAACTCAACACTTCCCCTCGACCATTCGGTCACAATCATTGTTCACAACGTTCAAAGTTTTTAGTCATATGGTTACACAATCTTCGATCCCAGTTGTTTGGTTAATTCTTGATGACGAGGTCCATGAAGTGGTTTGGTGAGCACATCAGCTGTCATCTCAGTGGTTGGGATATACTGTACGTCCACTAATTTCCTTTCATACAGTTCTCTGATGAAGTGGTGACGTATGTCTATGTGCTTTGTTCGATTATGAAATACGGGGTTCTTAATGAGATGTTGAGCGCTTTGACTGTCGCACAATATAGTGACTGGATTTTCGTTCTGAACGCCAAGTTCTTTGAGAAAATTGGTCAGATATATTGCTTCCTTTGATGCTTCGGTTAATGACATATATTCGGCTTCAGCGGTTGATAAGGCTGTCGTTGGTTGTTTCTTTGATTCTCAACTTACGGGACTTTCAGCTAATTGGAATATATAACCAGTATACGATTTTCTGTCGTCTAAACATGCGCCCCAATCAGCATCGGCAAATCCAAATAGTGGTTTTTCTGTTCTTGTGTAGAATAAACCTTGATTGATTGTTCCCTTCATGTATCTTAAAATCCTTTTTCCTGCTTGCCAGTGCTCTTTGGAGTAGTTGTTGTTGAATTGACTTAAGAAGTTTACAGCATGTGCTATGTCAGGTCTAGTGCTGACTGCTAAATGCATTAACGATCCAATTAACCTCTTACATGGATATATTTCCATTTCATCTGCAGATATATGTTCAGGTCTCTTTAATTTGATACTAGCATCTAATGGGGTGTTGACTGCTTTTGCGTCTTCCATATTGAATTTCTTTAATAAGTTCTCCGTATATTTCCTTTGGCTGACGGTTATGCCATGCTTTGTTTGGTTAAATTCCATTCCTAAGCAGTAGCTGGCTTCTCCCATGTCCTTAGTTTCAAACTTCTGTCCGATACTTTCCTTTATCTTCCTTATCTCTTCGATGTTGTTCGATGCGATAAGAATGTCGTCAACGTAAATAAGAATTATGATGATTGTTTTGTCATATCTTTTGATGTGTATGCAAGGATGTGCATGGAGAGGTTGCATTCCTATTCCTTGTAATTCTTGGTCTAATTTGAGATACCACTGGCGTCCTGACTGGCATAGACCATATAAAGCTTTCTTGATTTTGCATACTAGGTTTTCCTGGTTTTTCAATTGTGAAAGTGTTTTCTTAACAGTTTTTCCCAATTTCTTATTCTTGATGGTTGTCTCATCCAAGCTTCGCAGGATTTCTTCTAGTTTTTCTGGTATTTCCATATAAACTGTTTCTTCTTTGTCGCCATTTAAATATGCTGTTGTTATGCCGAGTTGATGGATTTTCAATCCCAGCTCGGCAGATAAAGCCGTTAACATTCGAATTGATTCTTTTCTTGCGACAGGCGAAAAGGATTCGGTAAAGTCAATGCCTGAAATGTGTGCATACCCTTTTGCTACAAGACGAGCTTTGTGTCTCAGTGGCTTGTCAGGCGATTCATATTTAGTTTTTAGGATTACTTTGTTTCCAATTATGGTTTGTTCTTGAGGTCGCTGCACTAGTTCCCACGTGTTATTCTTTAGTAACGAGAGGTACTCATTTTCGATCGCTTGTTTCCATTTATAAGCGTCTGTTTTTGATAGAGCTTCCTCGACTGATGAGGGTTCTTCATCAATATCATCTTTCTCTGCATTGTCAGATGGTTCTGAAATACAGTTCACTTGCCTCTCATGATATACTGTATTTTCTTGGGTCTTCCCCTGTTTCTAGTATGTAGAATGATTGGTCTTCCTCGTCCTCTTTGTGTCCTAGTAATTTCAGGCGTTTCTGTGTTCTCTTGTTCTGGTAAAGCGACTTCTGCGATTTCTGTGATTCATTTCGTTTGGAGGAAGATTTTCTATTTCTACAGTAGTTTTCGTGTTAAGGTTTTCTGGAGTTTCTGTGCTAGTTTCGAACTCTTCATATTGTTCATTTGTATTTAACTCGTTTAGAAATGTTACATCACGACTTTTGATAATTTTCTTTTCGGCAGGCATCCATAGAACACGAGAACGTTTGACTTCATTTTAATGTGAAAACAGAAAGTAAAACTTACATGAAACAAAGAAGAAAAATCAAAGAGAATTAAAGGATACGATGGGACCAGTGTCTCCATCTGTGATTGTGCTAAGAAAGATCGCAGCAAGATAAAAGAAATATTAACTCAACATTCCATTTATAAAAGTAATTTAGCAATTCATCCAAAGCATCATATTGGGATAAGAAAAACTATCTTAATTCATTCAATGCGGTATGCGCACGCATCCTTTAAGAAAATACACTAAAAAAAAGTTGCACGTTTGCATGCTCAATTTCTTAGGAAAATTTTTTATTTGCGTGCCTCGATTAGATTTATTAATGCATGGCTGAAATGGAGTAGCCGAAAGTATCGATGTTCAAAAAGTTTCGGCCATCGAATTTTCATTACGATTTTCTTTTGCACCACTGATGTTTCATTACGATTTTCTTAAACCCATTGGAAATCATTATCTATTGATACTGAATAAGTGTTTATGTTAATGTATTGTAATGAAGGGACACGTAAATATACTAGGACATTTCTAAGTCCATATATTATATGGAAATAATAAATTACAAAAAGTTGATGTTTTGCAGTTTAACAATTACGACGTTTGGTTGCTGATTAAACATCGATGCTAATTTTTCTGACGTCTCCTATCAAAATTTCTAACGTTTATTAAGTCAAAAAATTATCACCGTATATTGTTTAACTTAAAAAGCAAATTATCCATATTTGTCGCTTTTGTAAAGAGTTTTACTGTATGAAATTCAAACGATCTCTTCCAGTTTTTATCCGATCACATTGTTATCAAGGGCCCGACGCCATAGTTGGCAATGGCTTCTGGGATAGCAACGGCATTGGAAGTTCTTAAAGTTAATTTCTGCGTAATTTCTTACTTTAATAAACAATTCTGAACTGTAATATTAAAAATATTCGTTTAAAAATAAAGGATGTGATCATTTTTACATGTTTATTATGGAAAATTGCTGATCTTGTACTTAGGCTTAAAACAGAGAGGTTTTTAACAGCCACTCTTCTATCGGGAGGAGGGAGGAGGAGGAGGGGGGGAGACCAAATTTCTTTTTCCAAATCTTGAGATTATGATTTTGACCCCTTATTTTCGTGAATAAACCTCTTATTTTATTTAAAAACCTTGTTTTACACAAAAATTGCCAAAAATTTTTCGTAATAACCGTACTTTCATAAAAAAATGTTCGTATTATCGGGTCAATTTTACATTTAAATTACATCGACGGGGTCGGGTTAGAGAATAATTTTGTACTAAACGGTATTTCGTAATAAGTGGGCTATAGTGTAGTTTAAAATTGTTATTTGTTGCAAATTTGCACCTGAATTTAATTCCTTCCAATATGATTTGATAATTCAAATAAACTTTCAAAAATTTTATCTGGGACATTTTTCATAGAGTATAAATTTTTTCGCAGTGTATTTAAAGAGTTTTTAATGTCCGACGATGTTGCTTTGGGTTCATCTTGGGCTTCGTTATCGTCATTAAGCGCATTCGGCGGCACTCAGATCTGAAAGAACAGCATTCGGCGAGCACTTTGTTACTTCCGCCTAAGAAAAAAACGTGTTCGGCACGCAACGAATCGTTCTGATTTTGAGCTCAGCAAACTTTTCTTTTTCTGACTGCTCAGAATGAACATGGCAGTGCCCACTGCGATGAGAAGCTATCGAAGAAGACAAGAGTGCCACATCAGGGCGATGCCCAGTGTACTCTTTCCTCCCTGGTCTTATGGAAAGCTCTTATCGCGATTAAATATTAATCATGCTCAGTTGCTCATTTGATGTTAATTTTTATTTCATGTAAACTAAAATTAGTAGATCCGCCATTTCTTCTCAATATTTGTAAATCTGGTAAAGCCATTTCTTTCTGAGATAAATAGAGCGTTCGGCAACGGTCGCTCAGACGCTCAGAAACCACGTGACAGGTCTCTCAGATCGGAGCGCCGCCGAATGCACCTATTATCATTGATCTAGTCTTCGACGTCACCATGTTTGATTTAATCGTCGTTCAGCATAGACCAAGTTAACACTTCTGCATCTATGCCAACAAATTCAGAAAATTTATTATTGAAATTCAACATACTTTTTAAGATTTCCCATTCTTCGAAATCTGTATCACTAATGTCAGCTTGGATTTCCCAATCAACTAGCGCAAAACTACTTTCGACATTTCCGATATCAAAAGTGAAACCAGCTTAGGAATCGATTTTCTCATATCGAAACTGTCTAATGCACCATATGAAACTGTCTAACGCAGCGTAAAAATATGCTTAAGTAGTTTAAGCAAAATGATTCATTTGCTCATGACCAATTAGATAGGTAAAATTTGCTTAACAAAAAAACTTGAAACATTTGGTTTAATTAATGAAAATATCTGCTAATAGCTTTGTAAAAACCCTATTTTGTTTTAAAAATACTTCGTAAAAACGGCAGTTTATTACAAGAAAATTACAAAATTGGGGTCGGGACTTCAGATTTACTTCGTAAAATTCCGGAATTTCGGAAAGTCAGAGTTCATAAAATCGAGGTTATACTGTAAATGCTTTCCCACCAAAGAAATAAACGAAGTATTCCTTCTTCACTTTTGGCTTATTATGATAATTGACTTCTTGAAACCACTACAGCATTTAGGTAACTCGGCCATACGTTATCACACAACTTGTCATGGGACTTGCATATCGATAACCTCTTAGCCAAATTTAACATGAAACAATGAACGATCTCTAGGATTTGCTTTCTTCCTCATAATATTCTTTTACTTCTTTACTATCATGGATTCATTCTTCTTTGTTATGGTGTTATTTTCTGGGGATCTTCCACATCCTTTAACCTCTCTCGATTATTCAGATTACTGAAATGGTTTATCAGCACAATTCTAAAAATTCCCAAATCCACATCTGCTTCTCATTATTTTTCTCTTCTACATATACCAATCATCTAATAGATCTACTTATTAAAGTTATGTTTGTTCATCTATAAAACCATTAACTCCTTATTAGGAGCTTTAGCAAAAAACTACTTATAAGAATGTGTCCTTGGTCTTACGTTTAACCGTCCATCTGTCTGCCGTTTGCACGATAACTTGAAAACGGATTAAATTTTCAAATTCTGTTTTCAGAAATATGACCATGCTCTGCGGTATCAACTTTTCAGAATTTTTCGTGGATCCCTTCAAGTCGAATTCACGTGCTAAAACAGGGACTGTAAAGAATACCAAGATAATGGCATGTCATATAACAATCGATTTGTCAAGAAGGAATATATTGTTACTTTCTGTTCATCTTTTAAGCATCATTGACACCCGCACGCACACGTGAAATCGCTTTGTCGACACATGATTGCTTAAGTGTTCATAAATTACATCATTAAGTAGCAGAAGAATGGAGCTACTTATCAGTTTTATTTTTTTCCATCTGTCCCCTTCATAATTTCTACATTTTTTGAGGTAGAAGGTTGAGATTCAGAAAGTAGCTTACTTGGGGCATGTGCACCTTCACTATTTAGTTTGGTTTTGATTGGTGCACTGGGGTCGGAATTACAGGGGTGCGATTCAGAGATGACAAAAGATCTATGTGCACTTTAGCTATGTAAAGGAGTGAAATTCAGTATCCAGATTCCGCTACCCAAGATCTACATTACTATGAAGTTTAGGCCCAACTGTTCCAGTGGGGTCTGAATTGGGGGGGGGGGGGGGCCAAAAACTTGGTCGTTATAACTATGGCAACATATGGCATGTGATGTCATTACATCGGAAATGATGAGAAAGGAAAGAAGATACGAGCTTTTTTACATTTTCTACATACTAAGTTCGAGAAAATTATTATTTTTTGATTAAAAAACTTGGTGGGGTGGGGGAAGTAAAAAGTGCAGATAGAGGGGTAAAAATAGATGACCGCAGGGTCTGCTGCTTGCCTTACCCTACTACCCAATGAGTAATTTCTTGTTATTAAATGTATTTCTGCTTCACTGCTAAAGCTCCTCCTTGGAATGTTTATAAGGGTTATAAGACAGACAATTATCTTACACGCAATGCCAGCGAGAATTTCTGTACCAATGGTTCGTCACAATCATCGAAATTGTTGTATCGAAGTTGGGCTCGTTTACCTGTGGAAGGTCGTCAGTTAGTAGCCTTTTACTCATTCAAAAGGCCTTAAAAATCCTTATACATTCAAATGATATTGAAAATATTTAAGTAATTGTATCATTAATTCTCAGTTTCAATTCTTTTTACTTCCTTATGAGCGTATTAACACCCTTCGGCAAACACTTATTATTATATTCCATTATACAATACTTTATTGGAATTTTAATTTTGATTCAGTAGTGAAAATTAATTTCTAATTCCGTATTGTAAAAGCTGACTTATGTACATTTTTTTTTGTTGTTAGCTCACCCCCCTGAGCCCCGCCTTAGTTTGTAATCTAATTTGATTAATCTCTCTTATCTCGATTGTTTTGTTATGCCCTCTGGGACCTAACTCGTCGATCGAAAACCATATGGGTCCCAGTTGGGCTTGCTGCATTTCTACTCATAATTTATTAGTGAATAAATAAATAAATAAATAAATAAATAAATAAATAAATAAATAAATAAATAAAGTCAAGACCATTCACCGTGGGTGTTGGACTTGCTAAGAGTGCATACTATCGCCCCTCTTGAGCATTATCTTTATGGACTGGAAAGACAGGGACAGCCGAGGCGATGAGTGCATTTGTGTGGTCGACTGCTTAGTGGAGAAGTTGCTCTTTGCTGACGACCTTGTCCTCCTTGGGTCTTCTCGAATCAACCTTCAGCACGCACTAGACCGGTTTGCAGCCAAATGTGAAGAAGCTGGGATGAAGAATAGTGTGGCTAAGATAGCCTGCTCAGTGCGCTCTCCATGTTAGAGGAGCCCTATTGAGAAGTTCAAGTATCTCGGATTGCATTCACGAGTGATGGGCGGCAGGATAAAGAATTGGATGCTTGGATCGGTGGAGCAAAGCTGTGTCAGACGTGTACTGTGGCAATCCGTGGTAACGAAACATGAGCTGGGAAACAAAGCCAACTCTCCGTTTTCAAATCTATCTTTGTCCCCATTCTTACCTATGGTAATGAGTCTTGGGTAATGACCAAAAGAGTGGGTACAAGCAGCCAAAATGAGATTTCTGAGAGGTGTGGCAAGTATTACCCTACTAGATGGAGTGCACAGCAGCACAATAAGGGAGTCTTTAGGTGATGAACCACTACTTCTCCGCATTGAGAGATCTCAGTTGCACTGTTATGGCCACCTGATACGGATGCCGCAAACTGGTCTTCCTAGGCAGTTATTTTCCAAGCTGGTGGGTAAGAGACCAAGGGGTCAGCCTAGAACCAGGTGGCTAGACTACATGGAGAATCTAGGTTCGAGTCGCTTGGATATTACCATGAAGGACATGCACCTGGTGGCAGAAGATCACGATAGCTGGAGATAATCCATAGGGCTGCTGCCCCCATGACCGTAACGGATAAGCGGGTTTGAAAAGTAAGTAAGTGGAAACGAAGGTTGGATTGTTGCTTCAGAGCCCAATGATCAGGTGAATTTTCAGTGCTGACAGGCCTATCTTTCTCATTGGTCTCATTTATCACGTTGTGATGTCATAACCAAATGATAAAATTGAGCTATTAAAATGTTTTTTAGGTATGAAAACAATTTCACAAAACCTTTACATTCCAATAGGTGGTTATTGTGAAACTGTTTCTTTCATTTTTTTAAAAAAATTTTGAACAAATTTAAAATTCATACATAACCCCATTGGACAGGTTTTTCTACCAGAAAGACTTACCAGAAAGGTGTATCGAAATTTTTTATAACACTCGCTACCTGTCTTTCTAGAAGATATACCATTGGCAACGGGAAATGTAATGTGTTTATGTAGGATGGTGCCACCAGCGCAATTTAGTGTGGTTCCTCTTGAATTTTTAAATGCAACATATCAAGACTGCTGGATTGGTCGAGGTGGATCTCATTTAAAAGCCTGCTCAATCGTCGAATGTTTTTCTACGAGCCCATCTGAAGTCAATAATTTACACTATTTCAGCGGTAAATAAAGACGACTTGAGAAATCAGATAGTTGATGGGTGTAATGCAATAAGAAACACCCCAGCAGTTTCTGAAAGAGTTCGGCAGTCAAATGAGAACAAGACTGGATTCCTAACTGGTGGTAGTTAATTTCAGCAGATATTATACATTAATGACTTGTAATATTAAGTTTTAACGCTACGTGTAGCGCTGTTAATGAATCCTTATAACGCTTATTATTTGTTAGCCTGGTCAGTGGAACCATTGCCTTTCCCCTTTTTCTTTCAACACACAAGGCTCTTATATCTAACATGTACTCGCCTTAATTAACCAAGACAACAATCTTAATCTACTGAATTAGTTTGGCCTTTAAAACTGTACCTGATCGTATAGTGGTTCTCTGGTTTATTAATTTGAATATTGCTAATGTTCATTAACTTAATAAGATGATCTACCTAGACTAAATCAATTTCCCCCTTCCTTTCCCCAAATACGAGATCAAAATTTGAATTGGAGCAACAAATGGAATAAATTTATAAATATTTATTAATAAAAAAGTATGATATACACTAAAATTTATAAGAAAAAGTTTTACTTTGGTTGAGTAAGAATAGAATTAAACAGAAAACGAGATTTAATGGTAATAAATTAGCAACGTAAGGTTTATATGAGGAACAGTCTTTAACTATAAATAGTTATCAAATAGTACGTTAAAACATTAATGTAGCACTTAGGGTGTATAGGATAGTACTAATTGTAACTCAAATGGCAGTCTATTCGCCTTGAACTTAACTTGCAACACTTGATAATGAAAGTACGATTAAATTTAAATCACTCGCAGGGCCCATACATTAAACGTAGAATAAGTACTTATCTGTTTAGTTTATGCTCGTGCGATGCTCTGGCCAGAGTTGTTAGATCACTAATCACTATGTTGGACGCCTCTACCTCATCGAACGATATTCGATGATTCTTGATCCAGAGGCTGCTACCTCGTCGATTTCTTGCCTGCGGTTGCTCGTCGTCTCCTTCCCCGGGTTGCTGTGGGTCGCTGTGCTGATCTAGCCTCTTCGTTTGGTCGCTCTCCACACAGTATTAGTAGAGAGTGAGTCACCGACTCTCACCGCGCGGTATCCCGTCCCAGATCCGCTGCACACAGCTCCAACTGCATGAAACGATCTGTGGATACCAGCCGACAGATTTGCACCGAGATTTACAACCGCCCAGTATTCGGAATGGCTGTGCGCCTGCTGGCTCACAGTGCAGTGGGGGCCGGAGAGTATGGTTATCCTCCCCTACACTGTTGCACACCACCCAGTGCCTCTGACCCATCCACCGAACACTGTCCCTACTCAGTACCAGCAAATCTGCTGCTCGAGCCGATGAGCTCACTCAACACTTACGGGCTTCGTGCTCCCTGCCATCGGTGGCTCGCTCCGCATCGGGTGGGATGTGCGTCTGGCTCTGCTCATCTGCCTCGTCTCTGGCTGTTGACCCAAAATCGCTGAGTCTTCCTTTTTTTTTTTTTTTTTTTGTTTACCGCCTTAGTACGCCAGCTCTCATACTCTGCATGCTGTTGTCTTCCATGGATACGTTCTTGAGATCGAAACACACGTGTTCTCCGTCAGCGCACTCGGTGTTCTCTCGTCGAATCTCTCTCTCACACTCCCTCTCAATCCCCTTCCTTTTCTTCTTTCCTCAGCCACTCTTTCTTACACATTGCTGTTCCCAGAAAACAGTTTCTCATCTCCCTAAGGAGGTGACCGTTGCCATGGAGATCCACTTCGCCAGGATGCTCTCCCCCTCTCAAGGCTCAAACACATCTACACGGATTTCACGCGACAAGTTGTCGTGCGCGACTCAAGCGACAACTTAACATCTTTTACGAACTAGTCGGATGACTCATGCGAACAATATGCGTGACTTTGAACTCATCAGACTTTCTTCCGCACGAAACAAACGAACCACCAATCACATTGCTCGGTTCTGCCACGTCATCATTTACTTTCGAGTTTCGATAACAACAAATTAAAAAACGGAGTCCTGTTCAGTTGAAGCGAGAGCTGAACATGAACTAAGAACTTTCAACGAAGGATTAATTATAGAAGTGCAGAAATATTAATAATAACAATATTCTCTGCTGCTTTAAAAGCAATTCTCGCCTCTTCAAAGCATTGGAACCATTATTTCCACAGAAAAGTAGACCGCTTCCTGTGTTATAAGCACGTTCAGTCGGATGAATTCTGCGCAAGTGTGTCTAATCTTGTCGCATGCGTCGAGCGCATGTTTTGTCGGATGAAATTTGTGCGCGCTGTTTCCGTGAAGATGTGTTTGAGCCTTCACTCGCTCGACTCCTTCCCGCCAAAAGTTTTGGGACAAAGGAGTTCGAGCTTGTGAGAGGGAAAATGATCTATACAAAGAGCACAAAAAATAATTTTATGTCTAAATCTGCCACGTGTTCACTGTACTCCCACATACCCAAGTGAAATAAAGAAAAAAAACAATGGACTAAGTTTAACTGTTTCCTCATTAAAACCAACTGTTTGGTCCTCCAAATTATGTTTCCCATAATTACCCTGTTCGTGGAGAATTTTAATTTTGACTACACAATCAAATACAGTTTTATAGGCCTGAAATGAGAGGGGGGGGGGGGTTCCAAACTATCATATTTCGATTTCCGCAATTTTCCTTCTAAGCTCAACACAGAGCTTATTACTAGATGCACGTCTGTAGTGTCGGGACACGCGCGTCATTACGAAAGTATAAATGTCTCATGCGGCCCGTCACAAAGTAATAAAAGATTTTTGTTGAAAAACATTTATTGCCCTGTATCTTCAAAACAATGCGGCATTCCAAAAATCATCAAAGGACAAAAGATTCTTAAAATGACCCAAAGAACCACCCCCTTGAATTTTTGCCGTAAGTTTAGTAATAAAATGTACTGATAATCGTAATAAAAATTTGTGTAAGTTTCAAAATAAATATTAAAAGAATTTATATAATCTTACCGTTTCTCGCAGCCTGCCTAATTCTTCAGCTGATGATCCCAGAACAGCTTCAGCTGCTTCTTGAAAGCAAGTAACCCAATGGTTACCACTATAATCAGCGATATTCATCTATCAAATATATACAAGTTTTATATACAAACACTTTTTCTTTTTAAATATTAAATTTATATGCTGAACACATTTACCGATAATAATAAACGCCACTTAAAAGTATCAAATGACTGGTTGCATTTCTCACAACGATACTGTCCATCGTGTAAGTCCACTACTTTTTTGTTACAAGCTTGAGTAGGACAGGCCTTGAAAATAAAAATAATTCTCATTAATGTATTTCTAAAATGATAATTATAAAGCCTAGTACACACTTGCTAGAAATGCTCATTGTGTTATACCAGACGGAAAGAAGTTGGACGGATTGCTCATGTAAAAATTTGCTCTGTGGCTAGCATGTGCTCAGAAGGCGGTTTTTGCTCAGCACGTCAAAGGAATGAAATGGCCATAATCTGATCTCGTATATATTTCCCAAATTTTTAAATAAAAATATACTGAATATTTATTTGTTTAATAGAATAAAAGTCAATAGGTTTTTTTTTTATTTATATATATATAAATTTATTCTATTTAATATACATAAGAAGTTTATCTAATACATTTTATTTTAAAAACCCAACACAAAATTAAAAAAAAATAAACAAAACTTTTAACAAAGACCATACATTAAAATAAAAATTATTAAACCCCCTCCCTCCAGATTCAGAACTTAACTGAGTTTGCACAACAATGGAAGGGAAAAATACTGTTATTTATTAAATATATACTCTTATCAAATTTTTAAATAAATATATAGGGTGTTTCAAAAATACTTTTACAAACTTTGGGGACAAGTTCCTTATACCAAAACAAGAAATAAAGTTCATATTAACATATGTCTGAAAATCCTTCGTTTTTGAATTATTAATGTTCGTTGGACTCATTGTATCCCAGATGGTGTTGTGTCGTACGGTGTTCGAGATGCACTGGCTGGTATCTACCATGACAGATGGATAAGTAGAGGAGGACCAGTTCCATGGCCTGCACACTCCCCCGACCTCAACCCTTTGGATAATTATCTCTGGGGACACCTTAAACAATTGGTCTATGCAGCAAACCACCCGGATGCAGAAACTCTTCATCGACATGTCATGGAAGCCTGCAAAACCATTCGAAACCGTCAGGGAGTTATTTGAAAGGGTGCGACAGTCCATGATTCGAAGAGTGCATGCGTGTTTAGAAACAAGAGGAGGACATTTCGAGCATTTATTATGAGTTTATGTGTGGATGAACTCCAATCACCTACGTTGTAAACTTTCATTAATAGTTCGAAAACAAAGTATTTTCAGACATATGTTTATGTGAATTTTTTTTTTTCTTTTTTGGTGTAAGGAACTTGCCCCCAAAGTTTGTAAAAGATTTTTGAAACACCCTGTATACATGCATTTGTTTGTTTATTAAAATAAAATCGGCAGATTTTTTTTCATTTCTTTAAAAGAATAAACATATATATTCTCAAATTTTTAAATAAATATCTATACATGTGATTATTTATTTGTTTATTTAGGGCATATCTAAGAAAGTCTGATCAGTCGCCAACACCTGGTCACCTGGTACGATCAGGGATAAGTCGACAGCCGTTTGCTTCAGTTTGTTCGTTCATGGACAGCACGGTCATGAGCATTCTGCTTCAAAATGGCGTCGCAGCAAGTTTCCTTACGTCAATAAAATTTGCTTAGGTAATTGGATATGGCTTATTGCAAATAAAATAAAAAAAAAAATACAGGGTGATCAGAAAATCTCTCCATGATAAAAAAAAAAAAATTTAATTAAAGGAAACACTATGTCAGACTGATACATACCGTAATTTCACGCAGATACTCCACGGATTATCTGTATTTTTTTTCAATGAAAAACGACTCTGTGGTTTATCCGAGGGGTGCGGATTATCAGGGAAAATGGGAACAAATCTTTCCAAATTGCAATAAATTAGGGTTGAGGATCGCGAATCTGGAATTATGTTCCATTACCTTGGGGGGGTTTAAACTCATTTAGATCTCGAATGTGGATTATCTCAACTTTTTGCACTTTACTTTTAAAGCATTAACTTTTTTATATACTTATTAAAAGTTTCAAGTGTAAATTGAATCTCCATCTTTTTAATGTCTATCTATAAAATCTATCACAATGTTGTGAAACAAGAAGCAATACGGCCAGTGATCAGTAACCACGTGAAAAAAAATGAGGAAAAAAAAAACATTTGTTATTATAATTAATTCTTGACATCACCCATGCAATGTGCACAAAAGTAATGCTAAACATTTAGAGAAGATAAGAAAAAATAAATATCAATCGACGAGTACTGAAACATACGATTGATAAAGAAGGTTTAATATTCGCGGAAGTTGCTTCGTTTCATATTTGTTGAATAAGATTTAGTTAATTTTAATTAAAACTAGAAATAACCCACCCGATTGTATAATCGTCATTGTTAGATTTTTGACACACATCTCTCTCCATATTTTTGTTTGTTGTGACATAGTCCATCGCTGATTTTATACATATGATTTGTTAATAAATTATATTCACAATGCACAATTTTTTTTCTTTACAGTTTCTAAGTTTTTTGATGATTTAGTGCATTTTCAGTCGACTCGCAATCACTAACAATGTATACATTCTAACCGCTGACGAATTACTGCACTTTTAAAACTCTGATTTAACACGGATCCTAATTGAATTTTCCTGTAATTTCTAACACTCTTCTGCTGAAGTAAAAATAATGAACAGTTATAAACGAATTTATGTGATAATTCTTAGAAACATCGGAAAAAAAATTAATCTTGACAGTGGCTATCCAAATGTGAAGAACTCTGACTTGATCGAAAAAACACAATTTTTTTTGAAAACATTTATTATTCTTAAGTATTATCGGGGACTCGAACACTTGAATTTTCTACTTTCGTCCGCCATTTTGATTCTACTCACTGAGGCAGCCGATCGCCATTGGATTCCGGTCGAGTTATGAAAGCGCTCATCGCGACTGGTCATGATGTTACTTTATGGACAGCATGTTCGCGATGGGTTGGACTTTTTAGACACACCCTTATTTACTAAAATATATCGCAGAATGATCCTACATTCAGTAATTTACTTTAAAAAATCCTTTTTTAAAATAAACATATACAGTCAGTGACAAAAAATTAGCACCACCATCATTTTCACTGAAATTCTTTTAATGAAACCAAATTCCAAATGCTCTTTTGGAATATAGATACTTAATATCTTCAGAAACAATCTAGCTTCATAAAAATAAATTGAATGTCCACTTATAATTTAAAAAAAAAATTTTTTTCTTGGGTGATATTTCTGAGTGACAAAAAATTAGCATCAGCTACAAAAAAAAATGGTTTCGCCCTAAAGCTAGGCTCATTTAACTCAAGTAGCGGTGATATATTTACTTTATCATGTAGTAAGAGCAATTACTACAAGTGAAAAACTTAATTATTAAACATACAACAAGATGGGACGTGGTTCAGTGCTGTCAGAGAATGAAAGAGGTCAAATTGATGCCTTCAAACAAGAAAACATCTCTATTCATGAAATTGAGCGTCGTTTGAAGAGAAGCCCAAAGGCTATTTCCAACTATTTGAGAAATCCTCAGGAATATGCAGTTTACAAGGGTTCTGGAAGACCTCGTGCCCTTAATGGAAGGTCAGTTCGTCAGATTGTCAGAGCTGCATCCAACTCGAGTCAAGCAGCAAAACAAATTCGTGATGAACTGCAGCTCGACACAAATCTGCGAAACGTTCAGCGTGTGATCCATGACTGCCCGCATCTTCTGCGACAGCACATCAAGAGGAAGCCACCACTCACTAACCGTCATCAAGAAAACAGACTTCAGTTTGCCAGAAAATACATGGGTTGGACTTCAGAATGGCTAAATGTCATATTCACAGATGAAAAGAAGTTCAACCTTAACGGACCAGATGGATTCTCATACTATTTTCACGATTTGCGAAAAGAAAAACAAGTTCTTTCACGAAGACAGCTTGGCGGTGGATCTGTAATGATCTGGGGAGCAATTGGTTTCCAGAAGAATTGTGACGAAGTTTCTCAGTGGACGAATCAATGCACAAGGGTATTTGTCAATGCTGAAAGACATTTTCCCTGATTTTGGACCAATTATGGCTGGAAATGATTGGGTATTTCAGCAAGATAATGCTCCCATCCACAAAGCACATGTTGTAACACGGTGGTTTGAGGAAAAAAACATCACTGTTCTGCAATGGCTAGCTATGTCACCCGATTTGAATCCCACTGAGAATGTTTGGGGGTTGCTATCACGAAAAGTGTATGAAAACAATCATCAGTACAAAAATGCTTTTGACTTGAGATGTGCCATCATTGATGCTTGGGAAAATTTAGATCATTCATTGATTAAAGGATTAATTACTAAGATGCCTAATCGTATCTTTGAGGTAATTTCACAAAAAGGCAAATCCACCACATATTAAGACCATTCAGAGGATTTTTTTGTAGCTGATGCTAATTTTTTGTCACTCAGAAATATCACCTGAGTAAAACAATTTTTTTTTTAAAATTATAAGTGGACATTCAATTTATTTTTATGAAGCTAGATTGTTTCTGAAAATATTAAGTGTCTGTATTCCAAAAGAGCATTTGGAATTTTGTTTCATTAAAAGAATTTCCATGAAAATGATGGTGGTGCTAATTTTTTGTCACTGACTGTATTTGTACAAATATCTTTATATATTTTATAATAACGATATAAATTATAAACATTATTTTTTCCAATGAATGTAAACATTACAAAGAGAAATTTATATAAACATTACAATATATATTGTAATTGCAAATTGTAAATAAATAAATAAATAAATAATTATAAAGGTAATACATTTTAAATATAAGGAAGGGGTCAACTACACAACTGGGAGACTCTGCCTTGGAGGGGGGGGGGGATTGGAATAAAGTCCCAAAATATTTTTTTCTCGGGTTTCTTCATTTCCTCGAGTAACAAAACAAGTGTGTACAAACACATTTGCAACGTTCTTTACAGGAAATAGAGTAACACAATGGGCATTTGTAGCAAGTGTGTACTAGGCTTAAGATGCTAATGTGCCTAACATAATAAGAATACATTTTAAAGAAAATTTTAATTTATTCCTATTTATTTAGAAATCATCTCTTTTGGTTGGCTGATTAGAAACTTATAAATATTTCAGCAAGTATTATTGTTGTTATTATTATTATTATAATTATTATTATTATTAGATTATTGTTGTACAAAGTCAATGATAGCCTTAGCACAGATTCCTCAAGGGAATATTGCACCTAATCCATGCCCTCAGAGGGACTCAAACATACGACTCTCCAGTTCCGAGAGTGGTTAAGACCTGTGCCAGCTAGGATTATACTCAAATCATAGATCAGGAGCCCCAAGTGGAATGATCTATTAACAAAAGAAAAAAAAGGGGGGGGGGGGGGGGAAGCATGGGTGACAATCCCTGCATGGGGAAAGGAGTCAGCAGA
Source organism: Rhysida immarginata (assembly GCA_023313115.1). Lineage (NCBI taxonomy): Eukaryota > Metazoa > Arthropoda > Chilopoda > Scolopendromorpha > Scolopendridae > Rhysida > Rhysida immarginata. The sequence continues at coordinate 310,502 of JAHWFO010022959.1, read as the reverse complement.
TTAATATAATAGGATATGAAGAAACTTATTATTACTTATCTTTCCCTTTAACATTTATCAGATGCAAATATTTTCTCTCTAGCTACAAATTCTCACATGCCCAAAGAGATTTAAGAAATACTCAGCTGGCCACTTAATTCTCAGTAGTGTGATTTAATTTCGTACTTCCTCCATCCTGGGATTATCATCCGTATTCCTCTTTTGTTCTTAATCGATCATACGGTCTGACAGTACATGATGCTCATCATCATAATGCTATTAACCATGTCGTTGTGCAGCATACGGTTTCGTTTTTACAGAACACTTACTTTCAGAGAAACAAAAATCATCCACTGCAAATTTGTCATCAAAATTAACTACAAATTAACTACGTTTTTGATAAATAAAACGTAGAATATAATAGTTCCATTATTCTAATAATATCTATATTGTTGATTTTTTAAGAGATGTGTTTAGATCATAGTAAACTCATTCTAAACACATTCTACTTACCTATATCCAAATTCAAACTTTAATTTAAAACACTATTTTCTCACACAAGTGTTCTCCCATGCTCTTCCAAAAGTTGTACCACCCAGTTGGTTTTAGTGATCACCAGTTCAATAACAAAAAATATTTCATAAACATTGCTTTATTTGTTTTTAATTTTTGTCCACCAAGCTATTTCTTCTTTCCACACACCTGATAAAATTTTCCAGGGCACTTCAAAATGAATGATACAAAAAGAAAATGTACCATTTTAACCAATGACTGCTATAATGGATTTATTTCACAAAACCTGAAATAACATGATAGATTAACTCTCAGAGTTTCTTTTGGCAATACGGAAAAGTCAGTCATTTCTGAATTGCTCATTAGAGGCACTGCTATTCAAAATGATAAATGCTATCAATTGATGGACCTCTCTACATACGGCACAGCTAGCCGAAATAAATCCTTGTTCACTTAATCTTACTTATGGTCCCCGGCATGAAAGAAAAAGGAAACTGGCGTATGTGTAAATGAATAAAACTCGTTCAACCAATCAGAAACAGACTGGAAACGAGATATTACTTATACCTGGCATCAGTAGTAAGTAATGCCTTGATTCCTGTCAGTTTCTGATGGGTGAAACAGTCTGAGGAGGCTCGCTGCTTATGCAAAGGAGAAAGCACAGGATGAAATGATGGAAAACATTCGTCTGACTTGCAAATCAATCTATCGTGCTAGCAGAGAAGTTAACATATCACAAGCAACCGTGTGGCACGTGCTATGTAACGTCTGCAATTAAAGCCGTATAAATTTCATATGGAACATGTTAAAAACTACTGACAAATTAAAACAGAGAAAGTTCTTCATGGATTTGTAAGCATGCCTGGAGTTCCATGGACAGACTCATGTTTAATCAGGAAGACAAGTTTCATTTTTTTGTGGCAAAGCAAACAGACCTAATCTGAGACTTTCGGGCAAGGAAAATCTGCAAGCTACAATGGAACACAACAAGAAGAAAGTTTTCTGCACCATACAAGATTCGTGCTTACTTGCAATTTACACGTCAAATGGGCATTTTCACTAATTATTGACTTGTGATCTTTTGAGCAGTGAGTCAAAATTGACTGTAGCCCTTTCCCCCGAAATTGACCACCATGCTAACTAATTCTGAGGATCCCATCCCCCACTAGAAGAATAGCGTCGGCCCCCCTCCCCCACAAACTAAAATTCTGGGTACGGCCCTGGAACCCTGGCCATAACCACCAACTGCAGTATGTTTTGAGACCAGTGGTCAGTGTGGCTGAGGTGTGTGTTGTAAATCAGTGCGTTTCACTGCAGTTTAGCTTATATAAATATTTATAGGTATACATTTGTGTATTTACGTATTTGGTATTTGCTATATTTGCTATAATAATTAATTGCAACGCTATTTGTCTGTTGTAGCAAATATGCATTGTTGGCTGTTTTCTTTTAAGTCGATTAATTCTTATATTTTAGAAATGAGCAGTAAAAGAATTATTTACTTGTTTATTGTTATAAAGTAGCGTTTCTCCTGATGCTGCAACAATGTTCTTTGACGTTGTCGGGGGCTTTGTTGCAGCAGAGGGAGATTCTGCGAAAAGAGCGTCTGTTTTGTTATTATTAAGATTGTTGCATGCTGGATTTTGATGTGTGCGAACGTATAGAAAAGGGAGCTTCGAATAAGGCTGGTCGGCATCGATAATGGTGATGTTTGATTCTGCCTCTTGGAAGAAATATGCTGTTAGCTGTTATTATGCAGTGATTGAGTTTAATTGAATAGTTTTGCTTGTTATATTTACCTTTCAGAAATCGTAGAGTTTTGAGATGCGCCAATGACGAGCGCTCCATCAGTTTTAGATGCAGTGCTCACGTTGATCATGAACGCTCATGCTCAATCGCAACTGGAAAGAGTTTTTAGTAGCACCCTTAATAGGATGTGACCTCGTCAATTTTTAATTAATAGGATGTGAAATCGGCAATAAATTCATCAATAAATATAAATCAAGGAATACATTGCCACTACTCGTTTTATATCGTTTATATTGAAGTAGGCCTAAAATCGTGGGTAGAAATTTTTTTTTAACTTTTTGGAAAATCTCTGATAGTTACGCCACAGCAACTGAAAGGATGCACACCCTGAAAATTTCACTTTTTTAATAGCAATGTCGTGGCATTACTACAGAAAATTACGGACCATTTTTAACTTGGATTAATGTTATGATGCAATAAAAAATAAAAGTTTTCTGTGAAGTTTACCTTTGTAGATTTCTATTTTAGAAATTGGCTATTGGTTCACTTTAGGTGACACCATTTATATTATCATGTAAACCTTTGATGTATTTTTACAATAAATTCAGGAAGAGTAAGACACACGGTATCTGTATTATGTACAACAATTAAAGAAATTCTGTAATATTTACCATATACATGCAGTTCTCTTTGCGCACCATAATTACAGTAGCCAGGCAGGTAATAAAATCAGGTTTGTCACCCATTCCTAAACTGTCTGAGAAGATTTGTTGTAAGACCTTCCAATTACCTCCAAATCCTACAAAAAGAATGTTAAAATTCTACATTCAATTCTTCAACAGATGAAGTCAAGGTAAAAACAAAAATTTTAATTAAATCACAGAGTAAAATAGACTGTACCTCCTCCTCCTTGTGATCCCTTAACAGAAATGGGAGTACTTTCTTTATTTTTCCCTTCATGATCATACCATCCTCTGAGAAAACATGCTTCTTTTATGTCTGGGTTCAGGTAAATTGAACTACTAGCAACTGTGCTTAAAGATCGCCCTGGAAATAATTCATAAAATGATAAATACCAAGTCGGTTATTATTAATTTAAAACAGTCCATATGATTTCACTGTATGTGCAGAGCACTTTCAAACGATGGGAACAAAATTTGCTGATCTTTTTTAATAGATGTATTAATTGTTGATTTTTATTTATTAACGGGAAATGTATACTAACAAAAAAAACAAAAAAAAAAACCCCCGGAAGGGGGGGGGGGGGAATTTAGAGAGATTGGGCATTGGCAAAATCGACATTGCTATTTTGTGTAAACATTTAAAAATGAAGTGATAATTTAAAACTTTAAATTATTTTATGAAATATAACTGTGTACAAGTGTATGCAAATAAATGATACATGTGTAATTAATATTTATTAATTAATATATTATTAATAAATATTAATTACAAACTGAACCAACAATGTATGTTCATATACGGAATGCAATGCTGGCTTTCATACCATGGGGAAATGGTCAGGGTCAGAGCATGCCTTTATCCAGGAGGAGAAACGGGTAAAGCGACAACGGGATCGGGTGCTATCAATCGGCACTTGGAACGTATTCTCCATGACAGGAAAGGAATCAGAGTTAGTGGAGGAAGCCAAACGGTATTGACTGGATATCATAGGTATTACCTCTACGAAACATCCGGGTTCTGGAACTGTGGACTTAGAAGGAGGGTGGAAGCTTTTCTACTCTAGTGTCGACCCTAACATGACTGCCCAGGCGGGAGTGGGGATACTCAAGTCCCCGGCTGGCAGATTATGTTGCAGATTGGACCCCCTTAGGTGGAAGACTGTGTCTCCTGAGGCTTCCAGATAGGGAAACGGTCTCGCTCTCTATAGGTTGCATATGCTCCAAATGCAGTCACAGAGTACCCACTTTTTCTAGTTGAAGTTGATGCTGCTCTTAGCAGGAGAGGGAGTGCAGATTCTGTCATCCTGGTGGGCGACTTCAATGCACACGTAGGGGCTGATGACCAAACATGGAAAGGCATGATTGGGAGGAATGGTGACCCCGATTTAAATACGAATGGGAGGTGCTTGTTGGATCTCTGTTGCAACAATTGACTTTCCATCATGAACACCTTCTTCCAGCACAGGGATGTCCATAAGTATACCTGGTACAGGGATGCAATGGACTAGAAGTCACTGATTGATTTTTGTAATCGTTTCAGCCGACTTATTCCGATCAGTGTTGGATACTCGTGTGAGAAGAGGGGCAGAACTATCAACTGATCACCACCTTGTTTTCTGCAGTTTGCAGTCCTCTGAACCCATGCCAACCATGCGAAATACTAGGTTCAGACAAACTTGGTGCATCAAATGGGAGGCATTGGAGGATAGAGCTGTGAGGAAGACCTTTGCAGATAACATATCTTCAAGTTTCAAAGAACTACCCAGTGATCGTGGTACTGTTGAACAGGAGTGGCAGTTGTTTAAAACTGCTGTGATTACTTCGGCTGCACTATGCTGTGGTCGTAAGCGGTTGGTTGTGGCGCAGGGCGGTGAGGTCCAAGAAGCTGTCAAGGCAAAGAAGGAAGCCTATTTGCTATGGCTTGCAAATAAGTTAACTTCGAGTCGAGCGTGGTACACAGAGGCGCGAAAAGCAGCAGAAAAGACAGTATCAACAGCTAAAGCCAAGGCCTGGGATAAGTTCAGGGAGAAATTGGAGGCAGACTAGGTTCAGCAAACAAGGTATTCTAGCAGACCGTGCGCCGCCTCCGTGGAAAGAAGTCTCTTTCATCACAAACTATTAAGAGTTCAGATGGGAGGCTTCTGAAAACGGAGGAGAGCGTATTGCATAGGTGGAAGGAATACTTTGCATCTCTTCTTAATCCGATGACAGTAACAACTGAGGCACATGAGGTGCACCTTGGAGCGGAGAATAGTCACGGTAGTATCACTGAAGCAGAAGTCAGATGGGCAATTAAGTCCCTGAAGACTGGCAAAGCTGCAGGTGATGATGAAATCCGGTCCGAGATGATAAAGGCCTTAAATCAGGATGGTATCCTGTGGCTGACTCGAATGTGCCAGGTTGCTTGGATATCTGGACAGGCCCCTAAGCAATGGCAGACAGGAATTGTGATCCCTATCTTCAAAAAGGGAGATCAGAGAGATTGCAACAACTATCGAGGCATCTCTTTGCTCAGCATTCCTGGGAAAGTGTGTTGCTAAGTGTCTGGAGAAGAGAAGTCGGGAAATAGTAGATTCCAAACTGTCGGGGGAGCAGTGTGGTTTCCAACCTGGCCGAAGCACGACGGATCACATCTTTGCTCTAAGGCAAATCTTTGAGAAATCCTGGGAGTATGCTAAAGAGGTCTATGCTTGCTTTGTAGACCTCAAAAAAGCATATGACAGAGTTCCTCGGGAGAAGCTCAGGCAAGTGATGCAAGAGTATGGAGTGGATGGGCAATTACTGGTTGCTATCATGTCTCTGTACGAAAGCTCTGAGATGTGTGTCAAGATGAATGGCATTAAGTCAAGACCGTTCACCGTGGGTGTTGGACTCCGCCAAGGGTGCGTACTGTCGCCCCTCTTGTTCATTATCTTTATGGACTGGATAGACAGGGGCAGCCGAGGCGATGGGCGTGTTTGTGTGGGTGACTGCCTGGTGGAGAGATTGCTCTTTGCTGACGACCTTGTCCTCCTTGGGTCTTCTCGCACGAACCTTCAGCATGCACTAGACCGGTTTGCAGCCAAATGTGAAGAAGCTGGGATGAAGATCAGTGTGGCTAAAACTGAGGTTCTGGTCTTTTCAAGACAGCCTGCTCAATGCACTCTCCATGTTAGGGGAGCCTCATTGAGACAGGTGGAGAAATTCAAGTATCTCAGGATTGCATTCACAAGTGATGGACAGCAGGAGAAAAAATTGGATGCTCGGATCGGTGCAGCTTGCTGTGTCAGACGCGAACTGTGGCGATCTGTGGTAATGAAACGCGAGCTGGGTAACAAAGCCAAGCTCTCAGTCTTCAAATCTATCTTTGTCCCCATTCTCACCTATAGTCATGAGGTTTGGGTAATGACCGAAAGGGTACAAGCAGCCGAAATGAGATATCTGAGAGGTGTGGCAGGTGTTACCCTACTAAACAGAGTGCACAGCAGCACAATAAGGGAGTGTTTAGGTGTTGAGCCGCTACTTCTCCGCATTGAGAGATCTCAGTTCCGCTGGTATGGCCACGTGATACGGTTGCCGCAAACTGGTCTTCCTAGGCAGTTGTTATTTTCCAAGCCGGTGGGTAAGAGACCAAGGGGTCGGC
>JAHWFO010022959.1:255274-289853 GCA_023313115.1 Rhysida immarginata | reverse complement strand
ATTATTATTATTATTATTATTATTATTATTATTATTATTATTATTATTGTTGCTGTTGTTGAATTTTTATCTTTGTAATTATCATTATATTTCTGTTAATCTGTATAAATAAAATTGTGCTTTTCTGTCCTTTTTTTTTTTAATTATGTTACTTCAGTTTTACTTGAATCTTAAATAACCTCATTTTGGGCCTTTGGCCTGTTGGGGGGCAACATAGCAGCTTGGACTTCCAGTTTATTTGGTGGGTTATTCCCTGTTGTTGTTACCTTTTATTATTATTATTATTATTATTATTATTATTAATATTATTATTATTATTTATACCAGATGGTTGTTTGTGTTTAGTATTTAATTGCGTAAAATGACTGCCGTTTATGGGAATAAAATCATAATCACACAAAGAAATTCCGTGTTTACACATTTAGGTTATTTACTCATTTGGTATTAATTGTATGAAATTATACGATTAAGAAATGAGTAAAGAGCGTTTTAATTGTTGGTAATCTTACAAGCATGGAAACACGGAATTCTTTTATGTGATATTAAAGGACTGTCACTTTACGCAAATAAAATCATACAAGATCCCGTTTGTGGTACAAGACCCACTCAACTTTTTTTTTGCAATTTAGTAATATTTTTTAATATATCAAATGTTTAAATCAGTTACGAGTTAGTAATAATTTTGTAAATTCTTATACTAAGCGTTTCAATAACATTAATTGATTATTGTTAAATATTTACGAATTATAAATAAACTTTATTAATTTCTAATAGTAATTAGTGACTTCTGAGTAAAATGCTGCGAAATTATGGGTCAACAGTGGCGTCTTTTAAGTGATGCTTCACTGCAGGGCGGGTACGAAACAGTTGCTATGAATGAATTGTTCATTTGGGTGTCTCAGAGAGGCTTCACTGCAGTACACGCAGTGCTCACAGTAACTAAAAGTCAACTTTGCCAAAAAATGTATCTTATTATATTCAAAGAGAAAAAAATAATTAAATTGCAGAAACTCTTCAAACATACGAGGGTTGTACCAAAAGTAAGGTTCCCAATGAGCTACAGCCTCGAGGGAAGGTGCTAGGCTAAATCTGACAACAGTGCCGTGCGCAGTGGTTCCCGCACTCTCGAGCCCCACTCTCGAGCGATTCCTATGGCGCTCAGTGTTCGCTTGGCAGCCGTCAGAGATGGAAGTGTTGATCGCCACTCCCGCCAAGTGCGAGGTTCGAGCAGTAATCCGGTTTCTCCACGCAAGGAAGTTACCGCCCGTGGAGATTCATCGGCAACTGACTGAGGTTTATGGTGAAAGTGCATGTCCGTTCAGCACGTCCGAAAATGGTGCAGGGCTTTTGCTGAGGGTCGCACGGAAGTTCACGATGAAGAACGGAGTGGAAGACCGCCGGTTTCGGATTCGATTGCCCAGAAGATCAACAGTGAGCTGCTGAAAGATCGGAGGGTCACTGTCCGTGAACTTGTTGAACGCATTCCTGAAGCTTCCCACGGCACAATTGAAAGAACGGATTGGCGGGAGACTTCTTCGACTTAGGAATACAAAAGCTGGAGCACTGTCTTCAAAAGTGTGTCGAAAAAAATGGAGACTATGTTGAAAAATAGACAACAGTGTAAGCTTTTCAACGATGTATAAATTAATAACAATAAACAATGTTTTCTACTTGTAAAAAATATGGGAACCTTACTTTTGGTACAACCCTCGTATAATTACAAATAGAAAAGGGAAGGAAAATTTTTGCGACTTTTCGGGGATATGCTACCTCTTTGTTCAATGTTTTAAATCAATTTGAGTAAGCTATATATGTACATAGATATAAATTTCCTTTATATACTCCCAAAATACATAAACTGTTAAATTTTTTATCTTCAATTCTAATTTTTATTGTAATATATATCTTAGGTTTTAATAAATATGCAATATTTTATAATCAGAAGGCTATAAACAAACAAAACAACAAAAACAAAACAAAAAAATATGCTATGATAGACTGAATGGATATATTTCATGAAGAAATTAATAGACTTTAAGAATGTAGTGAGTATTTAATTTTATAATGTCAAAATTAATTTATTTAAATTTTTTTGGCTTGACCTTGAATTAAATCATTTTCAACGAAAAAGGGCTAAAAATGCAAACAGAGAATCTCGCTGTGGAAAACTAGTCAAGAAAAAGAAATTAATGTATCAGAGGTATCAGAAGTGAATATTTTGTGAGGTAATTCATGTTTTCAGTGTTGGTAGCAGGCATGGTGACCCGGTTGATGGCAGATGACAGTAAAAAAAAATAGCGCATGCGCAATTTCTATTGTGGACATTGTCCATTGGATAGGAAATGGATGTTACAGTACATCACAGTACATTAATTAAACAGTATATACAATGTACAGTTCATTATGCTAATTCACTTTTTATTTGAATATTTTTTTAAAATTTTGTATTAGCTTTTGGTGAGAAGAAATTCAAATATTGGGGGGGGGGATGTGATTTCAAACTAACTTCGATCTCACGAATTTCAAACGAAATTAGCATATAATATCTAATATGCTTTCATATTACAGTACATTATATAGTATATACAATATACAGCACATTAATTCCTTTTTTTTCCTCATTTTTTTATCTCCAAAAGCTAATGCAAAAGTGAATTCTCAAAAACAAGATGGCGACACCACTTCTCCTGAAATTGTCCAAGAACTTTTTTTAAGTTCAAATAAATATTTATTATAGTACTTATCGTAATGCATGAATACATAATATGTACTGTAATAATTTCGAAAAACGAACATACAATAAAAATTCATGTAAACTACTGTAACTGTATTTTTGCCTTTTTTTAAAATGACATGACCACCATCTGTACTGCATTAAGAAACTTTTTGAAGAAACAGGCAATAATGAATCGGGATTTTAAGTTTTTAATTGTAAAGACCCAGGTTATGCATTTTTCAAATCTTAAAAAAATAACTTTTCAAAAAGATGGCAACTTCAAAACAGCCCAGATCTGAAGTTGTTGCATTTTGTCCCACCTAACTTCTTCAATATCGTCTTACCTCGCAAATATAAAAACAATTCAAATAATGGATTGGTCACACTACATGTCACAATACAGTATTTCTAATGTAAAAATAAACTTATTTCTCAATGCAATACACAATGTGTTGTTCATTGCTTTAAAAACTCATGAAAGTAAGAAAGAAAATTCCACAGCCTGAATTTCTTTTCTATTTCATCAATAATTTAAACATCTGTGGTTTGCCATGTAAAAATCCTTATAAACCATTCTTTATTTACTCTATTTACCCTGAAACTTTGTTTAAAGCTTAATGTTAAAACTTTTAAATCCTTTCTATTTTTTACGTGAAGACGTTTAGTTTCCTTTATATTGTTTTTGTCAACAATTCTTTACTATATAATTGTATATTTGATACGAAAAACTTTGTGAAGTAAGTGGAACTTTCGTATTTATAAAATACAGTATTTTTAATGTTAAAATAATTTTATATCAGAATGCAATATACAATGTGTTGTTCAGTTAAAATAAATATTACAATATCTTTCATCCCTAAATATCCTTAATTTATATTTACTTGTTGTATTTTTACAATTTTTTATAATTAAAATATCCGGTTTCTATAAAAATCATAAATCATCAAGATATCTTTACCTATCATGACTGGCTTTTACATTAGCCTTATTTTGATTAGCTCATATTTCCTGGCTTCTATTGACAATCAATCACAGCCCTTCTGGCCCTCATAGTTCAATATATTGTGCACGCCCACATGCGTGGGAGGGGCCTACTTAGGGGCCCAAGCAACTGACAACTCCACACGAGGTGGGGTACGGGTTTCGGAACCTGCTGTGCTGCGGAAATCAAACAGGGAACAACGCAATATAGTAAAACTACTTTGCTATTTATTTTAAACAAATGTCCCAATACAGTTATATAGAATAGAATTAGAATACAGTATATTTATCAAAGTGGACCCACAAAATTATTAATAAATTAAATATTCAAAACCCCAATTAAAACCATTTAAACTCCCTAATAGACTGATGAAGTGAAGGCAAAAATAAGCATCAATGTACTAATTTAACCTCTAAGGACCCTGGGGCACTTATAAATTATATGTAAATTTCCTGTTTAACAATAGGGGTCGCTTAATGTTACTAAAATTTCAATACGGTATGTATGCAACTCAAAACTATCGACCCAGAAATATTAATTTCCATTACAGAGGTTTGCACTAATGCTCACTGCTAACACTTTGCTTTTGTGCATACACCAGCAGCTTCGCACTTTCCTAAGCGCTCTGTTTCCTATCTCATCGGCCAACAAGAGAGGCCACAGAAAGCATCGCATCCCTCTTTTAACTTTCCATCAGTCCCAACCGATTTCAAACTATGGTTACACGGATCTGAAAGGAAGGGAGAGAGACTGAAACCCCCTTCACATAAAACTCACACGTCGGTGACGCACAATACTACCCTCTCATGTCGCCCCCTTGTTAGAAAACAACGCTTACAACGAAACCTCGTGATAAAAGAGCACGCCAACTAAATCATGCGTTCATTAAACTACTGCATAAGCAGACAAGTGAGGGATACATTTATGTCCTGTTATATAAAACATACGACATAATTTTTCCAAATATATTTTATAACAATGTTAACAGCCAACGTTCCTTCAGATTAAATTAACTGGCGCATAGCAGACAAAACCCAATGCACCGCTGCATTTGACAACAGTTTTGCTAGGTGTTGCGGCATTCTTTGCCCTTGTACACACAAGATATATCGGGATAAAAGGGTGACCCTGGCGTTTTAACACACCAATAAACAAGAAAGGTCTCACCTCTCATTGGGCTGGGGACTTCTCAACTTAGCAGAATATGAATACACATGCTCACTGACGAGAAGATAGACACTTATAAATGGCTCTGTCTTTTCCCATATACCAGCTTAAAATCGACGCATGGAACACTTTCACCCGTTGTCTGGCTGGGTTACTTTTACAGTACGTTAAGAAAAATCATCAACCTTAATAAACTAAGTCGGAGTTTATTAACTTAGGAATACTGTCCGATGAACCTTTCATCGTTATGGCGGCATTCCATACTACATGAATTCGCTGAGCGATCTCTCTCTTCATGACGACGACAACTTTTTTTTAATTACGAGCGAAGAGAAACACGAAGAGATTGTCATCTCTTCTTGGAAATTTTACCAACAACAAGGAGAATCGTGTATGATTACTATTTACATTGTTACGGCCTCCCACGCCTTTGCTTAACTATAACAATGCAAACAGCGATCTTAGCTATCTCTTACACAAATAATGAAACACATTATATTCACTACTATTTTATTTCAAATAAAACCCACTGGACAAGTGTCAGGGCTCGTTGCATGGTAAAACAAATAAATTTACGACAGGCAAGCCCCCCAATAAAATAAACCTAAATCTAATTCCCCTGCTTCTACAAACAAATAGCTATACACGGACCTACCACACTCCCACAGCAGGCACCCATGACCAGAGGAAACAGAATTTTTGGTGTACATGATTGTAAAAAGCACCCCCCTCAATTAAACACACACTGGCTGCAGTCACAATATAAAGGGGCGTTTGTTTGGAGGATAGCAGTTCATTCATTTGAATCATTCTATTGAAACAGTTTCTAGATTGCATTATTACACTTCTAGTTCAATCTGTTCTTGCTTTCCATCTCACACAATATTCATGTAAAAAATATTTTGGAAACCCCGCACCCCTCTCCCGCGGATGTAAAAAAGTGTATAACCCGCTGGGTATATTCGCGAAATACGGTAAGTTGAAAAAGTAAAAAACAAGAAAAAGTTGCAGGTAGCTAGGCCTGGGGAATAGGGAGACTGGGGGAGGCCAGTCATCTGATTTTTGGCACCAAACTGGCGAAGTAACAAGGCTGAGGGGACAGACGCATTGTCATGATGAAGAAATCACGAGTTGTTTTCCACAACGATGGTCTCTTTTTGCGATTCCGTGAATGTTTTCCCCAGTTTCACGCAAAATTTCGCATTGCATCGTTGCTCTCGTAAATCGGACATTGCAAAAGACATGGCAATAACTCTGAAACTAACAACATGTACAAACTTGTAAATAGTCCATTAGGCGAAAGGATATGACAATTGCAATGCTGCCAACCAATCCGTTGTCATGTAATTACATAAGTTCGGTTATTTTTTTTTTTTTAACCTCTTATAACACATTTTGCTTAGGTAAGATTGATAAAATCATTAATCTTCGTCTGCTTTAACATCTTCATATTTTTTGACAAAAGCCAAATTCCTTATCGAGTTGAAAAAGCTGGACCACTTCTGCTTCCTCCCAGAACTTTGTGGTGGGAGGGTCTCAATGGAGGTTCCAAGGCATACTCGTCGACCAATGTCTGGTTTGGAAGAAAATCGGTTGTACATATGATGGTTTGGAAGAAAATGTCTTCATCAGTCAGAATGGGGTATCCTTGGTTGTTGCCATCAGGAATTAAACCACTTCAACATATCCTCTCTATCACAGTCTTCTCTTACTTTGAGCGATTCAAGTGTGTCAAGCAGTCATAAGTCCAGTTTCTTCATTTCCTTCGTTCAAGAAAATAGAACAACTGTACTATAGTAGGCACCCTCAGATCTTTGTAGTATTTTTTCAAAAACTATTCCAAGTGGTTTTTAATGTAGCTGGGGAAACTGAATCCAGGCGTCAACATGTAGCAACAGTCCCTTCATTTCAATAGACTGGCAGAACATAGTTAACCTCCTCTTCTTCATTGTCAATTATCCCTGAGCAAAAGTTGACATAGAAGTTGCTTTTGGTGATTCCTTTTCATGGTCTCAATGACACTTTGATCCATTGGCTGAAGATAGTTTCACATTAGAAAGTAGAAAGATGACTTTGAAACAGTCTCTTGTCAAACTTTCAGAATCTGGATGTGAAGGTGCATTTTCCAAAACTAGTAAAACAAGCAGACCTTGCCCTACCTATTTGCTTAAATTTTTTACTACGGGTATGAATGAGTTCTCATACAAGTCTACAAAAAACATGCCCTAGACTGGTTCATCCATGCCCTAGACTGGTTTTTGTGTACTAGAAATTTTTAACCCACTCCTGTCTACTATAAATTAGATTGTCAGTTAACTTATCAATTGTTACTATTTAGCCTAGCCTTGAAAATGGTGTAAAACTGAAACACGTTGGCAATAATCAACAGTATCTGTATCGTTTTTGGGTCTTCCGTTATTGATATATAGAAATATTTCCGTTTTTGAAGCATCTTGGCTTTTAGGATTTCCCTAGAAGAAGCATGGAAATCCTGCGAGTTCCAGTGGAATTTGCAGAAGACATCAGAATAACCTGCTCTTTGCTTGATTTATATCCTGGAGCTGACATTTTCCTTTTGGATGCCAGTGTTTTAGAGGGTAAACTTTTCCAGCATAGACTGGTATCATCTCCATTATAAACAAGCTTTAATTCTTAACCTTTGTCTCTTAAAATTCCTGAAAACTATGTCACAAATGCACTGGCAGATGAAGAGTTGGCACTCAGTTTTTCACCCTGAATATCAAGCTGACAGATATCGTCCCGAGATTTAAATTTATCCAGCCACCCTTGACTTGCAGAAAATATAGTCACCCCTAATGTTCTATTGAAGTCTAAAGCTTTCTCACATACCATGGGACCACTGATAGTTTGCCCAGAAGAATGTTTTTGGAAATCACGTGAAAAGAGCCTCATCCAAGTAGTCGTTGCGTTTTTGGATCTCTTGCGCTTCGAATTTCCTGCATAGCAGTTGAGTTTGCTCACGAACGTTAAAATCGTGTCAGATTATTTTTAAGGCCCAAAATTACTAACGTTCCACACCGTACAACAACAACGAAGATTGAGCAGATTTAGCTTTCTTCATACGCTACACTTTGTCCATTGATTGACAGCATCACCAGTTCATGCTTTGAACTCTGTAGGGACATCTTCAAAGAATGAACAAAAAAGTAAATTGTAAATCAAAGTCAACATGTCCAGCACACAATGAAAACCGATTGACAACTGCAATGTGCTATCAGTAGGAGTACTGAATGCTGGGGAAAAAGTGTCCGAGCTCGTAAAAAAAAAAAAAAAAAGTAGAGGGCTCGGTGAGCTGAACTCATGAATAAAAGAGTTTGGATAATAGAGGGTTAGTGTAATAGAAGTTCGGATAGAAGTCCCATCCGACCCCACTTCTAAATACCACAAGTCTATTATTTCCGTCATCAACAAATCCCCACGCTTCAGATACCTCCGACGCCTCATCCCACCCAACCCTCGCCCACCCAACCTTAACGCCCTCGTCAAGATCCATAAACCTAATATGCCTATACGCCCCGTCGTTAACTATTCCCCAGCTCCTGCCCACCTCGTTGCTAAATCCCTTTCCACCTTCCTCTTTAACCTGAAAATCCTCCCTAATACTTATATTGTACGCAATTCCCTAACCCTTACTGAGTCCCTTTCTTCCATCCACACGGATGAGCACCTCTCCCTTATATCCCTTGATATCACCAACTTATACACTAACATCCCTGTCACCCCCACCCTTTCTATCCTACAGTGTCTGTTACTAGCCGCGTCTTTCCCTGCACCCGATACTATTGACCTACTAGCTATCCTCTCTGTAATTTCTTCCCAGAACTATTTCTCCTTTAACAACTCTTACTATTCCCAACCCACAGGGCTAGGAATGGGGTTCCCACTCAGCAGTTTTCTGTCTGTTTTCCTACAGCACCTGGAATTAACACACGTCACCCCCCTCCTCAATAATTCCTCCGTCATCGCATATTTCCGATATGTCGATGACATCCTCATCCTTTTTGACTCCCGATCCACTACTCCCACTAATATTGTTAACACCTTTAACTCCTTCTCTCCCCATATCCAATTCACTTTTGAACTAGAAACTAACCGGTCCATCCCTTTCCTTGATATCCTCATCACCAACAATCCCCACACTAACCGCTTCTCCTTTTCTGTCTTCCGTAAACCGACCACATCCTCCAACTTAATACACCATTCCTCCTCACATCCCGCCACCCACAAACAAGCCTCACTGAGATTCCTAATCGACCGTGCCCTGAAGCTCCCCCTCTCCCCCCTATCCAGATCTTCAGAACTCCGCATAATCCGTCACCTCGCCCACTCCAATGGATATTCGACCTCCACATTCTCTCGCATTCTTCACCGCCGCAGACGGGCCCTTCTCTCCTCCCCACCTCCTGTTTGCCCCAAACTAAAAAGTGGACGTCCTTACTATATCTGGGACCTAATTTCTCCCAGCTTTCCGATTTCTTATCGTCCCTTGGCCTCCGTATATCATTTCGTACTCCAACCCCAGCTGCTCGCACCCTGAACCCGCCCACCTCCGTCACCGCCGACAAATATTCCCAATCCGGAGTTTACCGCCTGAATTGTGCGTTTTGCGATAAGTTCTATGTGGGATTATCGACCCGCAATCTTGCATTGCGATTCAAGGAACACCTTGACTCGTATAGAAAACGGGACCGTGTCTCCCACTATGCAAACCATCTCGCAGATTCCGGACACACTTTTAAGACAAAAGAAGAGGTTATGTCTGTCTTGCACATCTGTAATAAACCTGGAAAAACTGCTACCCTCGAAGCGATCGAAATATTTAAGGCCAAGAAGTCCACCCCACACTTGCTTCTCAATTGCCAGACGGACTTTAACTTGTTTTCTATACTTAGTTCTTTATCTGATCTACTATGATTTCCTCTCGTTTTCTTTATTTTATGTTTCTTCTGCAATTTGTAAGTTTCTTACCCCTTTATTTTATTATGTTTTTTTTTATGTTAATTCTCTTGTCTTCGGACAACCGGATATGTTCTCTTTTCGGTCCGCGTTAAACGCACCATCTCTGTATAACTTCTCTTTTGTGTATCTTAAAAAGTTTTGTATTTATTCTATTTTATTCTACTGGCCATTACGTCCTTTTTCTCATTGGCCCCCTTGCTTTTTATCCTATTGGTTCTTGTATGTATTTACGCTCATTGCTTGTACCACTGTTCTGTATATATAAAGGCTTGCATGCCTCTTGCTGTATATCCTTGACAAAGCCGGGAATAAATGGCGAAACTAGTTGGAACTCCTGATGTCCCTCTGTTATACTGTAAGGCCACCACCTGTGTAGTTAATAGGAACAGTATTATGATCCATCCTTCCACCGATCCACTCTTTTCACTTACAAGGAAAGTACACTAAGTTGTGTTTGACCCCACTTTTTTTTTGTACGCAAGCATACTTGAAAGCGATGGCGTTGCGTGGCGATGGTAGCACTCCAAAAGTGAAAAGTTCAAAAAACATGGCGATAAGAGAGGAAGCATAATCATTAGCGGTGATTGCCAAAGAATCGCAGTTAGAGCATTGTTATTAAGCACAAAACCTTAATTTTGCTCTACAATTATTCGTCTTGAAATAATTTATAAGATGAGGTGAGCATCTATGAATACTATTTTTATTTAAAATTATAAAGCACTGCGATGCATACCCCCTCAACAATGCAATGTGTCACTCGACGTTTCACATGAAGCAAACCCAGTGACGGAAAATTAGCGAAGATTGCCGAATTATTTAATAAAATGAAATAATAAATTAAGGAAATTGTTATTAATTACTGTATGTATATTTTACTTGAAGGCAATTAGCTAATTTTAATCTATTTTTAAAAACTAAGTTTGTTTAGAAATTTGTGAATTCATTCAATTGTCGTCTGATGTATACTTCCATTGCTTTCATGAGAAATGGATTCATGCTTATTGCAGAGTAGTAGAAAAAAGAAGTTCCATCAAGCACATCCACACACATCCACACACACACACACACACACATGCAGACACCGCCTTAACTATGGCTTTAAAAATGGAGTGTTTATATGGCAACTTTCACTAATCTGCAGAAGAGTAATTAAAATTCATTCAAGCTCTCAATAACTAAAACATTTAGATGTTTTTTTTAAGTCTATATCTCCAGAGACTTGGAATTCTATAGATAATACACGCGTTATCTCCTACAGAGTATGGAATGGCATGGAAATCACAACTGAGCGCAGGAGGAACTCAGATTGCAGAAATCACACATCACGACAACAGTGATTGTTTTTTTCGATGCTTCTGTAGTGATCTATTGTGAATTTCTCCCTGGGGGCACAATGTATCTATAGAATAACACGTGTTATCTCTAATTTCTTAATTCATCTTGAATTTTCTATAATCAAGAATGTTTACTGTCGCGATTTGAACAAACAAATATCGTTTACGCGCCAAAATTATCCTTATGCGGCAGTATTGATCTTTTTGTAGTTTTCTTCATATAGACTCAACTATGAGTGTTTGGTGATCCCCTTTTTGGTCTCGAATCTTCTGGGTCGACACGCCTCGCAGCCCTCATTGACTTTCTACACTTCCTGTTTGAAATTTGAAAATTCGTTGAGTCTCCATCTTTGCCCGTTCAACAATGTCCTCCTTTGTTACAGCATTAGAAACTGATGATTGAAAACCTGTGTTTTACGGCATGCCTGCTGCTGGGTTCTCCTCCTCATCCAGAGCTCTCCACCGGCCCAGAAAACCTGTCCTTTGTATGCCCCTGCTGCAACTCTTCTTACCGTTCGCAGAAGGGCCTCAGCATACACATAGGCAAATCAAGTAAATGCAAAATCGCTTCCAGTCCCCCTCCTGCCTCCCCTCCGTCGTCGTCAGCCTCGTCCTCGTTTATCGACAAACTGTCCCATTTATAAAAGAACGCCAGACTAATCCGTCGAATACCCAAAGAGTCCCGATTTCAATCAACCTCAGATTTTTTTAATATGTTAGATGACGTGGTATCACACTACGACGACGAAAGTTCTTGGGAAGGTTTAGCCACCTTCCCCTTTTACGCATTCGCCATCCCCGATACCCGCCAGTCCCCCAACGGACCCTCTCTTGCATCAATCATCAAACATAACCTCCGCTTACCCTCATTGCCAGAAATCTCCACTTCTCACCATCATCAACAACAATCCCTGAAGAACACGGTGGAGCTAAAGATTGCTGAAGGAAATGTCCGAGGTGCACTTCGTCTTCTAACTTCGGAGGAACCCTTTGCCCTCCAAGATCCCCACACCCTTGCTCTTCTTCAAAGTAAACACCCCGCCACACCTAAATCCCTCGAAGACATCCCTCACCCACCTCCTCCTTGTCCACTAATACCCTTCCCTCCTTCTGACATTCGGAAGGCAATCCTCTCCTTCCCTTTCGGCTCCGCCAGCAGTCCAGATGGCCTTCGCCCCCAACATCTAGCGGACATGACTGCACCTTCAAACAGAGACATTGCCCAGAAGCTTCTCAGCGCTCTCTCTACACTGCCCTCCATTATGGTTTCCGGGAAGGTTCCCGAATCAGTTTATGCATGGCTGTACGGTGCCTCGTTAACTGCTCTACAGAAGAAAGATGGAGGCGTCCGACCCAATGCGGTTGGAAATGTCCTTAGACGCCTAATAGCTAAGCTTCTCTGCACACATGTTCGCCAACGCGCCGATCAACTATTTGCCCTATCCAACTTGGCTGTGGTGCCTGTTGTGGCGCAGAAATCGCAGTCCACGCCACCCGCACCTACATCTCCTCCGTTTCACAGCTCACGTCATGGTTAAGCTAGATTTCAATAATGCCTTCAACTCGATAAGTCGACACGTTTTCCTTACAGAAGTTGCTGATAAATTTCCCGACCTGTTCCCATTTCTTTTCCAATGCTACGGCAATCCTTCATCTTTGCTGTTCGGATCCAACACCATCCTTTCTGCTTGGGGTGTCCAGCAGGGTGACCCCCTTGGCCCGTTCTGCTTCTGCCTTGCGGCACATACCCTCGCCAGCAAACTTAAATCACATATGAACATCTAGTACATGGACGATGTGACTCTCATCAACAGTCCAGACATCGTTCTACAAGATATTCGTTCCATTCTCTTCCTTGGGCCAGACATCTAAACTCTGCAAAGTCAGAGCTTCTTTTCCTTGGCAATGCCCCCGCCGATCCTGCATTCTCTACAATCCTTCAGAATGCTAAGATTTTAGGTGACGAAATCTACCTTTTAGGCACCCCCCCCCTCACTGACGCTACCATTCCGATTGCGTTGGAATAAAAACTTTCGGTTTTGAGCTCTATGATAACCAAAATCAGCCAACTTCAATCCCACTATGCTTTTTACACCCTTCAACACTCCCTTAGTTTATCTCGCCTCACCTACATCTTGCACTCTTCCCCATCCTGGAAATGCATAACGTCCCTTTAGAACCTCGATTCTATGTATAGATCAGGTCTCCAGTCCATATGCAACATTACCTTTTCCACTCTTGGAGGCAAGCCACACTTCCCATCAGGATGGGAGGTCTCAGTGTCCGCCTGGCTGAAGTATGCTCTCTCCCAGCCTTCCTCATACTCAGCCAGCGACCTTGTCTTTTCCATTCTTACAAATGCTGGCCTGCCCCCTAAAATCCATCACATTGCAGAAGCACTCTGGATGCGAGACGAATTTCCACTCCCAGCCCCCGAGCTCCGCAAAACTTTAACGAGTCTGGTTAAACTTTCATGACATATGCCTCAAATCTCTCTTTACCGAAACACCGGACACCATATCAACCGCCCGTCTACATGCCATTAGCACAAGTGAATCAGGGAGCTGGCTACATGCCCTGCCTTCCCCCGCCCTGGGTACCTTCCTTGACGACAACTCCATCTGCATCGCCGTCGGACTTCGCTTAGGTGCCCGCCTATGTTTTCCACACCCTTGCCGCTGCGGTGCAACTATTGATGAACAGGCCCTCCACCCCCTTAGCTGCGACAGCTTTGGCCACAGAAGCCGTCATATCGTCATCTAAATGACACGATACATCGTGCCCGCACCACCTCACCACCTCCATCACCATTGGAACCCACCAGTCTTTCTCAAAGCGATGACAAACACCCCGACGGAGTGACCCTCTCTGCCTGGAAGTCATTCATAGATGCTACTATGGGACGTCACCTGTGCGGATACCCTCGCCTGCTCCTACCGAGACGGAAGCTCAAGGGAGGCCCGTTATGCTGTGAACCTTGCAGAAAGCAAGAAAACGTTGAAGTACGCTGACCTATTAAATAACTTTCTGTTCGCACCCATCGGCTTCGAGACCTTCGTCCCCTGGGGGTTTTAGTGCCCGGTCCTTCCTAAGAGATCTCGGTTCCAGACTTTACGCTGTTACCCAGGATAGTAGATCCATGGAGTTTCTCCGCCAAAGAATCTCCCTGGACATCCAGAGAGGTAATGCAGCTTGTATCATCGCTTCTCTCCCCCGGGCTACTCCTTTCAACGAAATTTTTTTCATTTAACCCCCTGTTTTGTGGACATTTCCGTTATCCCCAGTGAACTAGTGCTGATATGATTAGGTGATTGATTATTAACTTTATTTAATTTATGTATTTATTTATCATTGAACTAATGTATTCTTATTTTTTTGGCTTATTTTTAACACTTTAACTGTATCAATCTTGAAGTCACTAAATTCAGTTTTGTTTTTGGTCAAAAAAAAAAGCCATTCTTGATAAAGGTATCACAATTAACGCCAAGTGTTACTGCAAACTGCTTCAAGGTGAGGTACACAACGCCATTGGCGAATAAAGATCTAGGATGTTGTCCAGAAATGTCATTTTTCTCCATGACAATGCCTGGCCTCATATGGCGAATTTGACAGCAGCAATTCTTGCCAGAATGGGCTGGGAAGTGTTGCCCCATACCCCTTACAGTTCAGAATTGGCTCACAGTGATTGTCATTTGTTCGGGCCGCTAAAAAGCATCTGATTTAAAAAAAAAATTCAGGCCTACCTTGAACGACCCTTGTATTCTATTGAACCCTTTTGGGAAGGATTACAGCATCTATATAGGTTTTCATAGAGTCAATAACGTGTTGAAGTCAAAAATCTTGAAATAATTACAGAATTTCTCAGTTCAGCTTGAAACTGTTGAATCAGATATCAGTATGAAGACCGGTTCTGCTGCTCACTCACATTATCTTGTACTGCCATTGCTGATTGGCCTTGAGCATCACGTGACACAAATAAACAATTGACGACAACATTCATTTCAGTCTACCTTTCTTGTAAGAAAAGGAGGTTGTCATGTGATAACTACTGCTGCCATCCTGTAAGATGATTTTAGGGGCAGCTTGCCAGCTTGAATACATTATAGGAATTCTAGGAATTCATGGGTCTGGTCATCCTTGCTTTTGCATAACACAAGGAATAGTGTCAAGTTAAGGTGACAAAGTGTATATTTGATTATTATTACAAATGTTATTAAAAATAATTTGAATTTATTACTAAAACATGATACTTAAACAACAATGCTCTATCTTCTTTCACAATGCAAACCTGCAAATGAATTAACTGCATAGCCATACCATTGTGATTCTATTAAATTATGCCTTTAAATAAATACTCACTTCTGCTCCCCAAATGGTCAAATTGATATCGTTATTAGACTGATCCACTATGATGATGTCTCGTTTAGCAACCTCTCGATTGGTTGATCTTACAGTTATTGTTTGAACATCACCAGCACTTTTGCATACACCAATGACATCTTGAAAAAAACAAAGTTAAATAGTTTAAAAACGTTAAATCAGTAAGAATCTTTTAAAATATGAATGGAATTTTTTGTAAGATGTTACCTATTACGCTATCTTTGGGTACATTTACAATGTTATCAATTGAAGTAAAAGAAAATTTCATTGTAGGAATTTCACTTGAGGAGTCATTGCATAGTTCTATTATAGAGTCATTCCTTAAACTCATTTCGTAATCATTTTTGATACTTGAAAAATTTTTATTTGCAGTCTTCAATTGACAGTTACTAATATAATATATCTGAAAGCAAAAAAAACATCTTTATAAAATAAATTTATAATCAAAACATTAACCAACATTATAAATCCTTCATTGTTAATGAAATATTAAAATTAAAAAATTAGTATCATCAAATCAATATCCTCTATAATATACAAGGCTTGTCCATAAAGTTAAGTACCATTTCGTTCTATTGTCACTGCAACGCTGGTGTCGCAGTTCCGAGCATGCACACTCGTCTCTCTGGGTCGTTATCTTTGCACTGATGCCATTACAGCCAGATTGAAAATGTTTACATTTTTCAGTGATTGTTGAAAATGTTTAAGACAATTTCTGAGCCCGCAGACTGTGAAGTGCATTCTGTAATATGGTTTTGAACGCAAAGAATGTTGAGCCAGCTGAAATTCATCGTCAACTTGTAGAGATTTATGGGGAAAATGTAATGACTGATGGAATGGTGAGAAGGTGGGTTAAGCAGTTCAATGATGGACAAACCAATGTTCATGACGAAGCACGGAGTGGGCGGCCTTCTGTTGTCAATGATGATTTGGTTGAAAAGTCAATGAGAAAATTTGTTAAAACAGGCGATTCACAATAAGAATGCTTTGTAACGAGTTTCCACAAATTTCAAAAACTGTTTTGCATGAGATTGTCACAAATCGCTTAAATTATTACTGGCGGCATCTTTCTATGAATGAGGGCATAGAAAAGTTGGTTTCCTGCTATGACAAATATCTGAACAATGGTGGCAACTATGTAGAAAAATAGTTTAAAAAATGCTCTTTCGTGCAGAAATAAATTTTGTTTTGAAAAAAATGTTTTTATGTGTTTTTTTTCCAAAATGGTACTTACTTTCCAGACACACCTCATTAATAAACTAAAGTGCTTTAACAGTTTTAAAGTAGACTCCAAGTCCAGTTCAGTTCTCTGTCATGTGGAAGATTTTTCCAAAACAGCAATTCATTGAGCTGTTGAGGCTTCAGTTCAGAAAGTTTGGGGGGAGGGGGTTACCAATGGCTTGTATACTTTACATATACAGTAGGTACAGCCGAACCTCGTTAATATGCACTTCAAGGAACTGAACAAATAATACATATTAAAATGAAATAAAATATGATTCACTGAAAATCCGGGATAAAATATAATTCACTGAAAATCCCAATAGTGCTGTATTATATGAAATAAGCTTGAGACTATTGTATGTGATATAATTTTCACATATTTATTTATTTTGGGGAAAAAGACTCAGTTATTGAAGTCTGTCTACATGAACATACACATCATATTTACCAGATTATAAGAACTATTTCAAATATAAGGCAACCCCCTAAAATTTGAAAGCATTTCAAGAAAAAAGAAAATATTTAAATCAAAAAATGAACTACTATAAATTTAATATTAGTTCCCCAGTATTGAAAAACTAATAGTTAAATAATAACACATTTAATTCTCACATATAATTTAATGAACCAATTGCACTTATAAGTTTTTTTTTAAAAAAAAAGAATAATAATTTAAGTCCATACCGTAAATCTTCTACTATAATGCGAATTTTTTTGGCCTTTTTTAGGCTTTTTTAGCATCTAAATTTGCTGGGTCGTATTATACAGGAGGATAAAAATCAGCCCTCCGACGACTGCAGCCGGAGGAGGTTTTGTCTTGATAACATTACCATATATTATACATTAATTACATTGCATATAATGTCCAGTTCATTATACAATATACTAATTCACTTTTTATTCGAATTACTCGTCGCCAACGTCTAACAACATCGAAAATAACTTCTCCCAAACATCAATACTTCTAAATAGGCCTACTTCCAAACTGCCTCGAACCAAAGCCTACAAGAAAGCTTATGCAGTGAAAATATTAAACTGAATAAAGATTACTTGTCTTTTTATTAAGAAAATTGATCGCATCAAGTGTGCCGCCTTAAAAGGAACATTTAGACAAGCTGGATATTATTTATGCTCATGCATAGTTTTGGTCATAACTGTGCTAGACCCAGGGCACAAGGCAAGTTGGCATTCTAGTGTAACACAGTAGAGTAAGACGGGAGATGGAGAATTGGCGTAGCTGGCACCTTGGAGGAGGCGTCTCACTACGGATGCGTGTGGGATGCTTCCGCAAAGTTGCCGCGCAAAAGCGAACTAGGTGTTGCCAGAGGCGAGCGGGTAGTGCCATTCGAACCCGCCAAGAGGGGTTACCCTATTTCGCTTCTCCCCTATTTTGCATGCATCAAAGGAGGCATGGGCGTGAGTGTATGCCGAGACTAAAGAATACTTATGCAGGGGTTTCGGGTGTGCATACGACTACAGCAGCAGAGCTTAAGTCCCGAGTCATCTCTGCAAAAACTCCTGTGCAAAACATAGTTACCCATGCTTGGGTGCAACTGGGTGCAGTTTTAGATTAAGTATTGAGCATCGCTCAACATATGGGGAAATATACTTTTAAGTATTAAGATTTCAGAGGGGCCCCTCAAATGGCATAATGTGCTGCGTGTCTGTATGTTGTTTTTATGTAGTTTGGCGAATTAGAATAAAATCAGTTAGTAACACCCCAACAGCATAGTGTCAGAGTCGTTCTTTTTTTGGGTCTCAAACCCTTGATACCCTCACACCCCAATCTAACTACGAGTGAGTTAGCGTAATTATTAATACCGGTGTGTGGGAATCATCTCAAATTGACTGAGAAAAGAGCTAATATCGCACTGATTTTCATGTCAAAAATAGTGACGATATCACCCATGTATCTATACCATATATGGGGGAAATAAGAGAGGGTTGTAGCTAATTGATTCTCGAATTCACTCATAAAGAGATTAGAAATGAACGGGCTAAAATATTGCCCATAGATGTTCCCGAGGTCAACTTATAAAATTTGGAATTGAATTGAAAGAAAATTTCATACATGCATACCTCAGTTAAACGTACATATTCATTGACTTTTTCAGGATCAACTTTGGAAGAAGATAGGAAATTTCCAAGATAAGCAATAGTGACATCAACAGGAATGCTCGGAAAAAGGGAACAAAAATTGAAGGAGATCAGTATTTCGCCTGCGGTTAATTTAATATCTTTCATTTTCGAAATTAATTCAACGCTGTTTTTCACTGAGAATCTATCAAATGTATGATCAAATATTCCGAGCTCATTAGTATGAAACTTAGATACTTGTAACTGGGAGAACTGATGTTGCAGACGATGGGTCTCATAGCCTTCCCTGCCTTATGAATTTTAGGCAAACGATACAATCTAGGAAGGTGAGGATTGGGAATATTAAACTTAGAAGCTTCCTTCTTAGGAATCAGTAAAGGACAATTTCTAATAATCTTGTGAACTTTATTCACAAACTGAGGTAACGGATTTTTGGTGACATTAATGTAGGGGCCACTGTTGACTAAAGATTCTACTCTACTAAAATGACAACAGTGTTGCCTTTGTCGGCCTTAAGGTAAAAACAGTCTTTCTTTTAAGTCTTTAATAATATTGTACGCTTTTCTTGTGGATTGGAAGTGGGAATACTTCCTAGTGGCTAAATTGCTTTCAATCTGTAACTTGCAAACATTTCGAATGAATACCTTGCTTGTGTCATCCAAATATTGGATGCCAGTTTCGATGTCAGCAATCAGCTGTTCAACTGGATTAAGTCTGTTGGAAAAAGAGAATTTCAAACCTTTTTTAGTACATTCATCTCATTTTTATTAAATGTGTGTGAAGACTCGTTTTTAACTAATGGGTATGCGTTGTTAATTGGGTTAACAACCTCAGGAATAGGAACAGCAGGCAACAATGCAAAAAAAATTTTCTATAAAGGTGGAAAGCTTATATTCATATTTTTCTTGATTGACATCGTTAACTTTGTTTAAGAATGCATCCCATTCGAAACAACTAAAAGAATTATTTAAAACTAAGTGTAAATTATAGGCCTTAAGTTCTTTGGAAGAAAGTTGGCTAAACAGATATCGAATTTCAAGGTCCAACCACTTGCATTTCGCAATTTCTTTATCTTTCTTAATTCTTCTAGAATTAACAGTCTTATCCTTAAAATCGGTAATAAATTTTGGAAAAATGTTGAGTTTCTGGCATTGGATGAGAAAATAGTTATCTGCTCTAAATAACCTTACCTGTAAATTAAATTTTAAAAAATAAATTCATCATGGGCCGAGAAGCTATATTGAACAAAAATTAAGCAAAAACTAGAATGGAACAAACAAAATCGGAGGGAACCTCTAATCCACAAGGAGATTTGAAAGATCGGATACGTATTGCAAATCTCCTTGTAGATTAGAGATTCCCTCCGATTTTGGTTGTTCCATTCCACAGTTTTTGCTTAATTTTTGTCCAAAAGCTAAAGTAAAAGTGAGTTATCAAAAACAAGATGGTGAAGCCATTCACAAAAAAGTCACTGTAATCGCATTTCATTTATAATAAATGAATTGAACTTCTCTTAATAATAAATGAAATAAAACTCTTTAACCACAACGAATAACAGAAAAATACAACCTGGATACGCGCATTTCAAAAGCACTGCTTTCATCTTCGGCAGGAATCCGTGACTCCGTGAATCCACTCTTAAGAAAGTGAACTGAAGTCAATCGACAATCGAACAGTGTAGTGTATCGGTATTCGTGTGGAACTTGAAGCATAGCTTCCATAATCTCACCCTTCATAATCATATTCCAAGGGAAATACACTGAACTAGAAAAGAAGCCTAATGTACCCACAAAGGTCATCCAAAGTATGAAAGAAAATTGCCTCCTCTTGGTGGAGGAAAATTTGATTGACGATTGTCTGAACTAGGAGTATATTACATAGTAAGCCACAGAAAAAACGAAAGATTTTATGAAACCCAGTAATCTGGGAAGATGACATTATCAATGTCATCAAAATTGACATCAAGGATATGTCTTGGATTACGATGCCTTTTTCTATGTAGAGAATGTTTTAGAATGCCAGAGACTAGATCATTATCATGATTTGCCATAATAGGCAGCACGGTTTTCATGAGCTCTTGAACATATTTCCCGACATGGGTCATATCGAAGTCATTATGAATGGAGTAATTGCGAGCAATTCTCCTATCTAATTGTGCAATAGTCCTTAGGGTAATGTTCTGGAAAGTTTGGAGTTCCTTCCATCTTGTCTTGCAAATCGTAGCCCAGATGGGCATGCCATATAGCAAGATGATACGAACAATTATTTTGTATAATAGTAGTTTGTTATCAACACTGAGGGCACTGTTACGACCCAACAGAGCAATTAAGCTAAACTTTGCTTTTTTGGCCATGTTCATCGCATAAGTCACATGCATATTCCATGATAGTTTTGAATCAATAACAACGCCAAGGTATCTATAATTATCAACCCATTCCAAGTATTTGCCATATAACTTTAAGGAGTCAAGATTTCTCTTTTCCTTCTTAGTGATAAACATTGCTTTGCATTTGTCGACATTCAGTTTTAATCGCCACTTGCTAAATCAGATTTCACATTCTTTAAGGGCTTTCTGCAAACGTGATACAACAACACTAGGCTGGCGTGCCCATGTCAGTATAGCAGCATCAACCGCATAAAAATATAGCTTGCAGTAAGAGATTTCAGGGAAGTCACGTATATAGTAATTGAACAGAACTGGCCCCAGCACTGATCCTTGTGGGACACCGCCATTTATCTCACAGGTATCAGATAATTCATCTCCAACTCTGGCCTGAAATGACCTGTTGGACAGAAACAAGTGAACTAGACTAATTAAATCATGTGGGAAACCATCAGTTATCATTTTATAAATAAGGCCTTCATGCCAGACCTGATCAAATGCTTTATGAACATCTAAGAAAATGACGCTGCAATACATCGAAAGATTAAGGGGAGTGTTAACATCCGCTATAAGTCTCCAAACTTGGAGCTGGCAAGAATGTTCCGCCCGAAAACCAAATTGTTCTGCACGGATGAGAATATTGGTTGTGCAGAAATCTAAGAATCTTGTGAGAATTGTTCTCTCCAAGACTTTGGATATAGAAGACAGCATGTAGCTTACATGGTTTGCAGGATTTTGACCGGGTTTAGGGATACTTAGGACAACAGACTGTTTCCATGTATCCGGCAAGTAACAGTTATCCCAACAGTCGTTTATAATTTTAGTGATATCACTAGTTACATTTTGCGGTAAGTTTTTTAAGGCATTGTTATTAATAGTGTCTTTACCTGGTGCCTTCTTTTTCTTGAGTTTTTTAAAGCAATTTTGAATCTCAGCTACCTGTATTTTATGTTTGGCCACATGATGGCTATTGTTGTAATACTTTGTTATGCTGCTTTCTACCATTTTGGATATTTCTAGTCCTTCTGGATGATCATCCTTTGGAGTCACAAATTGTTTTTTAAGTGAATCAGCAATAAGGCTGTGCTTTGTCTTGGTCATTAGTTATGAAATGTCCATTAGTGTCTAAAAGCGGTGGAATGTTCATGGCCTTTTTGTTTTGTAAGGCTCGAATCATGCACCATATAAAATTGTCCTGGGTTGACAAGCTCTTCACCTTCTCATTCCATCTATCGTTACGAAGTTTATTACTTCCTCATGTACTCATCTCGTAAGTCGGTTATATTTGGTTTTAAGCCAAGGCTCTCGTGTTCGGTGCCATTGCCTCCTCACCCTGTTTCTTTGACCTATTAGATACTTGATTGCTGGAGTAAGATCGAGATGATCAGGCCGTTTCACGTCTACTGGAGAAGCACGAGCATTGATGGCTTCAGTAATACGTGTAGTGACCTTTTCAACATTTATGTCTATCTCCTCCATACTATGCACGACATTAAGTAGCTTACTGTCATTTTTGAGAAGATCTCTGAAAAGTTTCCAATCTTGTTTAAGCCCCATTTGTTCTCTGCAGTTAATATTGAGATTTTCAAAATTCAGTGCGACCGGTTTATGATCTGAAGATAAATCATCAACAGTAAAAATATCTAATGGCTTATAGAAGCCTTTCAGCAAAACAATATCAAGGACATCACTTGTAGGTGAGTGGTCACAGTAATACGTGTCGTTTACAGGACCTATCGCAATGATATCAGTTTTGCTCTGTATATATTATTATTATTTATTATTTATTTATTAAATATAATGTACAGGGTAACAAAACAATTAAGTACATATCCAGTAACAATATACATGACAACTCAATTCCTATTTTGTACTATCGTGATAATTACAAGTTTTTGTTTGACGATATATATCTAGTTTATCAAGTTTTATATATCTAGATAATATGACACCGTTCTGATTATGACGTTTGGAGTTCCACTGCGAGTGCTTAGCATTCAAGTCTCCCGCCATTACCACTGGGATACTCCCAGAGAATAGCTCATCGAGCTCGTCAACATCGATTTTATGCTTGGGAGAGTTGTAAAGAGCCAGGAATTTAACATCGTCAACAATAGTATCCGTGATAATAACAGAAGCAACCTCCATTCCTGTATACATTCGTATGAGGTCTTCCCGATGCCGAATGCCTTTTTTAACGATAATTGCTGCACCTCCAGATGAGCTTTTGACATTGAGAGTAATAGTTCTATCTTTGCGATAGACACAGTAGCCCGGGATTCTGAAGTCCTGGCCAGGCTTTAGATGTGTCTCACAAACAAATGCCACGTCTATATCCCATTTAATTAAATAGTTACAAAACTCAATTCGCCTCCGGGGAAGTCCCCTGGCGTTCCATATGATGCAACGAAGCTTTCCTCTGTTAATAACAGTATAGCGTCGATCAGCCATAATCTCAGTGTTTGCTCGCAAGAATTCCACTCATTTGTGGATATTTTTTGCCTAATTCATTATACAAATGGCATATACTGCCTAGTTGTTTGCACATGTCTTGAATGTCATTAATGTCAAATTTTTTATCAGTTTTCGAGACTATTGAGGCATAGGATGTCTCCGGAGTAACTTTAGTTGGGATTCGTTTGACTTGTGGATATTTTGGGCATTTTGTATAACTGGATGTGTGCTGCCCATCGCATCTTATACACTTAGGAGGATCTTGTCCTTTAACATTTGGGCAGTCTCGTAACTGGTGGTCTTTAGCACATTTGTTACAGCGAGGGGCTTCAGTACACCCTAGAGATATATGACCAAATCGTAAGCAATTAAAGCATTGTAATGGTCTCTTATTTCCACGAAACATTTCGATGGATACAGCTAAGGGTCCTATGCGAGTAACATTTCTTAGAGTCTTGTTGTGCTCTGTGTTCGCTAACAGAACCAGAATCATGGGCATATCTATGGATCCTTTAGATTTTTTAAGTCTAATCACTTTCTGAGGAAAATAATTGACCTTCTTTAGGTCTTCCTTAAAATCGTTAAGGTCATAGGTCACGTCTACATTTCGTATAACGTATTTGAGGACTTTTTCCGATTTAAGTTAATATGCTGAATCTTTAGCACGTTATCAGCCTTAATGCCAGACACCAATTTACTATGCGTTTCCTCATCATGACACCTTATTTTGATCGTCTCTGCTCTGTCTGTGTGTATAGTAATTTGGTTAATTGCCACGTGCTTTTGAATCTCGCCCAGGATTTGCTTGACTGGCTGACCGTGAGTACGTATTATGATTGGCGGAATATAGGAGCTGCTCTTGATATCTGGCTTTTCAACATTTTTTCGCTGTTCGGACTTGCTTTCTCGAAAAGCAACAGCGATTGTATCGTTTATGTCAACAACATCCTTGATGTTGTCAATTTTCAACGCTTTTTGGATTTTGCAGGTATCCGTTTATCCGTATCATTGTATAGCCGTTTGCGATTTGTACTAATCGGGTCTTTGCCATCGTTATCATTACTCCCCAAGCCGGAGGGGATAATTTCCATAGGCTGAGGATTCACACTATTTCACAAGAGTCTCTTAGATAGAAGTTTCACCAGTAGGCTGATTACCTTTCATTGACAGAGCAGAGAATTGATCTTTGAGGAACTGCTCCAACTTATTAAAGTTCTTGTTGGCTTCATTACATGCTGCAGATATTTCAGCATTCATATTAGCAATTTTATCGTGGATTTCAGTTATGTTCCCTTTTAGTGACTCGACTTTTCCTTGTAAATTATCATATTTAGTGCACATTTCTTGGCGCAAAACCTCTAGCTTATCCTTGATTATAGCATCAAAAGCTTCGAATCTGTAATCTTTACAGGCATCTTTATATATCTCGCCATACGTATATTTACCATCACTTGTTTTTTGGCTTGCAATGCCACTTAACGCTTTGCCTGAGTCTGGCATTATCATAAATTTTAAATAATAAGTAAAGAATAGTCAGACTGCTAGCCCTGAAAAGGGCTTTTCCAGAATAAGATCTGTAGAAAAAAACAGCCTTAAAGAATAGGATATAAAAAAAATGCTTATCTTAAAAGAATGTGCCTTCAATTAACATTCCTTCTCCAATCTATTACCATCTAAGAGTAGGATACCATCTATGAGTAGCTCATCAGTCCATCTGATCAATGTGTGAAGTCAAACGACGGAAAAACGGTATTTATAGCGAAAATTAACGAGAAATTAACCAATCCGAGAATAAGTAATAATCCAGTAACGGAAAGAAATGCAGGAGCCCTGATTGGTTAAAGTCGTCCACCAGTAGATTAGTGATGAATCACCATTCGGTCCCTTATCAGAATTAAGCAAATTATTCTGATTCGTTTGGATGATAGCCATGCTTTCGTATGCGTCCAAAAGATGTTTTTTATTAACAGATTGTACAAGAGTGAGGTTTTCTAATTTGAAATTGTGACCAGTGTCCAAAGAATGTTTGGCAATGGCCGACTGGCTGGCTCTTCCAAATCCCCTGTGTGCTATATGTTCTTTGTATCTGGTCAAACTTTTCCTAAAAGTTTGTCCTTTGTAAGGTTTTTCACAATTCGAGCAACTGATATCGTAGATTTCCGATTTTAAATGGTCTGGTATTTGGTCCTTGGGGTTTCAGAGTAAATTTTTTAATTGATTTGGGTTGCTGAAATTAAGAGAAATGTTGTGTGATTTAAAATTTTTTGCAAATCCTTAACTAGGAACTTATTATAAGGTAGGGTGATAGTTTTGAATTTTTTTTCCCCTGATCCTAACTAAAGTTGTTAGATCGGAAACCATTTTCCTAAATTTTCTCTTTCTAACGAGAACATCAATGTTATTTGGGTTATAACCATTTTTAGCAGAAATAGCCTTAATCTTAGAAATTTCATGAAAACAAAAGTGGAGGATTTTTGGTTCCAAGGATGGTTGGAATCTGCTTGGAATATGATTTAATTTGTTTGACGGCTTTCTATATACATCGAACACTAGTGTATTGTTTTTTCTTTCTAAGAATATAAGTGAAATCCCTTCCATTTATCACAATTGCAAGGACAAATTACCCCCACTTAAAAAATATGCGGAATCTATCAAGTCTCTTAAAGACAAAAATTATTTCTTTTTAAAATCTGATAAAGGGAATTGTACAGTAATTATGGGAAAACAAGATTACTATGACCGGGTAAGTAATATTCTGGAAGAGGGTCCGTTTAATATTATTAAAAAGGATCCGCTACCCAAATTAATACGAGAAGTAAAAACACTTATTAAGAATTGTTCCAATGTCATACCACACAAGGTTGTTTCCTCTCTCACTATTTCAAACCCTACTATGCCTAGGCTTTACGCTCTGCCTAAAGTGCACAAACCGGGAAACTAAATGAGACCTATTGTGTCAAACATAAATACCCCATTGTATTACGTTTCCAAATATTTAGCAAAGTATTTTAAAAGCTTAAAGTTATTTTCGTTTGACAGTTTGATTACGAATAGTTTGGATTTGGCCAACAAACTTTAAGGTGTCCAATTAAAAAATAATCAAATACTGGTGTCTTTTGATGTAGAGTCGCTATTCCCTAATACAGTCAAATCCCATTATAACGAAGTTCAAGGGACCATCAGTTTACTTCGTTATAATGAAAACTTCGTTAAATCGAGATTGCAAATTTTTTTAAGAATAAAAGCTTATTTTAAACCGAGAATATACATTTTTTAATGTTTTATCCGTAATTACGGCAAATATCAATCAACATTAGCGTTTTAAATGTACAGTAGTGTTAGGATTGTGAAATAATCTGTAGTATAACCGTAATGCTTCATCCTTACTGGAAATCATGATTAAAAACGGAGGTTGTAGTTTTCACTGTTAAGTCTTTCCCGCTATAAATAGTAATCTGTGTGCATAATTTCAGTAAATAAATTGAACATGACAAAGTTTTTATTTTTTAATGATTCTTGTTTTCAGATATTTGAACTAGTTTAACACCGGGTTTAACATAATTATAATAAAAGCATTACATTGAGCATGGCCTCCTCTAACTACGGAGGCCATGCATTCTTCGTAACATTACGCAAATAAAATAGTTCCATTTCATGCGACTAAAATAGCTCCATTTTAATGCAATTCTTTAAGTTTTTCCTTCTGTTTAATATTAAACTTCGTAGATTTAGTTCGAATTTTATACTACTGTACTGAACATATTAAATAATTGAATTTTAAAAACAGTATTTTTTGAAGAATTACGAGTGTAACAAAACCTTGCGCCATTCCAACGCGGGACTACCGGAATGCTATCGTTATACTACCGTTTATTGATTTAAATTCCCACAAAATATTGATAACAATACATTACATGTACACAGTATTTAAAATAGTGATGAATATGATGTTTCAAAACAATACTGTATTTCTTAAAAATATTTCTTCCAACAGAAACGTGATCTTCAAATCGTTTTGTTTGTAGGCCTATACTAAAATAATTCGTGTCTTACTAACAAGAGCGGCTATTTTTAATTTGCTGATTTTTACAGATTCGATTTGTCACTTATCTAATGTGCAACTTCCAAATAAAATTTCGTTATAATGAAATTATAATGTTGTGGGGACCAAAAATTTGCTTCGTTACAATGAAAACTTCGTTATAAAGATTTCGTTATAGCGGGATCGTAATAACATTAAATGAATAGGATTTTTGCCGGGACCGCAGGAAAACTTCATTATAGTGAAAACTTCGTTACAATGGAATTCGTTATAACGGGATTTGACTGTATATCAATACCTGAAACGTTACAATTTTTACATGATATATTGATCAACAACGGAGTCCAACCACATTTGATAGAAGAGTGGTTGACTTTAACTAGACTTTGCATCAAAAATAATATCTTTCAATTTAAAAACTAATTTTATAAAATGAAAGGAGGACCCCGATGGGATCATGTCTCAGTCCTATTTTATCAGAGATTTTTCTTAAAAACTTCGAGGACATTCTCAAAAATTCTAATTTTTATTTTCCTACAGTTTGGTATCGATATGTCGATGATATTTTCGCCATATTCGATACCGATTTGTGCCATCTCCAAGATTTCGTTGATCATATTAATAGTTTTTACCCAACCATTAAATTCACTTTTGAGGTTGAAAATGAACAAAAATTGCCTTTTTTGGATGTATTAATAGAAAGAAAAAACAATTCACTAGTGTTCGACGTATATAGAAAGCCGTCAAACAAATTAAATTATATTCCAGCAGATTCCAACCATCCTTGGAACCAAAAATCCTCCACTTTCGTGTTCATGATAGATCGTGCCATCAATCTACCTCTTGATGATGTTACTTTCAAAAAAGAAATTTCTAAGATTAAGGCTATTTCTGCTAAAAATGGTTATAACCCATATAACATTGATGTTCTCGTTAGAAAGAGAAAATTTAGGAAAATGGTTTCCGATCTAACAACTTTAGTTAGGATCAGGGAAAAAAAATTCAAAACTATCACCCTACCTTATAATAAGTTCCTAGTTAAGGATTTGCAAAAAATTTTTAAAACACAACATTTCTCTTAATTTCAGCAACCCAAATCAATTAAAAAATTTACTCGGAAATCCCAAGGACCAAATACCAGACCATTTAAAATCAGGAATCTACGATATCAGTTGCTCGAATTGTGAAAAACGTTACAAAGGACAAACTTTGACCAGATACAAGGAACATATAGCACACAGGAGATTTGGAAGAGCCAGCCAGTCTGCCATTGCCAAACATTCTTTGGACACTGGTCACAATTTCAAATTAGTAAACCTCACTCTTGTACAATCTGTTAATAAAAACATCTTCTGGACGCATACGAAAGCATGGCTATCATCCAAACGAATCAGAATAATTTGCTTAATTCTGATAAGGGATCGAATGGTGATTCATCACTAATCTACTGGTGGACGACTTTAACCAATCAGGGCTCCTGCATTTCTTTCCGTTAGTGGATTATTACTTATTCTTGGATTGGTTTATTTCTCATTAATTTTCGCTATAAATACCGTTTTTCCGTTGTCTGACTTCAGTTCACTTTCTTCAGAGTGGATTCACGGAGTCACGGATTCCTGCCAAAGATAAAAGCAGTGCTTTCGAAATGCGCGTATCTAGGTTGTATTTTTTTGTTGTTCGTTGTGGTTAAAGAGTTTTATTTCATTTATTATTGTAATTATCCACATAATATTTTTTCCTTGGTTTTAAAACATCACTATAGTGTTTTTCTACCATTTGTATTAGAACTTCTCTTGCTGCCGTTAATTGATAATTGAATAATACAGATACCACATTAAATAAATTTGTAACATTAAAAGTGAAAATGAAATAAATTTTTAACCAGTAAAGCTTTTCAACAGCCACTGTGTTCTGTCTCCTGAAATTGTCAAAGAGTGTTTTATAAAGTTCAAATGAATATTTATTACAGAACTTAAGTATGAATACATAACATGTACTGTAATAATTTTGAAAAATGAACCTACAATAAACTATTGTAAGTGTATCGTTTTTGTCTTCTTCAAAATAAACTAAAACTGTATCGCTTCTTCTTCAGCTGCGTAAAGCAGATATATCCACACAAAATTTCATTACCTTTACCTGTGGAAATCTGATTCATCCCACAGGGTTTTAAAAACTTCTTATGTTGCTAAAAGTGGATAATTCCATCTTCTCAGGAATGAAAATGAAATTTAATTACGCAGTGGAAGGATTAAATAACCTTTTATTATTTTTTAATAAACCACCATCTGTACCGTATTAAGAAACTTTTTGAAGAATCAGGCAATAATGAATCGGATTTTGAAGGTTTTTAATTGTAAAAATCGAGGTTATGCATTTTTATAATCTTAAAAAATAGATTTTTCTGTATATTCTTGCATACATTATTTCTTGTAAGTCAGCGACAAGTCAAAAATATGGGGATCGCTTTATACAAGAGGATAAAATTTTCACAGTTTTATTTTTTTTGGGCTCTGAAAGTAGGATCGCATTATACAAGAGATCGCATTATAGTAGAATACTTATGGTATATGCAGTTTTTGTTGATAAATTTCATCATTTGATTGCACTGTATTTGCAGCAGCCTATTACAGTACAGGTGTAACATATTTTAATCACATGATGAATGAAAATATTCAGAAACTGACTTTTGCTTTTTATGACATTTAGCGGTTTTCCTATTAATAAAGTCATTAACTTTGAAATACAAATTAAATTCTTCATCAGTAACTTCACTTTTAGTGAAAAATAAACAGGGTTGCCACTCAAATCTGGAAAAAAAATTCCCCGTGTTTTCCCAGTTTGTATACATAGTATTACAGGAAAAGCGCTAGTCGCATTAAGAATATCAATATTCCCTTAGTTTTTATCACTGAAAAAAAAAACCAAGGGGAAGTAAGCAACAATTCAACATTACAATCCTGCCTCTTACCGACGTGCTGTACAGAAGCCAGCTCCAATACTTGTCTGGGGCTACAGAGAAAATAGAAGCCAGAAACTGTGGACAAAGATTAACAAAACCAACCGGAAACCACTAATCCACAAAGATAGTTTATTTGTACGAATGCGCATTTCGTCAGCGTATCCAGAGATGATCAGAACAGAAAGTTCTGTTAAGAAGAAGATTAAGAAATCACAACATCGTATATATATATATCCAAATTGTACAAGAAGATATCCAATC
Source organism: Rhysida immarginata (assembly GCA_023313115.1). Lineage (NCBI taxonomy): Eukaryota > Metazoa > Arthropoda > Chilopoda > Scolopendromorpha > Scolopendridae > Rhysida > Rhysida immarginata. Next base: position 258,871 of record JAHWFO010022959.1, on the reverse strand, counting down.
AAAAGAAAATCGGATACAAAAACAAAATAATAAAGAACAAATCAGTAGTCAAAACGGTCACTACTAGAGAAGGCCAGCCAGGTGTCATTGTTGTCACTTGTATGGTAAATGACTAATAATAACAAATAACAAATAATAACAAATCATAATAACAAATAAAAAATCATTTTCTCTGTATTCATTACCTAGAACCTAGCAAGAAAGAAAATGCACAAGGGAGTAAAAATATTCATTACTTACCTCAGTCATGCTCTCCAATTTAAATTTACACAAAATTAAGGACTTGAGTCAAATAAAACAACATTCTTGCCATCATGGTAGAAACAATTTAATCATTAGTAAACAAAAAATATTTCAAAGTAATATTAACAATCCTTTTTTTTTGTCAATTCATATATTTGGGCATCAATTTCTGCAGATTTTTCAGTCATCAGTTTCATTTTTTTCTTTTGCAACAATTTAATTTGCATTAGAGGACGAATGCGACGCAACAAGTTTTAATGCCCATAAAATTTCAGCTTTAAATGACTGTTCTTCAAGTAAAAAGTTCGAAATCTGTATAAAGTTTCGGATATCAAATTTGACGTTTTAGAACTTGACATACCGTCTTCTGTTCTGCGGTACTCTTTTTAGATACAAAATCCAGTATTGAAGATGACTTTTTGAATCGGCACTTAATTTATGCTTCTGTCTCTTCGCATGACTGGTAAGTGCCTGTTTGCCCATATTACTTAGGCTAATTACCTTTCTGCAAAGCGTGCAGTACGCTGAAAAAGATTTTTAGGAACTTCTCTAACCCATTCAGAAAAGTTCGGGTTGATATTTTTATCCGTCCAATCCAGATTAAATATGGATTTTGAGCAGCTCATTACAAAAAAAATCAACTAATCTGATTAAAACACAAAATCACTCAAAAAACAAGTCAATCCTACAAGCTCAGGGAATCACGTGTGAGAAAACGTCGCCGCTCAAAATGGAAATTGACTGATTTATGCAGAAGATAAGGGAAGTGATTAGAAAAAAAATTGATGAGCTTCCGCAGTTAACAGCCGCATATGGCGTTGTTTTGTTTTTGGAGCTATCACTACGATCTTTTATTCTTGGTTAAAGAGTTCGGCATTTCTTTGATAAAAAAAAAAAAAAAAAAAAAAAATTTAAAATTCCCTGTATTTCCCCGGTTTATAAGGAAAATTTCAAAATTCCCTGCATTTTCCCTGCTTTTTTAGATGATTTTTAAATTTCCTGTATTTTCCCAGTTCTCCCGGTTTTCCCAGTGTCGTGGCAAGCCTGATAAAGTTTTAAATTTGCTAGGAAGATCGTTTAACTCTTTCGATGAAAGAACTTCTTGCTCCTGCTCATCTACCTTGGCAGCACCCTCCTCAGATCCACCATCTTAGTTTTTGAGGATCTGTTCTATAATGGTTCCACAGTTATTAAATAGCTGTAAGTATCAACAAAGTCTTTAAAACTAATTTCAGAGAGTGATTGCGGATGATCTCCCACTCCTCGAATCCTAAAAAGTCTTGCAAATGACATCACCGGGATTTATGGCTGACTCTTCACACCAGCTGGAGTTTTTGACCTCACTCACAGATAAGAAATGAACGTCACGTGACATTGTTTTTGCATTTTATCAATAGGGATGATTAAAATTATTTCACGTATTGAAAATAAATTAGTTTCCCAGGTGATTTTTGGATGAATTTTGCATACATTTTTTCAGAATATCAGAGTTTGCAAATAAAAATAGTTTGTAGTATTAGAGGAATTTAACAAGAAAAATGGTCGTTTAGGGTCGGGACATGAAAAAATTTCGTATTAAACAAGTTTTCATATTAACAGAGTTATTTCATATCAACATGCAAGTTCTATTGCATTTTGTTTTTATCAAAATAAAAGAGCTTAACTACAAAATGCAATCATTCACTCAACCAAATGTTTTTTTTATTTATTGAAACTAAACTGACAAGGGACATACACGTAGTTGTACGACACTTTTTTTGCACACAAGCATACTTTGAAAGCGATAGAGTTGCTTTCAGGTGAAGTGTATTCATGCACATTTTTGAGTATTGAAGAAAGAAATTGAGAGTGCATTAATACACATACACACCGTTTTAACAATGAGTCTTTGTATGGCTATACATGCTCAAATTTTTGCGTTTTCTCTGTTTATTTTGAAAGAAACAAAATTTATCGATTTCTTATTTTACATGCATCAATACAGACAAACCAGAGTAACTCGAACTCTTATAACTGAAATTTCCAGTTAACTCGAACGATACTCTAAATCCCATTCCCCAGAGTATTTAATTAATAGAAATTTCACTCGTTAACTCAAAAAAAATTTTAATATATCCCAGATAACTCGAAGAAATATTTGGTTTTAATGAGTAGATATTCGTAAATCTAAAGTAAAAACTGTAATAAAATATTTCAAAAAATTAATACAATACAGACCAACTTCAATTATTCATCAACTTCATGTCAGATCCAGGAACGCTCGAGCGAACCCCACCCCCTTTCCCCTCTCTCCCCACGTGCAATCAAATAAGTAGGCCAGCTGACATAAGAAGATCAAGAAATCTGTATTTTTATAAATTTTTAAAGATATTACAAAAGCATTTACAAGCCATTCTAAAATAATACACAAAATTATTTTATTTAATATTTTATTGAAGAATTAACACGAAAATAGAAATTATGCAGTTTGATGGAAAAAATGATCGATCTGTTGCTTTACAGTATCTCTCCTCTTTTATCTGAGCTATATCAAAGTGGATCTATAAATTCAGGTAGTCTCCTCGAAAAGCTTTGCCAGTTGAAACTAAATTTCATTTTTCATCAATAATAGAAACATCTGAGGTTTGGCGTGTAAAGATCCTCTTAAGACCATTCAATTCTTAAACGAATATTACGCCAGTAGATAGTCCCAGCCTGCGAACTGGGTACTGCTCCAATCAGCCCTAAGGGCATGGAGATAGCGTTAATGCTTTCATGTCCGCATTGGCACAACTGGTTGGTGCATCTCCATGGTGAGCAAAAGGTTCCTGGTTCGAATCCAGGCCGTGGAATTTTCTTTCCTATTTTTCATCAATAATTGAAACGTATGAGGTTTGGCGTGTAAAAATCCTCTTAAGACCATTCAATTCTTACTCTTTAACGAACAATATACAGTGGTCCCTCTGGATAACGGCAGCTTCTTTACAAAAGGTTTTGCCCAATTTTTCAGATTCGCCCTGTATATTATGTTGCTTAAAAATGCAAATGTGATTCAAATTAAAGAAATCTCTTAATATCAAAATGAAACATGTACATTAAAGGGTTACCAAGAAATAAGTTTCCCCACTTCAGAGGGCTGTAGAATGCGTTCTATTGGTCCAAATGAGATAAAATTTGAACTATAGATAATTAAAATGATGCACTTACCGTATTTATTCTACTATAACGCGAATTTTTTTGGCCTAAAAAAGCATCTAAATTTGCTGGGTCGTGTTATACTAGAGGATAAAAATGAGCCCTCCGACGACTGCGGCCGATAATAACATCAATAATAAGTTCTCCCAAACATCGATACTTCTAAATAGGCCTACTTCA
>JAHWFO010022959.1:205518-255264 GCA_023313115.1 Rhysida immarginata | reverse complement strand
GTGAGAAAGCTTTCCATATCAATGTAGGGCTATAAACCTCCAAACTGCCTCGAAGTTGAGGCAGTTGCTTTTGTCGAAGTCGCTATCTGTGCTGATGACATTCAGACGAATTTGCCGTGTATTATACATTAATTACATTGCATATAATGTCCAGTTCATTATATGGATGAAACGCCCATGTTTTTCGATATGCCTAGTAATCGAACACTGGACACTGGAGGAGTCAAAATGGGGGTCGCGTTATACAAGAGGATAGGATTTTTGCCGATTTTTTGGGCCGAAAAAGTGGAGTCGCGTTATAGTAGAATAAATACGGTAATATTTATTAAATAAAAAATTTTATTACAAATATTCACCAATAGATGGTGCTCTATAACAAATTTTATATGGTATATCTTTGCACATATGAAAAATGTGAAGCATCATGTGTTACTGCATAGGTTTATTAGCATTGCTCTTCAGATAAAAAGACGGCAGATTCTGCACAAGCATTAGTTGCTGCTCTGCACATCACACTTACGTTGCCAAAAGCGCCACTGGTAAAATTGTTCTACCAGAACCAGCAGAACATCGTTGCAGCTATAAAAGGAATTCCGTTGTATGAAGCTTACTTTATTATGTTATTTCACATTAATGCTTTAGCTTCTACGCTAAACCAACGCTTAAGCCTTTTCTCCTGTCTTCATTTCTTACCCCCCAAAATCCTTCTTCTATTATATAACGCTTTAATCCACTCTTCGCTTTCCTATGGTCTTCAATTTTGGGGTTCAACCACCAAATCTAACTTGCTACGACTACACAAGATTGCAAAAATGGTTAGTACGTACCTTATTAAAACTACGTAAACCTACCCCTATCTCTCGCCTTTTTAATTCTGTGGGCATAACTCCAATATACCAACTCTACCATTATAGCCTAGCAGTTTTCATATCTAAAGCAATTAACAACATTATAACTACGTCCCTTCCCCAGCCTTTATTTACAACCATTGGAACAACCCCCCACAACATCCAACATAGAAATTCCTTCCCAATCGCCCATACTGGACGGAGCTACCAGCTCAAAAGTATCTCTATCGCCGGCAACAGACTTTGGTCCACCTTACCCCCAGATCTCCGTTCGTCAACAAGCACCAAAATTTTCAAATCACGTTTAAAGCACTTCCTCTCTGCACCCCCACCTAACTAACTCCTACCATCACCATTCCCCTCCATTTTTTAATAATTGTTCTTAAATGATCAAATTGTATCTTTGTTCCCCATCCAGGGACCTACCTCGTCGGCCCCCGCTATACTGGCCCTGGATGGACGATTTTATCTTCCTTTAAATTAAATTAAATAAATTAACTTAAATTAAATAAATGTGTTTGTGTGTATTATAGCGTCACCTACCAGCAGATTTTTGTACTGAAGTTTTTTTATTTAATAAATGTCAAGCGCATCATTTGAATTATCTGTAGTTCAAATTTTTTCTCATTTGGACCAATAGAACGCATTCTACAGCCTTCTGAAATGGGACACTTACTTGTTGCTAACCCTGTAAATCTGTGTAATAAAAGATCCTCTTGCAAACATATTTTAGATCAACACACGTGATGAAATAAACTAAGAAATAATGCTTAAGAAATGGTAGTTTTCAATCAAAAGTAATGGCGGACACGTAGTACAAATGGCTTCATGGTGATGGTGCTGATTACAATACATTTCACATATGTTTTCTGTTCTACTTAAATTTAATTCATTGGGATAAGCCTACTGGGATTTTGCTTGGTCTTCTTCCAGGCTCATTAGTATAACGACAAACACAAATAGCCATGCCTTTAGCAGGATTTGAACCTGTGACTCACTGGTCTTGATAGTGACAAGACCTGCACTCTTGGCCATCGAGCCAGTAATTTTAGGATTAAGAGTACTAAAATTTAAAAAGAAAATTTAAATCTGAAAATGAATATAAATTTCTAATATATTTTAATTTAACCTACCTTATTAACTTCAATTAAATCGAAAAATTTATCACACTGTTCATTGAAAGCTGTTGCTTTGATTTCTCCACTAGAATCAATTAAATCAAATGAAAATAATTTCCCCGTGCCTCTTGAGTTGTTCCATGTTCGAATGTTTGACTTACTGCTAACACGAGCACATATCTTCCATCTATTATTAAGATAAATATTTATAATAAATCAGAAGGCTGCTTTATTTTGCCATAAAAACTTGATATTAGGATCATTAATACAATTGAATTCAATGGATCAATAAATTGGGGAGTCCTTAGTATTGTTTCTATCAATGAAATAGGTAGAGATTTTACAATACAATAAAGGGAGAACAGAGTTTCAGACTAGTTTCGCCATTTATTCCAAGCTTTATCAAGGATATAAACTACACTAAAGGCCTCTCACCCTTATATACAGAAATATGGTACAATGGATTATATGACTGGATAAAATACAATGAATGGCATGACAAAGGCAATGAGTAATAAGTACAGTGGAACGTCAGTTCACGAACTTAATCCGTTCCAGGAGTCTGTTCGCGAACCAAGGCAACATTCCCCATTAAAATCAATGTTAATACAAATAATCTGTTCCAACGATCAAAAACAAATTTTTTCCGTTAATTTTAATATGGGTGCAGTACAGTAATTTAAAAATGACATTAAAGACAATTGTACAGCCATGCTGTCACTGAGTAACCAAGTTGTCAAGATAGAAAGCCCAATGGAAGGTGGACAACCGGTTCACAGATCGGGAATTTCTCCTACCCAAACCATCAGAAAGTTTGATGAACATGCCATAAGAAATAAAGAATATGAACTTCAGGAGCAAACTCGCAAATAAGTGATAGTATTTGAAAAAAATGGATGAAAAAATTCTGCGACCTGGATTCAAACCAGGAAAATTGGTGTCATGCTCGACACCTCTACCAATTAATAACATTAATAATATAAAACCTAAATTGCGAACGAAATTTACACGAATACAAAGTGACACTAACTATCTGCGCATGCGTACAATAGCAAGTTAGTGATGCGCCAGTTCGTGAAACGAAATTTGGTGCATAAATCAATGCTTTGAAAATCTCTATGGATTCCAGAGTTGCGGTTTTAAAAGGGTCATTACAGAAGCAGAGAACTGACATCACTTCTTCACATTTCTCAGGTGAGTGTCCAGTGATAGCAAGATGGTTTGCATAATGGGATTTGTCATCTTTTTTCTGGAATGATTTCATATGTTCTTTAAAGCGAACAGCGAAGTTACAGGATGCCAGTCCTATGTAGTACTTGTCACAAACTCTGCGGTCTAGTCGATATACACCAGAACGGGAATATTTGTAGGTACTGGTAGGGGTGGGAGGATTCAGCTTATGGAAACATGGAGTGGAAGATCGGAAGGAGATGTGGAGGCCAAGTGAAGAAAGGAAGGAAATTAGTTAGGCGGGAAAATAATGTTGCCCCTGCCCATGTTGTCGTCAAATCTCTCTCCTCTTTCCTCTTCAACCTTAATATCTTACCTAACACCTATAAGGTTAAAGACTCGCTTACCCTCACTGATATCCTTACTTCCTTCCATACTAACGTGTTTATTTATTTATTTATTTATTTATTTATTTAATCTAAAGTCATCCACCCAGGGCCAGTGGGGAGCAAAGAAACAATATCTGGAGCAAAGAAACAAAATAGTTAAATTTTAAGGAAGGAAAGGGTGAGGAAAGGAGGGGAAAGTTAGTTTAGTGGGAATAGTAAAAAAATATTTCTTTTGACGATATTTGAAAGTGGCAGTGTTTGGTGATGAACAGAGAGCTAGGAGTAATGTAGACAAGAGTCTATTCCCGGCGATGGAGACACTTTTGAGTTGGTAGTTTCGTCTTACGTGAGGGATTGGCAGGGAATCAGAGTATCGGGTGTTATAAGAGATTCTAGTAGTGGTAAATAACTGTTGGGGGAGGGTAGTAACTATGGAGTTATTGAGGGCTTTGTATATAGAAGTTGCTAGGTTAATATTGTAAAGTTGCTTTATGGGAGTTATGCCCACGAAATTAAAAGTTGAGAGACTTTTAGCAAAATGTGTATAAACCATTTTTGAAGTCTAAATAAACGTAATAAATTTAGTGGTCGATCCCCAAAAAAGGATGCTATATGTGAGGGAAGAGTGGATTAAAGCATTATACAGTAAAAGATGGATTTTGCAGTCCTAATCGTTGATTTAGCTTAGAAACTAATGCATTAATGTGAGCATCCCAGGAAAGGTTATGGGATAAGTGAATTCCTAGGTATTTAAAGGATTTGGACGAGTTAATCTGTTGAGAATTATAGCTTAGCGAAAACTCGTTCTTATCAAGTTTCTTGTTGCACTGATGGAAGATGATATACAAGGTTTTTTCTAAATTAAGGGATATAAGGTTGGTTGTGTTCCAGAGTAAGAGGCTATTCAAAACCAAATTAAAAGTTTCTTTGATTAAACTTAACAAGGAGTCTGCATATAGTATTAGTGGTAAAGTGTATACTGCATAGGTTAGGTCATTAATGAATAAGAGATAGAATGGAGCCCTGGGGGACACCAAGATTGCAGGTGATAGTAGCAGATGTTTTGCTAAATAGATGGAGGGTGTATTGTCTGTTTGATAGATAACTAGAGAGCCAGGAAAGGGGGGGGGGGAGGCAGATATTGAAAAATTAGGATAGCTTGTAAATAAGAAGTTCATGAGGGATGGAGTCGAATGCTTTGGAATAGTCTAAAAATAGAGAGATAATTAAATTGTTATTAGACATGTTTGAAATTATGCATTCCGGAGTTCATAGCAAGCTGTGTTAGTGCTTCTTTTGGGTATGAAGCCATGTTGGGAAGTTGAAAGGAGTTTATTTGAAAAGATATAAGAGGATAATCAGGAATAAAAAAGGGTCTCTAATATCTTGGCAAAGGAGGGAAAGATGGATATTGGCCGGTAGTTAGAGAAAGAGGATGGGTCACCTTTTTTGTAGATTGGTAAAAGTTTAGCTGAACGGAATCAGGAGGGAAATTTACCTTGGATTAGGGAGATATTAAAAAGAAGTGTTAAGGGGAGGGAGAAACCAAAGCATGTATGACTTATGATATTGGAGCTGAGATCAAGGGAGTCGGGGCAACTTGAAGGTTTAAGTCGGTTGATAATGGATGCTACTTCTTCGGGCAAAGCTGGTAAAACGAAAAATGAGGTCATCTTAATGTGTACGGGGAAACGGTATTGTGATAGTGGGGATGGTGAGGGAGAAAAAGGAGTCGGTGGAAGGGTGGAAGTATTCTTTTCAAGAAGCTGGTTAAGACAGAGGAGTCAAGGGAAGAATGGTCAGAGAATGGGATGATAGGGGGAGAGGTTCTGCAAATAAGGTATTTATGGTTTTCCAATTGGAACTATTATTAGTGACTTTCTTGAAGAATTGGGTGAAATAGCGATTGTTGGTGTGTTTAATGATAGCACGAGTGTAGTTAGAGAAGTAATTAAATCTAAGTTTATTATGGTCACTGGGAGAACGTTTGTATTTGCAGTATAATGCGTTTTTATGTGATATAAGAGATAATATATTTGGAGTCATCCAAGGTTTCAAGGTTTGTTTTTGAAATAGTAGATACAGTTATAGGTAAATATCTGTTCAAGCCAATGAGAATTTGGATAAAAAATTTGGTCCTTCCACTGCCTTATGTCACTCAACATTCCTAACCTGTACACTAATGTCCCTATCCCAGACACTTTTTCCATTCTTGAACGCCTTTTTTGTTCATCTTCCTTCCCTGTTCCTGACTCCATTGACCTCAATGCTATTCTCTCAGTCATATGTAACCAGAACTATTTCACCTTTAATAATTCCTTCTACTCTCAACCTTTTGGCTTAGGCATGGGCTTCCCACTTAGCAGCTTTCTCTCTGAAGTCTATCTCCAAAATCTAGAACTAATCTTTGTTTCCCCCCTCCTTTCTAATTTCACTATCATCTCTTACCACTGTTATGTTGATGATATCCTAATAATATTTGATTCCCACATTACCTCCCCTGATGCTATCTCTACTATTTTTAATTCCTTCTCCCCCCACATCCAGTTCACATCCAAGCCTTTCCTCGATGTTCTCATCACTAATGACCCCGTCACCCATTACTTCTTCTCTGTTTACCGTAAACCTACCACATCTTCTAACCTAATCCATCAGTCTGCATCACACCCTTCTTCCCATAAACTTGCTTCCCTCAGTTTCCTCATAGACCGTGCCCTCAAGCTACCTCTCAACCCCCCTTCTCGCTCCTCTGAATTTCACATCATCCGATCCCTTGCCTTTATGAATGGTTTTTCTCCCTCCACCTTTTCCTGTCTAACAAGTCGCAGAAAACTTGCCCTTCTTAACCCCAAGCCTCCAGTCCCATCCCCGCCCAAGAAATGGATTTCTGTACCTTTCCTTGGCCCCCATTTTTCTCGCCTGACCAATTTCCTTTCTTCACCTGGCCTCCACATCTCTTTCCGATCTTCCACGTCCTATTTCCATACGTTGAACTCTCCCGCTCATACCAACACCAACAAATATTCCCGTTCTGGGGCCCTATTCTCGAAATTTTCGTGTTAACAACTCACATGAGTTGCGAGTGTCACGTGGTACAAACACGAATGATCAGACAAAATTGGTATTCTCGAAAATCAATTCCCGTGCTTTTCGTTGTTCTCATGTGAGTTGTCAAATCACATGAGTAGAGCTTATGAGATAGCTACTCATAAAAAAAAAAAGAAAATACATGGCCGATGTATTCGCTATGCTGCATTTAATCGGAGCATTGTAAACAGCGGAAAGGCGTTGTTTGAGGAGGCAACGAGTTTTACGAACGTGGATTGATGCTTTCGACTGTCATGAGTAACATTTTCATCACTTATTTCTACTATCAAAGGATTTGGCAAAAATTTTGATAGATAACCTTTGACCAGTTTTAGGGGATCAAACTCGAAGATCAGCATTAAGCCTACAAAAAACAGGGATAATTTGCACTATCTGCACAATCGCAATGACTAATCACGCGATCAAGGTAAATGACAATTTGGTAAAAGTTCAGAGTAGCGTCCCCTAATAATCACGGAAGACAGCAGGCAGCCCCATCGCGTTTATGCTCTGAATTTATTATTTTAACATATCTACTTAATAAGTGAATGATTTATCATATTATAGGGTTAATCTTCACTATCCACACAATCGCAAACGCAAATCCCACTCTTGGCCCTGCGGGCTTTGCTGGTCATTGTCTTCCGTTACTCCCCTCCGGGAACAAATTACTGATATATACCCCAACCTATTTGGTTACAGGGGGCAGTTGGTTTCCCCCTGGCAGATTACAGGACGTTAATGGTCAGTACTTATTTTATTTGTCACAGAAATTGGCGTGATTACTAGGGGACGCTACTCTGAACTTTTACCGACATTTTTATTAATTTAGCTTTTTACTCGTAACCAAATAGATAAGGGGTTATATTTCAGCTGGTTAGAGGGGAGGGGGGTGTCTTCAAAACATCATTTCACTTATCTCGGTCACGTGATTTTGCGGATAGTGCAAATTAAGCCTTTTTTCCATTCCCCATTTGATTTCTTTGCTCTGACGCAAGAATTCCATTTCCTTCCTAAGTCATCCCATAGTTCTTAGTAAACTTATCATCAAATTTTCCTTTATACATTCTTGTATTATTTATGAATAAAATTTATTTTTGCTCATCTGTGATTCTTTTCTTTTGCCTCCATACTGAGCGATCGTTTGGGAACAGTTTCCACTTATCTGATTGGTTCTTGATGAATAGTCTCGATTCCAGACACTTAGAAATGTCGAAACTCATGTGTGACGTACGTACTAACCAGTCATGTTCGTTTTGTAGTTTGAACTGCAGAATAGATTTCAACTCACAAGTAAGATAGTGTATGTGAGATGGATTGCAACACGAAAATTTCGAGAATAGGGCCCCTGGTATCTATCAACTAGACTGCAGAGTGAATGATTTATCATATTATAGGGTTAATCTTCACTATCCACACAATCGCAAACGCAAATCCCAATCTTGGCCCTGCGGGCTTTGCTGGTCACTGTCTTTCTCTTTTCGTTTTATTTTATTTTAATATTCTTTTATGGATCAATCTTTCTTTATTCATTTATGTCCTCAGTTTTTGTATTCTATTTTTCTGTTATTTGTTATCCTATCGGGCTTTTTTTTTCTGCTTTCATCCAGTTAGTGTACCTTTTATAGTGTACACATTCTCTTATTTTCATTCGCTGTATTCCAGGGTGACTAGCGTCCAGGAAAACCGGGAAAAGTCAGGGAATTTTACAGAAAGAGTCTGGGTTTTGCTAGACACCCTGGTATTCTTATCCAATCAAAGTACACCTATGTTGTTTATTTTACTTCTACCTTCATTGTACTTATTACTCTGACATTCCATGTCAGTTGGGGCTGCTGCGCCCAGCAGAGGGCATCATTTGTGTGAATGGTCTATTTTTGTTGTTTGTTTTTGTTTTGTTTACGGTTGACTGTGTCGTCGGGGATGTAGTGTGGTTGGTTGTTTCACTTTGATGAAAAATAGGAAAGAAAATTCCACAGCCTGGGATCGAACCAGGAACCGTGCAGATGCGCCAACCAATTGCGCCACCGTGGACATGGAAGCATTACGCTATCTACATGTTTTTAGGGCTGGTTGGAGCAGTACCCGGTTCGGGGGCTGGGACTATCTTTCCTACTGGCGTTATTGTCGCTTGGTCAATTTTTATATTTTTTTATATTATGAATTTTTTTTCATCTGTGTGGTGTGTTCGTTTCGACTTTCATTCGTTGGTGGTGATTCAGTGTGAGATCGTCTTTTGTTTTGTTTTGAATGTGTTTGTTAAGTGGGCTGAAGAGAGTGTGAGGGTGGAACTAGTATTGAGAGCGTATTTGTGAGTGCGTGTGTTTGCGTTTTGATGTGTTCATTTTAAGGGGGGATTAGTTCAGAGTGCAGTGCACTGGTTATTTTGTTATATAGCATTTTAAAATGTAGTTTTAAACATTTAATTGTTAGGTTTTTGTAAGTTTAGCCTGTTAATGCGTGGGTTGTCGCTTTCCTTAAAAGGTGACAGTGCTCACGTATTGTTGGGGCTGTCATTGTTTTGTCGAAAGATTTCCGATAACATGATGACAGCCTCCTTGACTATTGTTGTCGTGATGTTGTTGCGAGCCTGGAATGTTTTTCCAGCGCCTTTAGTTTTTTTGGGGGGACAATAATCTTTGAAGAGCAAGGACGTGTCTAAGAGGGAAGAAGTTTGGATTGACAGTCGGCCATGTTAGAGAAAAAAATGAACATCGCTGTTGCAATTTCAAGTCTATACACTCTATGCTGCTATGGCTTTATCATACAGTAAAATGTTCGCATGAATTTGCGGAAGTGACTGAAAGCTGCACAATCTTTCCCAGTTGTTTATGTGAATTTGTGTTAAACTGGCTTTTGGGTCACCTGTTGTACATACGAACAAGCAATATTGAAGACTCCCCAGCGACGCTGAAGGTATTGTGCCGTACAGTGAAGCCACAACACGTGCAAGTAATGATGTCTACATAAGGGTGAGTGACTGTCTTTTATCATTCTGCCCCCGTGAGGAAGAGCCGTTTGTCAGTCCATTGTAGTTTGCCTGTCGGAACTGTTAACATAGGGTGTTTTCTGCATATCAATGTGCTTGGACAGATATGAACTGTCAGGAAAGTTTGGAAACACCACAAGAAAGCTGTAGAATTATGCAGTTTTGACTTTTTCTATGAAGACTTATGTACTAATCGTAATGTTAGGTGATAGATTTAAGGCTGGCTCTTGGTGATCAATACAGTGTAACGAGGAGTGTTGTTGAAGGGCCGAAAGCAAAGGCTCTATGGGTAGATAATTTGTGCATCGGTGAGGGGAGGGAGGAAAACACACAGTTGTGCGGTCGGGCAGTGCTCTAGCACCTGAGACTCATTCTTGGTGGAGTCTGAGGAACACTCCACGTGATTCCGGTCCACAGGGTTCCTGTGACCCCCCCCCCCCTCTCCACTGGCGAATAAAAGGGGGCACCTAACTCTTGGGTGTGTTGGTGTTTTAGGAATATTTGGGAGTCCGGAATTCCATGGGCGTGGGGCCAGCTGTAAGTAATGAGTTGCCCCGCCTTTTTTAGCATCAACACACATAGCTGCTGTCTGAGCAGTATCAAACTGTTCCACTGTGAACTTTCAGTTCCTAATTCCTGAACTCTTTTTACTGCACTCCCAACAATCTGGCTCGGGAGGTGTAGGCGTTGGCCGATTGTATGTACCTAGAAATAGAGTTAATTAACTAGCTCGAGGGGCCCCTCTAGTTTGCTTAAGTTTTGTTTCATTTGCTGTATGTATTTACCTATCGTTTTGGTTTTGTCAGTGACTGCACCAGATTTTATGTGAATGAGTACTGTTTGGGTAGTGAAATAAATTAGTGATTTTAATTTAGTCTTGTGAGCAAGTGTTTTTATGGTAACAAATCCATGCGTGTTCCTCTATCAATGCCCCAAACTCCTGAAGAGCTCCACTCTGTCTGTAGTTTCCCTAGTGTGATACTACATATCTAGGGAAGTAAGAGCTTATTTGGATTTCATTATAAAAAAAATTGCAAGTAAATCCATATTAGTGACATAACTTATTAATACCGTAAATACAGTAAAAAATACAGAAAAGAGAAAAATTTCATTAAATTTACTGATCTGGAAACTGTCCAAAATTATATAAATTCATATATACTTTAGCTTGTTGGGCAAAAAACGAAACATTTAAAATTCCTCCTGCATGACAACTCCACAACATAATAAATAAAGCGGCAAAAATGATGAACATTTCACAGCACTTTGTACATCCTTTTTACAATTTTCACCACCAGGGTATCATTTCCTGGGCCGCATTTGAATTGCATTCGCTCGACGGGAGTGTCAAGTCCATTGTTAATCGTCCTAGGAAATACCATAGGGTTAGGCCCATCAGAAGTTCGAGCATCGCTGAGGGCGCACACGTTGGCACAGAAGAAATAAAAAAAAAAAATACACATTATCAGACCCAGAAAATGCTTGCGTATATCTATTTAATACCCAGAAACATCAACAAAATTACATAAGCTTATTCTCTTATCACAATATCTACGTAACGCCCTAACGAGCCATGACTACTCTTTAATTTTCAGAGGGGCCCCTCGTACTACTATTAAAACTACAATATTATAATCCACGGACCCCAACTGCAACTTATCTGACCCCAAACTATTGTCACACACGACTTAATCTAGGACGCATGCCTTTCATAGCACGTGAGGGGGACGCCACACTATGGCCTAAACCAAGACAGCCTGACCCAACAGGGTGTACTTCAACACTGTTTGAAGAGTTCTTCGTTTGCAAACATGTGTTGATCAGAATAATCCACCCGGTGAACAGTGCGAAAATCTAATATTCCTTTGCTCAGGGCGTACCACACAACGCCATGTGCCTCCTTTTTCAGAACGAGGGGGAGAGATGGGAACCCTCGGGATCTCGCCCGCCCACCTGGATTACTGTTTAACCTCTCCTGAAACTAGGTGCCGCCGGCAGCAAAAACTATTTTGGAATAAGCATATAGGTTCCTACTATAAAGCCAATGCGCACGCCTCCAACGCCAGAGACCACTCGTGTTCACCCTCCACTCAACCAAACAGCAAGCTATTTAGAGCCCTCCTCCGTCTGTCTATGGCACAATGCACTTGTCACCAAAAAACATCTTACATAACTAACGTTACTACAGGAATTTCTTATATACATAAAAACAGCTTATTGCTAAAGTTCCCACAACCACGTTCATCTACACTAGGTAGTTCATCGGTTGCGACTAGCCACTCCAGCAATCACTCTGCTGTCCTTGTTCAACTCAAAATGTCACTAGACGGGCTCACGCTGTTCGCTGAACCTCACACTTTTCCTTTATGTCCGCGGCAAAAAGTACAAGAAAAAGGCCACTCACCAGTTTGTAGACATCTTATAATTGTACAGGGTGATCACAACTGACCGGCGTTTTTACCTGCCCGCTGCATGCACACGGATTCGGGTTCCACACAGGCTGTGATCGGCCGACGCTCAAACGCCGAAGGTACAACAAACAAACTTTTATAACGTTTGATGAAAACTTTTAAACATTTACAAAAAAAAAATTACTAAAAGCTGAGAGATGCTAACAAGGACGAGTATAATGCTCGCTTGAAATGGGGAACATAATGCCCCAGCATTGTAATCGACTCATTATTACCGATGTTCTTTTTTTTGTAATGGCCTACGACGCATTCCTCTCTCTTGCCGGCTTTCAACTCGCTCGCCTCGAACATCTCTCGCTCTTTTTGCAACACAAAAAAAATAAAGCTAGAAAAAAATACGTAACAATGACTAGAGAGGATGTCATCATCTTCTCAGAAAAGACTTCTGAGAAAACAATGGCAGCCTCAAAAATGGTAACCGGACAATTCAAAACATGACAAATCAGAACATGACAATTCAAAACATCACTAATCAGAACGCTGATAAATCAGAACTGTGCCAAATCAGACCTGTCACAATTCAGAACAATGATTAATCAGAACTGTCACAATTCAGAACAATGACTATCCAGAACCTTGTTTAATAACATTATTTAAGGGAAACTGAAGAGAGGATAGAAGAATCACCAAAGCATTAAATTATATCATTTAATTATTTATTTTATTTATTTATTTATCGAATCAAAACATCGACGTATTACAGTAAATACTTGAAGTAAGAACTGTCTTTGACCAACTAGCTGCCACATTTCCGGATGAGCAACGTTACAATGAGGTTCTCACATATTTCTTCTCTACCTACATCGAAGTAGCTGCAGGAAGATCACCTCTATTCCCAGTAACAATTTGGAATCATTTTGAGGCTGCTGCTGAAAGATGTCCTAAGACTACAAATTGTTGTAAAAGTTTTCACAACACCTTAAATTCACTGTTACATTGTAGCCATCCAAGCATTTGGAACTTATTCGATGGATTAAAACGAAACATAGCTTGCCAGATATTATTATTAGCCAATGCCCAGACAGGTCGCCCAGAAGTCACAAAAAAGAAGTACGAGACCCTAAGTATTAGAGTAGCAAGAATTGTGCAAGAATATCATGCTGAAGAAGACAAATTGAGATTTTTACGTCAAATGGCCAATCTGCAGTGATTACTTTTTTGTATTTTGTCATAGTCCATATTTTCATGATTAAATTCGTTTAATGATTAAATTCAGAGTATTTCATAAATAAATAAATAAATAAATAAATAATTTACTTAATAAATAATAAACTTAATAAATAATTAATACCATACATAGGAATAAATTTACGTTCTGTTTCGTCACAGTTCTGAATTGTGACAGTTCTGATTCATCATTGTTCTGTTTTATCTACGTTCTCATATGTCATTGTTCTGAATTGTGACAGTTCTGATATGTCATAGTACTGATTTATCAGCGTTCTGATTAGTGATGTTCTGAATTGTCATGTTCTGAATTGTCATGGAACCCTCAATAATATGCGATCGATGCTATGTTACTATACAAACGCGAAATCGGTCGCACTCAACAAAGCAAAAAAAAATACTTCAGTAAACAAACGAAACAAAGCAATGCCTTGTAATAACGAGGCTAACACTTATTAAAATAACAACAACTTAACGAAACAGGTCAATATATGCAAACTTCTTCTCTACCCCGACTCTACTACATAAACTCCTATAGAATCCCCACATTCCCATTGTGAGAACACTACAAAATAAAACCTCACGCACACGAAAAAGAAAACAACACTTAACAATCCACCGCAGAACCATACAGTCACTCCACAAAACGCACCAAACAAACAAACCCCAAAAGAACACAAAAACTAAAACGACACCCACAGCAAACTTGCCCCTGCCGGGCGTATTGGACTCTACTGACATGGAATGTCACAACTTATTGCCTTTGTCATGCCATTCATTGTATTTTATCCAATCATATTACTGCATTGTACCATATTTCTGTATATAAGGGCGAGAAGCCTCTAGTGTAGTTTATATCCTTGATAAAGATGGGAATAAATGGCGAAACTAGTCGGAAACTCTGTTCTCCCTTTATTGTATTGTAAAGTCTCTACCAATTTCATTGAATTCAATGGTGTTGGCAATCCTGGTAGTTAAAAAAACATTTAATTAAAAAACTAATTCCAGATCTACCCCTGCTTAATATCCCATGGCCCTAAAAGATGTTGGAAAAATCATCTTCTTGAAGCCATGGCAGAAATTTTTAGCAATGAACCAGATTGCTTCTTGCTGCAAGACACTGCTTTATGTCATGTGGCTCGTTCAACAAAGACATGTTAGAAATCGTTCTCCTTCCCTTAAAGCATTAATCCCAAAAAAGTGCAGGGACCGGTGTGATTTTATATTTTCTTTCAATAGGAAATTGAATCACAAATCTCACTTCACATACGGCAAGATTTTCAATTTTTTTGTTCATTTTTAACAAGTATAGGGTGTTGCAAATATATACAGAACAGTACTGCGGATAGCCTATCCTCTCACTTCAGAATAATTAATTAACCTGGCGTCACTCGCACGAGCGGTGTTTACGCCGCACTGTTTGATTTTTTTGATATAGCTCATCATACAGTGGCGCTACCTTGTGATGACTTCCAGGTATTCCAAGTACAACTTATTGGCAACAGATAGCGCCGGTATTGGTCTCATTCATTTTATCGAAAGTGAAGATTAAAGTTGTATTTTCCACGCTTGGTCTCACTTTGCGGTGCAAACACCGCTACGCGAGCAGTGATGTAAGTAAATTTTTGACATAAACATGATTTTTATTTTCTTCTAATTTGTAAGTGGTCATAAATTGCACTATCTTGAGTTATCAAATAAAATTGCACCGAGTTCTTTTTTTATCAAATAAAATCATTTTAAAAAGTGTGGTGTAAACACCGCAGCGCAGGTAGTGCTGTTATAAAATTTGGCGCGAGTGATGCCGGGTTAATTTTATTTTGTAAAGCCATTTATGCCAAAATTGGTAAAATTGGAAATTAAGACTTCACATCTTAAATTTATATTTTGTAGCATGTAAAGATATAAAGAATAATTTACAAAGACACAAAAAAAAATTACAAAGTTATTTTGAAATGCAGTACAAGTTTGACATCTATGGACGACAGCGTATAATTTTAAATAAAATCTAAGTGTAAATGGGTTAAATTGGAGGGAGTGGGGGAGAATAGTGAAAAATAGCGTGTCACACCTTTGTCAAGTTTATTATAATAAATGTTCAAAGAGACTCCTCCAATTTAACCCATTTACACTTAGGTTTAATTAAAATTATATGCAGTCTATAGATTTTGTAATTTCCTTATGTCTTTGTAAATTATTTTTTTAAGTCTTTACATGCTACAGAAGATAAATTTAAGATATAAAGTCTCAATTTCCATTTCCATTTAACCAATTCGACGTAAATGGGTTAACAAAAATTTCCCAATTATCATTTTATGAAGCGAGAGGATAGGCTACCTGCAGTATTGTCCTGTACATATTTGCAACACCCTGTACATAACGAACACAGATAATCCTTATGCAACAAAACTCATAAGGAATACGGCAAACACATTACTAAGATCAGCTGACACTGAATTGGTTAGCTTCATATATCTGCACGAGTGTGGTGCAGAAACCAGTAGCTACGAGGGGCATTCAAAATTGACCTGGGCTTTATTTTTTGTGAACTTCATTGTTGTTAAAATCTAAACTTTCACTGTTGGGATGAAAACTACTGCTCGTCATGCAAATGAAGCACCACTCATCCAATTACCATGACAACAGATTGTTTGTTTAAACAACATGGCAGACAGCGATGTGTCGACCAAAGTGGAACATCGAATAATGAAGTTTCTCCACAACGAAGGTGTGAAAAAGCATCTGAAAGTCATCAGAGACTTCAAAGACAGTTCACCGAGTCATGTTTGTCTCGATCATCCGTATTTGCTTGGTGCCAAAAGCTTGAAGGAGGGCGAGAATCCACCGGCAATGAACCTCATAAGGCAAGGCCAGCAACTGCTGTCAATGGCATCATCACACGAACAAATGAGCTGATATGGGACAGCAGGCGGATTCATCAGCACTGGCAGTGTGAAGACTATCATCCACGATAAGCTGAAATTCAACAAGATCTGTGCCAGATGCGCCCCGAAACAACTCTCCGAGGATCATAAAACCACCCAGGTGGAAATCTGTTCCATGCTGCTGCAGCGATATAACAAGGAAGGTGACAACTTCCTAAGGCGTGTTGTGACCACCAACGAGACATGGGTTATCACCATATTTTTGAAAGCAAGCGTGGAAGCATGGAGTGGTAACACACTGACTCAACACGACTCAAGAAATTCAAGATGACACCATCAGCAACGAAAGTGATGGTGAATGTATTCTGGGACATTAAGGGTATCATTCATGTCAAATTTCTGGAAGAACGTCGAACCATAAATGACCCTACAACTGTGACATTTTGAGGATGTTCCAGACCTAAGGAAAAAGCGACCAGGAGTCCTTTTACTAGTGGAGTTTGTTTTCTGCAAGAGACAATGCCAGACCACACAGCCAAAATGAATATGGACACACTGACGGAACTCAAATGGGACATCTTACCACATCCTACATACAGCCCAGATCTCTCCCCTTGCGACTATCACCTTTCTGGACCATTGAAAGAGTTCTTGATAGGGCAGAGGTTTGGCTCTAATGAGGAAGTGAAAAAAGCAGCTCTGACGTGGTTTTGACATCAGCCTGAAGATTTCTACAGAGCCGTTATCCAGCTGCTCCCCGAACGCTGGAAAAAATGTGTAGAGAAGCAAGGAGAGTTCTTTGAGAAACAACGTACGTACACGTGCGTGTGTGCGTGTGTGTGCGTGTGTGTGCGTGTGTGTGCGTGTGTGTGTGTGTGTGTGTGTTTTATAGTTTCTTGATCTTGTAAAAAAAATAAACTCCAGGTCAAATTTGAATACCCTTCTTACTTTCCAAACAACCATTTGTGCATACGGCAAAGAAAATTTTGAATTAATAATGACGAGAGGTGTGTAAAACGAAAAATGGGAAGAAAAACTTACCTGTTTTGGTATGGAGTGAGGCTACTGATAGGAAAAACTCTTTGTGAGCCACTCATATTTGGAGAGAAACTTTGATTCATACCATTGAAAGAATTTGGTTCTATAAACAAAGAAAATGAATGCATAATAATTAAATCTAAATCTAAAATATTTCCAACTTTCTCCCGCATTCTTCCCTTAATTGATTCTTCCATTAATGAATTCCCTTTCTTTTGTTGGAAGTGGGAAGAGAATTGTTAAACTGCTATCAGAGATAAAATCAAAAAAAAAAACAAACAAAAAAAACAAAACAAATCTTACAGAGGGCTGAGGAAGTTAAAATGGAATGATTTTGACCTTCAGCTTCTCTTCGAGATATCATTCCTTCCCTAACTGTTGTGTTCAATGTGATATCCCCTATAATGGACATTGGCTTGAAATCCGTTTTCCACAGTAACAAGTTTCTGCAAAGCATTGCAAGGCAGATGCTGCTTGATACCTCTTTACATACTTTCCATAGGCCTCTCAGTGTTTATGTCAATGGATTCCAAGCTAAAAAAGTCTAAGGGTGAGGCATCTGAATACATAACAGGGATGGATGAAAATGACATCCTGATCCTGGTTCTCGTTTCCTTTTCTGAAGAGTAGGTCTCTGAAGGTCATGAGGTGTGGCTCAACATCTTAACTGCATTGATGTGTATTTCATGAGCATCTGTACCATAGACTCAGGGAATTTCTTAATGGTATAGAAATTGTGCCCCCACCCCATAGAAAATGATTTAAGAGTTTATTAAAAAGTATAACTCTTAATAAAAATAAAAAAATGTAGCAAAGAGCAAAGAAAGAGCATAGGCCTAATGCCCAATTCAAAACAATAGCTTGTACAATCGAATTACATTCTCTTAAATTATTAATAGTAATGATCAGTAAAAATTGCAGATTAAAAAGGCAATGCTTTACTTGACAATGCAGCATGCACTTTAAATTGTTTAATCAGTTTTGTTTAGTTTTACAGGCAAAAAAGCGTATCTCTAATGTGACGAAAAAAAAACGAGTAGCATAGGCCTGACGCCCGATTTGAAACAACAGCTCATACAAACGAATTATATGCACTTAAAATTGTTTATTGCATATTCTCGACTATAAGTCGCATCCCCAAATTTAGAGTAAATTTTGGTACAAATTTTTTTTCCTTTTAAATTTGAACCAGATCATCATAACTGATAATGCTAATTACATCACTTAAAGATCACAACAAACAAAATAAATGCCATCTTGAAACAAGTTTAATTACATATAAAACTATCAAAACTCTCATCCTCAATGTCACCAAAAAGTTCACTTACGACCACAAAAAGAGGGGGGGAGGGGTTAAGTAATGAGTCAAACTAATTTTCACTGCTTATCAGATCATAAAGTGGAAAACATCTTTACAGAAAAGTGAAAAAAGTGGATAAAGTTCTATTGCAGGGAAGAGGGAGAATGGCTTATTGATGGTCTCTGACAACACCTCCTATACTCTGTCTCAGCTTCAGTTGAGAGTGACATCACGGAATGACTTCACTTACCAGACATAGTGCACAATATCGTATCCTTCAGCCGTTAGACTAGTACCATAGCCTATGCTACGTTAAACCCTCTTATAATCGCGTGACTTCTTGAAAGTAATCGAATGGTGACTTCTTGAAAGTAATCGAATGGTGATTGAAGGTAATTGAATTTTTTTTTTTTTAATTTCGTCAAATGGCTTTTCTATCCGCCGATTTTTTATTATATCGAAGAGAAAAATATTAAAATATGATTGCAGAAAGAATTTTGAACTTTTTATGCAGATTATCTTTCGAACTATTTCTTCATGCGGACGAACTGTAACTGCTTCACACGTGATGTCACTCAACTAAACTTGAGACAGGGTATAGAAAGAAAGCCTGTGCACTGAAAATTTATACATTGTTACATGATCATGGAAGTCATAATTTAGGGCATATTATTGGTAGAAATACGATTAACAATGCCTTTTTATGATGACGTAACAATGTATGAATTTTCAGTGCACAGGTATTCCTTTTTTTTTTTGGTGTTGTCTCTGTGTTTGTTAATTTATTCAAAATGGCGGCATGAGAAGTGAGCCATGTTTACATCTCCATCGAAGTTAGTTTCCTCAATATTATTTAGTGATATTTACAAATATCTGAAGATTTTTTATAGGTGATTACTGTTAACAATAATAAAATTTTATTAAGTTAATATCTATCAAGTGGGAAAATTATGGAGAGAATAGCAGTGTTCATTAATTTATTCAAAATGGCAGCATGAGAAGAGAAGCAGTGTTTATATCACCATCAAAGTTAATTTTCTCCATATTATTCAGTGACATTTAGAAATATCCAAAAATAAATAATTTTCTATAGGTATTACTGTTAACAATAATAAATAAATATTAATTTAATAAAATTTAAGTGGAATATAATAACATTATGTTTGTTATTCAATCCAATATGGCAAAAGCTGGTAACGAAACAAACTATACCAACATCGATAGGCAGCCCATCGACAGGTATTTTTGGCTAGGCTCGAGTAAAGGTCGCACCCCAGTTTTTCACTCGATGTATACTCGAGAATATACGGTATCTGTTTCGTGGTATTAAATTAAATAGCATGTCTTTATATTTGGCCAAGAACTGATGAAGGTAGGCTTTACTTCATCAGTTCTTAATATGGCTTTATAAAAATCTGTATATATGATTCTGATCTAAGAGTCTTTGGCTGGTGCAGATTGTATCCACCTCCTCCTCCTTCCCTGGCTTGAATCCAACCAAATGAGACTCAAGCGTAACATGCGGACGAACAGGCAAAACACAAGCAGAATTATAATATAAATTAATATAATTGAGTTAATCAAATTAAATTGAGTAAACAACAATTGAATACAAAAATTTGATGTGATGACTGATGAGAAATGAACAAACATGTACTGTATCTAGATCTATCGATGGCTTTGGCACAGTGCATTTGTGTTGCAATTACAACAAAGGATGGCACTTGGGTAGCAGACTTGTGATAGTCTCATCCTTTTGAGTTTCTGTCCTGTGAGACACCTGCAGGAGCACAGAATATAAAAAGACAGGAAAAAATACATCCTGCTTTCTGCTCTCTTGTTTTCTGCTAGTGGAAACCACGCTTAAAGCGCAATTCCCACATGCGTAAAACAATAGCAGAAATACAAAGCAGAGAAATTTTTTGAATCACTTCCTGGTCTCTTCATTCTGCCCGACAGAAAATTCTCTTTTCTTTATAGGCTATGACTCAATCCAACTCGAAAAAAATAGGGAGTTTTCTTCAGGAGAAAAACAAAAGCAGGAAGTGACGTCAGAGAAATTTCTGTCTTGTGGTTTCTGCCATTGTTTCTACGCATTTGGAAATAGTGCTTATCATAAATTTTTCTGCTTTGTGGTTTTTGCCATTGTTTTTTATGCAAGAGGAACCAGGATTCACTTAACTTATTCTACTATGGTTGCCAATTTATTTAATATTTAAGAGGCTACATCAAATTTATACATGGTTTATTTTCCTTTCTCCTATCTCTGCATCCACCTTATCACTCGAAAATTAAGAAAACGTTCATTTTAAAGAACATATCTTTTTAAGGAATTCAGAATAATAAATAATGTTTACAAAAATGTTTGTGTTTGTTCATGACATGTTTTTAC
The DNA here is from genome assembly GCA_023313115.1 of Rhysida immarginata. Lineage (NCBI taxonomy): Eukaryota > Metazoa > Arthropoda > Chilopoda > Scolopendromorpha > Scolopendridae > Rhysida > Rhysida immarginata. Next base: position 234,410 of record JAHWFO010022959.1, on the reverse strand, counting down.
TCTAGCCTATGTAACTAAACTGAAATTTAAAGAAGATAATTTTAAAAATATTTCTTTCGATTATTCTATTAGAAAAGACTTTACCTTTTTTGATGACTTTTGGCGATGGTTGACCAAAATTGTTCATCTCCCGTGAGCTAGATGCTAAAATAAAATAGTGTCAGGTAATGAAAAATACTATCAGAAAATTTTTAAATAAGTTGGTTTTAAAATAAACTTAAATAGCAAAGAGGAAAGTTTCTGATAAAAAAGCAATAAAGAAAGTAATTACCTCTTGATTCACAAGCATTAGAAACCTGAGGTAATTTCTTCCTTTACTTCAAAAATGAAAATAGCTAATGATTCTTTAAATGGGTAATCAAACAAAGAGAAACTTTTTATGTGCTTATAAAACAGTAACAAAAAATCTTTTGATTGATCACTAAATACATTTACTTTGGACAAACTCCGTATATACGAGGGTTAGGGCATAAGTCATGGCAACTATTTTTTTCTTGTAGATATGTGAACGGATCACAAACGTATATGTGTCGTGTGGAAGTTCTGCAGGCATAATGTGTATGCAGAACAACAGATGGCTCTGCGACAGCTGGTAGTAGTGCAGCGAGGGCTGTGAAATCAGTCAGGTGGTGAGTGTCGTGCGAGATGGAAGTAACCGGTGTTGAGCAGCGCACTTACATCAAAATAGCAGTTTTCCAAGGGAGAAATGGGATGGAATGTCACATTGAATTAGTGGAAGCCCTTGGGAATAATGCCCTACCATACCGTACAGTAGCACAGTGGGTAGGAAAGTTTCAGCAAGGACGTGTGTCAACCAGTGATGAGCAACGTTCGGGGTGATGGTATTCAGCGCCTGAGGCTGATGATATTCAGCGCCTCCCACATCCTTGGCAGCGTGTGGTGACAGTAGCAGGGGACTACTTTGAGGGTCTTTAGGCCCAGGTTTGTCATGTCAACTTTATGTGTACTGTGTTGTCATTCTTTTGCATCGTGAAGGCCATATTGCCCTGTATACTACCGTAATAAATTAGTGTGCTACGATATTTCAGTGCTATTCATTTTCCACACATCGGGTTAACACCTTGTCCTTTAGTCTGTATATGTCACATTTTCCAACCGGACTGGTATCTTCAAGAAAAAAAATAGTTGCCATGACTTTTGCCCCAACCCTCGTAGATTCTATACATGAAAACATGTATAAGATAGGAATGTAAAATTAAAATGTGTCATGCATGAGTCTTGTAAGAGTTACAATGCTTTAAAGCAAGAACTTTGTTAGTGTAATTACACAGTGACATCGTCCTTTTGAAGCATTGTAATTGGCTGGAGTTTGATCAGCAGCGGCTGGTGAGGTCACATCAAGTGACACTTGTCACATGTTACAAAGTTAGTTGTTGCAATGGTGGGTTTAACAAATGCTGAGATGGCTGATTAGCACATGGTATATGGAGCTGCTAATGGAAATGCAAGAGAAGCAGCAAGGCTTTACAGATAGCGATTTCTTATCAGACATGTCCCAAACCAACAAACATTTACAAGTTTAGACCGACGTTAGAGAGAAACTGGGACTTTTATTGTAAGAAGACACGATGCTGGTAGGGGAAGAACAGTGTGCACTTCCAAGGTGGAAAAGATCCTACTCAAAAGTGCTTCAAATTTGGATACATGTTTATTAGACATTCCTATCTTATATTTATGTACAGAATCTATATACAGTAGAACCTCCGTAGAGCGAACATTGATATAGCGAAATTCTCTCTATAATGAAATTTTTCTGTGGTCCCGGCAAAAATCCTATTGATCTAATGCTTTTTCGATCTCCATATAGCGAAATCTTTATAGCGTAATTATCCCTATAACGTAAGGATTTTTCGGTCCAGACAATAAATTTTAAGGTATATTTTAGCCCTTTATTACGAAATTTGGTTCCCTCACTTAGCATGACCGGACAACCAACGATCGTAATCATCGCAAACGGCCAACAAGCGAAGTTAAAAACAAGTTCTTACGTCACAAACTCTGACCAGTCTTAGGCTTATTTTACGAAGAGTTCTCGAGAACCATGTTGTCGCACCAAACTACCCATGATGCACTCCACAGCAATAATGGCAGCCTACTGAGGGATTTAAATGTGCAAGCATGTTAAAAATTTATTTTCTATGAGAATCAGCACGAGAACTACTATAAAAGCTTTCGAAACTCAGAAGATTTTTTATATTAAAAACTTTAATATTTGTTCAAATTTATGAATTTATTTTATTGAAAGTTTAAGCCCATTGTGATGGTCCCACTCTCCAGGTAATGCACCAGAGTGCATATATTAAGAACAACACTGGAGGATGAGGCAATCAAAGGTTCGGGACCAGTGAATGGACTACGAGGGCTTAGTTTTTTGTGTTTACTCAGACATGGTTTTATTCATATTTTCCTTTTAAGACTTACAATACAGTTTTATCAAAGACCTATAACTTATATTACCAAACTAAGGGACCCCCTTAAGCACTATTATTCCAATATTAACATGCTTTAAGTTACAAGAAACTATATCACAATAGCGGGCTCGTGTACACTCCGATACCCGATGTTGGACTCTGAGGGCGAATGCCTACTAGCAACAGGATACCAAGTCACACGGAAGGGGGGGGGGGGAGACTCGTGCTCCACACAGCGACGTCACGCTTGAATTTACTGCTCGCATCCTCTGAATCAAGTATTCCTTTACATTGCGTATCAGTTCACGCAACGTACCTCTTTCGATTATCCAGCCACGGGAGAGGTACTGGAACCCTTCTTAGAAGGATCGAGCAACCTAAAGCGCGCTCGTCAGTATTTACTTTGCTACTCGTGCTTTACAAACCACGGTGCGACAATTGGGCACGAGGGTACCGCTCCACTTCACTTCCGCTGCTTCAGCGTTCACCTCAGATTCCCCAGAAGTGCATTCATAATCATAACTGTACTCAATTAGTTACACGTTTTCCGCACAGTACCGACCCAGCTCCATTTGCTTGCTTCGAAATCTCTCGCAACGACACTGGGCAGATTATTCATCTCAAAACAATTTCAATAAATTAATTAAACAAAAATTAAACTTATTCAGTGTATACATTAAATTGAAATCACTTATCGAGTCATTTTGTTTCATTCCGAACAGTCCTAGATATTAACCTTCCATTCATCATATATATACATTGTCTGGCAATCAACGCTGGGGAAGCCATTCCACATAATCAACGAGAACAAAAAAAAAAAAAAAAAAAAAAAAAAAAAAAAAAAAAAAAAAAAAAAAGCCAAAAAAAAACTTCATACACACGCACTTATTCTCTGAAAATCACACAACAATGCTCTAACGAAGGCTGCGTTGATCTTCTAGGAAACACATTAACAATTTCAGCCGCCAACAGAGCACACACACGAAGCATTCACACTTCTTGCAACAATAAACCACAACACAGCTACAACAATATGGATACACGAAACAACAAATATATATGCAAAACAAAAAAACGTTTTTAATAGCACTTCATTTCCTCAAAAGCATCCCGTTAACGACCTCAATCACTGTTTTCAATACACTTAATACATACAGGACAATCGCAATACCATGAATAACACAAAATTCTAAACATACAGGTAAGATCTCTTTTGATTACTACATAACCACCCCCTTCCGCCGGACACACGTGACTACCAGCACACCTGGTACGTCACACCATAAACATTTTTGTGAAATGTAATTTTACCGAGGCCGACGAAAAAACACTCGGTCGGCCTTAATACACACGCTTATGGATACATTCTATCGGTATGTTTCCGTAAAATACATATTACAATATTATTTTCGACTCGTTCTGCTTTCAAATTTTAATTATTTCAGAAAAAAAAAATCACGATCCAAACAAAATTTTCAGCAATGGCGGCTAGATGACTTTAGATAGGCAGCGATGTCAAGTATCGAAAAAGTTTTGTTATTAATGTTAAGAAGCATTCAAATTAATATAAAATACTAAATTTTTATATATAAATACTACATTTAAAATATATACATATATAAATGCAATTATCAGCAATTTATACATCAAAATCATGCAAAATTTAACACCACCTCCATGCAACGAAATATCTATATAGCGAAATAATTTTGCCGGTCCATTGAGTTTCGCTATACGAAGGTTCTACTGTATGAAGTTTGTCCAACAAATTTGTAAACACTGTATAGTGCTCATTTAAGTCTAGAATTTGAAGTCTTAAATTCACCCTTAAAGCAGGGTAAACTTATCCACAGGTCAATGCTAACATCCACAGAATTTTAAAGGACCTGAATAAAAACAAGTTTCATTTAATAAATAGCGCAAAATCTTCATTTTTAACAAAATATTGCAAAAAATCAAGTGCATGTTGTAAGCATTTGTGACATTGAAAATGCAACACCATAAACAAGTGGGCAGGGAAATATGCAAATTGCAGGGATGAACCAGCTCACAGAGATATGTAAATCATGCAAATCGCACAGCTTTGTCACACATTTTGAATGCGATATAAGGGAAGGAATTTGCATAATTGACAATACTTCTGCTACATCGTCTTGTACAGAAATCTTCCAATTTTTTTTTCTGATTGCTGAGGAAATGTTTAGTTGCAGGGAATGCCAAGACGTCGTCACCAAGGCAGTTCCAGCAGACAAACAATTTCACAAGGGGTATGGTGATCGGACTCAGAAGGGCAGGTTGGTCCTTTTGTCAAATCTCAGCAGACTGCAACCTACACGCGTCCACGGTGCATCAGCTGTGGCAAAGATGGATGGAACAAAGGAATGTGGCACGTTTGAGAGGTTCCAGTGCAGCTCCAGAGACGTCAGAATGTGTGTACTGTAACGTGCCAGTTTGTGACACGCACAGCCAAGGGGGCAATAGGTAAGCGTAGGCAAAAAATTTACAAATAGACTAAAGAAACAGATAACCCCGGGGAGGGAAAGATAAAATTACAGCCCCAGATAAAAGCTCCCAAAGAAAAATAAATAAATAAAAAAATAAATAAAAACAAAAAGAATTACTGAAAAAGGGACTTCCCCATTAAAAAAACCCCAGAAAACCCACGAGTAAGATTCAGAAGGTTTAAAGTAAAGGGAGAAAGAGGTAAAACTTGACCCAAGAGGTTACCAAGAAAAAATTGTAATCTTTATTACAAGGACAAAAGTAGCATTGGCACAAATTACAAAAGAAAAACGTAGGTACAGGGAAGAAAAAGTTCAAAACAAACAAATCGCAATTAATCTTGGTAAAAAAAATAATTAAATGGGAAAGAAACGGTGGGAGTGAAGATCAGAAGTAAACAGCAGGACACGGCAAGACGAAAGTACACGCAAAAACTAGTCCTAACGTCTACGAAGAAAACTAGCACGAGTCGAATAACTGCGAAGAACAGTCAGGGAACTGGGCGACACGAAAACTGCAGACACAGACGACGAAGGGCTTGAAAAACGACGAAACTGATGAGGCAGAGGCACCTGGAAAAAAAATAATAAAGAAAAGACAAAGCAGAAAAGGAGAAGGCAAGCGAACCCAGGGTAGAGTAAATTTAAAAGAACTACACACTAATAATAAAGAGTATAAAGCAAAGCGGGTTAAATAAATGTTAGTAGGAAATTTGGGTAAGCTTAGCCTAATCCAAACCTGTGGTACAGTGCCTCGGGAAACACAAAAAGAAGAAAAAAAAAGTCCAAGACGGCTCAAGACATTATGGCGGTAAGAAAGCGACACGCGAGGAAAGCCGCGGTCGGGAAACAAGCTGCACATCCATGAAGATCCCGTGATGGAGTTAACAAACGTCGGAACAACAAAGACGATGAGGGTAACCTATGTACTCTGGAGTAAAATGCAGGGAAAATCTCGACGATGACATTACGCTGTCCGAAGGGAAATCCAAACATAAAAACTCGAAAATAGGGCCTATACTTTCAGCGCTCATCGGAAGAACACAGTACATTACTGGAAAAACTAATTCCATACTCGACAACTGGCAAAAGGATGAATGTCGGCATAAGTGTATATATGAACCAATAATCTACCCAAGTGGATAGTTGGGCTACCAACGAAAATACTGCCAAGAATCAGAAAAAACACATAAGCAGAACGAAGACACACGAGCACAAACAAGACAAACAGAGCGAGACACGGACGCATGCACCCGAGGAAAGAACACTATAAGAAACAAAAGGTGACACAAAGATAGTTACAAAGTTACAAGACTCAAACGTAGGCTTAGGAAAGAAAAGTATAGAAATAAAATTTAAAAATTTTTTAATAATTAAATTTGACTGCTAAAATAAAAAGAATTAACTTTAAATCAATCACCCACGTTTGATAAACAAAAAAGACTAAACAAGCCTTTAAAAATTATTTTTTGATTTTCAAAACATTAATTGTCCATTAGACAATAGTTTTAGAAAAAATATAAAAATTAAAGTCATAATTATGACGTCTTAACTCACCGGAATTCCCCTAAATTCCAAAGATCGAGTCCGAATTATGTAAAGCCCTGAAAGCAATGCAAAAGAAAGCGCTGAGTGACCCTTTAGTTTGCTTTTAGTGGGAGGGGGCCATAGTAACCTCCATAGAAAAATTGATAAAACAGAGCTAAACTTGGAACTCAATCGGAAAAATAGGAAAGGTGAGGTACCAGAGGAAAAAGAATCCCTTAGAAGAACTAGCTGGGTGAAGGATAAAATAAAATCAGATTAATAAGAAACTTCTAAAAGATGTGAGCGAAGAGCAAAAAAGGAAAATACTGAGGGAAAATAATCTGAAAAACCAAAAAAATCAGGTACCCAAAAATGGAAGTGGTCAATTTTGGCTTTAGAAAAGGGACTGTTACAGTACACGCACATCCACCAGCAAGCTTTAGCGAAGGCCATTTCCGTCGACCTTCAACGTGCACAAGATGCTCCCATATCATCCAGAACCATTATCCATCAATTGGTTGCCGACAGCCTGCACTCGTATGGTCCATTAAGAAGACTGCCATGGACCCCACGTCACAGACACCTTCGTTTGCAAAGGTGTCAAGAAAGAGCCACATGTGGACAGTGGAATGGCGCAGGATGGTGTTCTCAGACGACTCACATTTCTGTTTCAGCAACGACAATTGCCGTATAAGAGTTTGGCGCCAACATGGTGACAGGTCCAATCCAGCTGCAACTGTGGAACGGCACACCGTACGACATGCTTTGGGGCGCAATCTCCTACAATAGCAGGACAGCTCTGGTCCATATTGATGGCACCTTGATGTCCCAATGATATGTGGATGAGGTACTGCGTCCGGTGACAGCAGTCTTCCTTTGGCGAGTGCACAATGCCATTTACCAGCAGGATAATGCCAGACCTCACATCACACATCAGCCAACTTGCCCTGCAAGGTGCTTCCCTGGCCAGCAGTCTCCCTTGATCTCAGACCAATCGAACACATCTGGGATGCAACTGGACGTGGCTTGCATGCATTGCCATCGGTCCGTTCAGAAGACAAACATTCGCAAATGGCTGACAATATGCATGCTCATTGATTTTGTACCTAGACGTATCGCTGACCAGTGGTCCTACAACCTACTGATCACACGACGTTATCACTCAGTGTATTGGTGTATCATGTTGTAATAAACATCACTTATTGTTCACTGCTTGTCTCTTTCTGTTTGCTGATTTTTATCACTTTCTATACACACGTTCATGGTGTTGCATTTTCAATGTCACGTAGTGTATTTAGCTGGAAAGAAATTTTTTATATGTACATTTTAGATGCAAAGGATAAGAAGGGTTTTATTGATATAAATGGAACTCTGAAATTCCATAGTGAATTTGTAGGGAAGACAGACATGTGATGATGATTAAATATAACAAATTTCTTTGGCTGACCTGTAGCCATCTTCACACCGCCTCCATCACCTCATCGTCATCTGCAAACTTCTGACTCCGCAAATGTTCTTTTAAAGTTCAATTAACATAAAAAGTCACATTTACACATGTGCAATTCATTGTGCAGTATGATGGCTGAGCAAGCAGTTAAGGAAATGACTACCTCCAAATAAGTGAAAGTCTGAAGTCCAAACTGTATGATGGATGTTGCACCACCTCAAATTTCAGATCACATATAGTATCCGTAGTATGCGCAGCCACATGGGGGCATTGTTGTGGAGCACTAATATTTCATGTGAGAGAGTCCTCTGCGTTTTGATCATATGGTAGGCTTTATCTTGCTTACCAACATGTCACTATAGCAAGCGCTAGCCATAGTTTGACCCTTCTCCTGGACCAATATAGAGCCATTGAAATTCCAAAAGATCATCACTATGACTTTCCCAAGTAAGCAACCACACTCTCAGTCAAGTTGGACAAGTAAACAAGGAGGGAATTAGACATTATGATTGAAGCATCATATTTTTGGACCGACTATAGTCCTAAATTATATATGGTAATGAGGATTAGCTGTTTCATGTGTTTGTGGCCAACTAATTGACAATATTCCAAGCCAGTGGCATTACATCAACAACAAATTGAACCTGGGTGACAAGATTACAAGAGGACAATATGTTGTAGTTTCCAGGAAAATGATTGTTGTAAACGGGCCAAAATTCTTGTGATCAAAGAACACTGGCCTAAAACAATCCATTGAATCAAGCCTTAATGAAAAGGATTCCAAAGTAAAGACTCGCGTCTACTCGGCCAAGGTGACAGAGGTCTCGGGAATTAAGAAGCCAATTGAGAAGTGCTCCATACGGCATAGACTAAAGAAGATAATGGTGAGATTCATTCAACTTTTCCAGACACAAGCAATAGCAAGATGCATGCCGACTGTTAATGATCTACAAGAGGTAGAAAAGGCCATTTTCAAATTCATTCAATGTGATGTTTGCATGCTGAAGAGATGTTCGCATTGGTGAACAAGAATACAGAACAAGCCATAAAACACTCTAGGATTCGCAAACTCTGCTCAGTCATGAAGGATGGCCTATTTCAAATAGCAGGATGAATGAAGCACTCATCTCCCAAAATAAAGTAAACATTCCAGTGGTCATCCCTAGGGGACATGCAATACAGCCAATTGTCGAAGAGGTGCATAGACAACTGGACATTCGGGACAAGAGCACGTTTTGGTCACTAAGAATGAGGGCTTGGATGCCTTCATGCAATGTATTCGTGAAAGAGGTCATCGCCAAGTGCTTAAAATACAAAAAGATAAACCCTCAACCAACGGGACGACTCCACTCACTGAGAATAGAGTGAAAGCCGACAACCCACATTTCACGTCCGTAAGCCTCAATTGTTTTGGGCAATTCCATGTGAATAGTCAAGGAAGAAATCTGCTAAAACACAATGGCTCATCATTAGATGTATGAATTCAAACGAACTCGCCTCGAGGTTCTATCATTACTTGAAGCTGACAGTTTTACACAAAGCCTAAGATTTATTGCTCAACGTGGACTAGTTAAGGAGATCCATATGATAACGAAACCAACTGTTGGAGCAAGAACGTGCTAGAGAAGGGCATAGAGAATTGGAACAAGAAAGCCAATTCATTTTTTGGACAGGTCTTGCTTTAAGACGAATAGGTGGATATTTCGGATCGATAGGCAAAGAGATGGGTTGTCCTTAATATGAACCCAATTCAGGAGTGAATATATTAGCATAATTAGTAAAGTACAAATTAAAACTATTTGCCCGTTACTACACTAATAATTAAATCGACAATTTTTACTTCTTTGTTTGGCACTACAGATTTAAGTACTGTCCTTGCAAGAGTTGGGGGATGCAGGGCAGATAATTGCTCTCAGTACAATGCGTTACAATAGAGATCGATTCAAAAAATAGGGGGTATAGGTATAAAGCAAACACATGTGGACTGAGGGGAAAAGTGGGAGACCTGTGCAAATGTATCTTTCCACCATCCAATTAATTTATGTGCATTGTAGATATTAATGCTTCACTGACACTTACTTTCTCCATAGTAGACGAAATTAATGTTAAGCGTACACAACAGTTTAAAAGATTTACGGCCATTTGATAAGAAATGTACTTATCTTTATGCCATTTTATTATCCAATCAAATATGACTAGCAAAATAAATAATATATTTACAACTCTTGTTTGTTGTAGAACATACTAAAACAAAAACATGCATAGCATAATATAATTTAGAAGGGGGAGATGGTGAGATGGTTTGTACTATCACCCTTTGGAGTGTTCCAAAAATATAAGACGAGTATTTGCTGTAGTTTTTTAACCTTATTTTTTTAATTTTTTAATCTATATTAACATTTAACATCAAAAAGTCCACTCCTTGCACCCACCTCCCATAAGTCAGCTTCTTTCAGGCATATGATCGACAGAGCATTAAACTTACCTATAGATGAATATAATAGGAACAAGGAATTCCAAAACATATGCTTCCTTACACAAGCTAATGGATACCCTCAATCTTTAATCTCCCGAATCATCCGTAAGAAGAAAGCTAGGCTGAGATCTCCAACACATCCACAACAGTCCACTTCAGTGCAACAGCCCTAGAAATTATGGTTTTCTTTCCCATTCTTGGGAGAGACCTTTCCACCTTATCATGGCTGTTCCATAAACATATCAAATTATCCTTCCGTTCTCCAAGATCATGCCAATCAATCTTCAACCAGTGCAATCATAATGGTAATAACAATTCCCTCAATCGCAATGGCATCTACCGCCTTCAGTGTACACAATGTGATAAATACTATATAGGAAAGTCCGCTCGCAGTTTTTCCATCAGTTTCAAGGTACATGCAACCTCATATAGCAAAAAAGACAAATCTCATTTCGCAAAGAAGAAAACCACAGTCTATGCAGCATCTAAGTAACACTCAAGATCCAACATACTGCCAATAAACTCATATTGATAAAAAGCATAGAAATATACAAAGCCATCTCTCATTCACACCCTGACAAGCTCTTGAGCAACCAAATTGTATATGGCATCTATGCATTACTTCATCACCTATGTGCATATTTAATTATATAATTTCTGACTATGGTTATTTTAAATTTCAGTTGAAATAAAAGTTTTCACACTAATACAATTAAAGCAATTATTATAATCCAAATTTGTGGTTTCCAGATTTGTGGTCCTCAATTGTATAATTCATTCAGAATTTTTGTATTTATTGTTTACTGTATATACTCGAGCATAAGCCGAAGCAAAAAAAGAAAAAAAAGGCAACACTTGGGAGGAAAAAAATTTATAAGAACACAACTATTATAAGCAGATTTTAAATTTATAATAACAAATTCATGGTGTGAAAAAGCCATCAAACATAGCTTCTTCTTCAGCTGACTTCAAAAAGTTGACGAAAATCTTCATTCTCATGCTCATCATCCACATTGTCTTCAGTCTCGTTTTCATCGGCCTCACTTTCATTATTTTTATTTTTTTCAAACAATACAGTAATTATTTACTTTATGCAATAATAGATATTCATTGTAACTGTATTAGCTTTCTTTATAAAACATACTTGGACGATTTTAAATACGCACTTGGTATGAACACTGACAGTTTACCAAGGTCGGCGTTATTTTGTATTCGGGATTTGATATATGCATTTTTACAATGGAAAATTGAGGAAAAAGACGTCAAATAATGCACTGATTAATGCACTGTATATTGTATATGCTTGTACAATGTGTAAGGTATATTATACGCTAGGGTTTGGCAGCTTTTCCTGAAATCTGTATAAGAATGAGAAGGCAATGAGCCTCCCCTTTGTTGAAAGAGAGCGTTTTGCATGTCAGGCAGAGAAGCGTCTCTTCTGGATGTATCGATGTTGGCCGTTTGACATGAGGTTTTTAGACGATGAAACAGGGGAAATCTAGCCTGTTCGTTTCCGCCCAATTTATCTACACTTCAGAGATACTGCAACAGGAGCGGTATTTTTTTTTTTTTTTTGGTTAACATGCGTTTGAGCGCTCTGGGACGATAGATCGCGCTGTGATGTTCATTTGTTCAGAACATCAGCGATTGACCAAGTTAAGAACACATCGTTGGACTGTTTCATAAGTGGTGAGAACGTTCCTATTACAAGCATTATTCAATTTTCACAATTCAAGCATTCAGTTATTTGGTGACCCGCCCTCACGAAACGAGCATAGCTCATTTCTACGAGCAAAAGTTGACTTTTAACGTCCTGATATTGACTGTGACAATATAGATTGTTGTGCGTTTTCCTTTTACGGAGACTAGCTCACGTTATGTTGTGTTCCCAGGTTAATGCTTCGACGATGCTACCCGGCTACGTGCCAGGGAACTTGTAAATGTGGGGCTGGGTGTAGGTGTTCATTTAAGAAGGAGCGCAAGGTGTCAACGGGATCCACTAGTGTTGCTCGTTCAATACAGCGCATATAGTTGCTACGGCTGAGCGGTATGCCTCAAGAAACATGTGGAGGATGTACTGCATATTGGATGTGTTGATTTGCAACGTTAGTTTGCTGTATACAGGGGTTACAGCTCTCCTCCCCTTCCGTGTCCGAGGAACCTCATATATAGGCCTAATCCGAAGGCTGGGACACGAATAAAGGAGGGCGTGACGCCTTCTTGTGTCATCATCACATGGTGTTGTCTGTTGCTACGGTCAGTCGCTGTATTGTCCAGAGTAGTTATGCTTATGTATACTTACTTGTCCCTGACCTTAAAGCACATGTGCTAGCTTCTGCACATTAGCATTTTGAAGCAGGTGACTGTTGATGTTAGTGCATCATTTAGTACTGAACTACAATGTAAAAGGCAATATTTATGTTCTTACCTATACTGTTGATATTAACAGCAACTTATTTGGTTAGTTGTTAAATTTTGGGGACCCAAATTAATCTCTTTATATGATCTGTATTGTAAACAATTATAATGTTTATTAAAGTGTGTAATTTGAGTCTTATACCACGCCTATTCTTTGACCAAGTGTCATCTCCCATCCCGAGTCTAAAACTACCCAACCCTACCGCACGTGGGTGATTATTTTGAGGCGAGTCCCTCAATTGGTACCCCCACCCACGCGTGCGAGAGCACAAAGGAACACGTAAAAACGTGCAGATTAAGTTTGAAGGAGTCCACGTGCATAGGTGTTTCAAGCACAGCATGGGTTCATCCTGCTTCCTATCGCCAGTCCAAGATTCTGAACTTAGTTTTGTGCATGAGAGCCTGCTGTGCTGCCTAATTGAACTTTGTTTCATTATTGATATGTTTTTGCATATATTAAGTCTGGCCAATTTATTCAGCTGACTCTGATGCCAGCGTTGGCGCAGGACACCCCATCTCGCATGTGTTTCGGTGGGCCGCTTTGTTCAGCCTGCAGCTGATTGAGCGTGCTCCAAACCTGGAATCCAGCAGCACGGACAGGACACGTGTGTAGCTGACAAGCAAAGCTGATGGATGGCCAGGTATGAATAGTAGCTCTCAGTAAATAATAAAAAAGACAAGTGTGGATAATTGTAATGGTAAACTTAGAACTAATAAAAAACTCTTTCACTACAACGATAATAGATTGAAAATATACAACCTGATACTGGAAGTACTTTTCGGAAGCAATTGCTTCCATCATTCAGCAGCCCAGGAGCACCTCAAGTTAAAAAATCCATTAAGGATAGTCCTAATTTTATTCCCCCAAATTTAGCATCCTCACTTACTATTAAAAACCCTACCTTACCCCGGTTATATGGCTTGCCTAAAATACACAAACCCGGGAACAAATTACGCCCAATAGTGTCGAACATAGACTCACCGACCTATCGTCTTTCAAAATTTTTAGCGAATTTTTTAAAAACTCTTAAACTTTCGGATTTTGACAGTTCTATCAAAAACAGCGTAGATCTAGTCAACAAGTTACAACATAGGAAAATTAAAGAAGGAGAAATTTTGGTATCTTTTGATATAATTTCACTGTTTCCAAGCATCCCCATGCCAGAGACTATTGATTTTCTAAATGATATTCTGGGTAAAAATAAGGTTCCACCTAAGGTCCATGAAGAATGTTTAACACTAACCAGATTGTGTGGTAAAAATAACATTTTCAGATTTAAAGACAAGGTCTATAGAATGGTTGGAGGCACCCCAATGGGCTCATGCCTTAGCCCTATCCTAGCCGAGGTTTTTCTGAAAAGTTTCGAGGACATCCTCAAAACTTCTAATTTTTACTTCCCAGAATGTTGGTTTAGATATGTCGATGATATATTCACGATATTCGATACAAAAATATGCGATATCGATACTTTTATCATTCATTTAAACAGTTTTTTCCCCACAGTACAGTTTACTTTTGAAGTGGAAAAAGACCAAAAACTGCTATTCCTTGACGTCACAATCATCAGAAATCTAGATCACCTGGAATTCGAAGTTTATCGGAAACCATCAAACAGCCTTAATTACATCACCAGCGACTCGAGCCACCCCTGGAACCATAAGATGTCCACTTTCATTTCCATGTTGGACAGAGCCATAAATATCCCACTCAACCAAGAACGATTCAATCAAGAAATTTCCCTTATTCAGGACATCGCAACTAAGAACGGTTACAGCAGACGCACTATCACAGACCTACTTAGAAAAAGACGGTACAAAAAATTCATACAGGATATCACCACCATGGAAAAAACCGGGAAAAAGGGAAGAACCATCTCATTACCTTTCAACAAACAACTAATCAGAGGTCTCAGCACAGTTTTTAAGTCTTTTGATCTTTCTATTTCTTACAGTAACCCTAATCAAGCCAAGAACATTTTCCCCAACCCGAAAGACAAAATACCGCTACTTCTCAGGTCAGGAATCTATGTAATAAAGTGTGCCCAATGCCCTATGTTTTACAAAGGGCAAACGTTGCGAAACATTGAAACCAGATATAACAAGCATATGGGACACAGGAAGAATGGAAGAAGCAGCCAGTCCTCCGTAGCAAAACATTCAATCGACACAGGCCACAATTTTCCTAGCAACAATGTACATCTGATAAAATCAATAAACAAGAAACACCTGCTGGATGCTTTTGAAAGCATTGCTATCCAACAATCGGATAGTAATTTATTACTTAACCTAGATAGAGGCCAAATCAGCGACTCCCCTCTAATTCGGTGGTTGACCCAAGTAACCAATCAGATAAAGTGATTTTTATGTTTTTCTTTTATTGGTTGTTGTTCCTTATAAATACTCAGCTGTTTCAAGACACAGGCAGTTCTCTCAGTTTCCTTGAGGTGCTCCTGGGCTGCTGAATGATGGAAGCAATTGCTTCCAAAAAGTACTTCCAGTATCAGGTTGTATATTTTCAATCTATTATCATTGTGGTGAAAGAGTTTTTTATTAGTTCTAAGTTTACCAGTAGCTCTCAGGTCATTTGTAGCAACGCTGGTACACACTGGGGTTACCGTGGTCGTCCCTGTTGTCGAAAAGGGCCACACGACGTGTTCTCATGTTACTTGGTTGCATAGAAAGTGGTGCCTGCCGAATGTACGATGATATGGTTCGCTGCGTGGCTGAGTGCGTGCTCATCGTGCCATAGCGATGTGTTTTTGTCGCCCATGCATTAAGCACAAGAGTATTATCAGAGGTTATTGCTGCTGGTTATTGATTGGCGTTAGAAATATTGCTGTTACCTGGAATCTATAGATATAAGTGCGTAATTATCCATATAATGCAATCTCCCTTTGGAACGATTTGCCATATGAAATAAGATCAGTGATTTTTCAGTGTAAAATCCCTAAATGTGCTTCATCTTGTTATTTTAAGCAGCTTTTATGGAAACACTTCATTGCTATTCATGAGTACGCTTATTTTTTTTATTTTCTATCTTAGGTTTTATATTTGGATTGAGAGTTGTTTGTGTTCTAGTTGTATCTGTTTTGACGAAATGGTGGAAGTAATTTTCCCCTGGGCTAGTTTTTTACTCTTGGAGAGTGCTATACAATAATAATAATAATAATAATAATAATAATAATAATAATAATGATAATAATAATTCAGAAGGTCCGTCGTAGTGATTAGTAGTAATTTATTGTGTGTTAGCAGTTCCTATGGGTGCCTGCTCGAAGGTGTTCAGACCATATGGGTGTTTTAATAGTTACCTGCTGACATTTGTGTCATCCTAGTGTAAATAGCTTCAATCTGAATTGTAATTAAATGGGTTTAGATGAAGCGAAAAATATCCATATACAAATGTGGCAATTAAATACCCGGACAGAGGTCGCTGAGTAAAATGTAAACAAAAATTCAACATGTCAAAACACGGTTTGTATGAGTCACTGCAGCTGCATAGTTAAACACTGGTTGTCTCATTGAGAAAACACGTGCCTACGAGTATCAGTCACGAACCCTCGACTCCCACCACACCTGGCGGTAATTCTGTGTTAATTATCGTATATCCTTGGTGTTTATATATTAAGGGAGGGGGGGGGTCCCAATTTAATTATTTTGTATCCTTCACCATATCGTTATGTAAGGGCTGCTAGCCCCCCTTTCCCTTGTACCCTGAAATGCCAAAACTAGACTGATAATTTTCGACAAATGTACTGTAAGGCCTCTCTTTATTTCATTTCTAAGAACAAGTTATGTTAAACCGTCCTATAATCGCTTGGTTTCTCGAAAGTAAAATAGTTGAATGTTATCTGTTAGACATCATTTTTTTAAAATTAATGTTTAAAATATTTTATTCCTCTTCGTGGAAGCTATCATCTTTCATTTCCAACATCTTTCACATTCTTCAAGTAGGAACAAGACTCCGAAATTTTACAATCAAATAATCTCGGCTACAGATCAACTTCATTGTGTTTAAATTTTTTTTTAAGTTTCATCAAAAGGCTTTTTTTATCCGCTGATTTTTTATTAAATTGAAGAGAAAAATATGAAATATGATTGCAGAAAGAATTCTGAACTTTTTATACAGAAAATTATTCAAACTATTTCTTCATCCGGATGAACAGTCAACTAAAACTGAGACAGAGTATGGTACCTAGACTTAACAAATATTTGGACAATGGCAGCAACTATACCAAAAAATAATTCTGTATCACTTAAATGGTAGTGGTCATTTTGTCAAATACGCATTTTTTGAAAGAATACTAGCTGTTGTAAACTACCTTCCAGACAAGCCTCATAACAGAAGAAAGCCCATGGGAAAACTTTTAACATGGTGGTAGATGTAGTCTTTGAATTAAGTTTTTCATCATTAAACATATTGAACTGCCGAAGCCATTTTTGGCATCTCTATGAGAATTATCATGGGTTCCGCTTGAATTTTAAATTTAAAACTTTTTATTTTATCTCCAATTTTTTGTTACTATAAAAACCCTCCTTTAAATTATCTGTTTGATATTAGGCACATGCAGCCATTAAGCAGGTTTCACAAATTCCTCACAGCGTGCGAATCTGGGCGTGGCGTCCGCCTGGAGCGCCACCCTGCAAACCATTTCACAATTAATTCGAACCAAGCGGTTGACTGCTACGCGTCGTCTGCAGGGCAGGCGGACAAAGTTAGGAGTGTTGAACCTCAGCAGCAGTGGCAGCAGCAGTAGCTTAGCCATTGAAAATTATGAAAGGGTGCTTTCGCAGAATGAATGACAGACTCCACACAAATTATGGGAAGGCAAAAGCGCATACCACGCACAGACATTGTATTAGAGTTAGGGGCAGTTTAAACCTGCACGATGGCAGACTCCATTTCAGTTGAGAATTGAAGGAACACGGCAAGCGGGCGATTAATGGCGGACAACCAAGGAGTTGTTGTTGTTGTAACTTGTGATGATGTCATAACCACTTACTAACTGGTTAGCCTGTACAAATACCCTTGAAGCGTTTGTGGTGATCACCAATTATCTGCCGCTTTTGGAAGCGGATCCGCGAGGTTCGCGGCGTCGTGGCTACCACCACTAACATCTTATTTGTGAAACCCGCTTTAGAAGTTTAATAAAATAATATTTAAAACATGCTGCTCTCATACTGAAGAATGTTGCAACTCGACAAAATAGTGACACATATCTTATAAATAATTATCTTATGCAGCCAGATATCTCAAATTGCTTGTATATATCAACCCAAAAATTTATTTTCTAGCAAGAGGCAGAAATATTTATCAGAGTGTAAATAAGAAATGATATTTAAACTTACTCAGATCACTAATGAACAAAATCCGCATATTTTCATATTACGTGGCAGTGACACCTTAATTACACAATATCGTAGTCCAGGGGAAAATCAATTCAAACTAAGGTAGAAGATAGTCCTGCTTTTGATGTTGTAATTATGTTTAAAGGGAATTAGAAATTATTATATTATTTCAATAAAAATAGATGGGCCCTTGCAATCATCCCGTCCTTAGATAGCAAATCACAAGGTTGATTTTGTAATCAAGGCAGGGCATATAAGTGGTTGCAACAAAAAACGGCAGGACACAATATTAAAAAACTACCATGCCCCTTCATTTTTAATTAGATGCAATTCCAACAATCAAATGGACCATATCAATGACAGCGATAAATTTATAAAACAAAAATTATTGATATTTACTAAATTTAAAAAAAACAAACAAAAAAAGTGCTCCTACCAAAGTTATTTTCAGCAAACGAGGGTTCCGATTGTCTCGTAGGTTCTGGATCTGACGGTCTATTAGGTGCACTATTTCCACTAGCAATTGGAACTGGGTTTCCTATACGTCCACCCACTTCTTCAGCACGATGAAGAACTGTAGCATCCAATATAATTAATACTCTCCTGTATAAAAAAATAAAAATTTTCTATAAACCAGTGCGAATTGAAACTTTTACTTCTGTTAAGTTGATGGAAATTCAGTTTCATGTTCACACCAATACCATATACAGGGAGATTCAAATCGTGTGTAAAACAATTTAAGGGGGTATTATAGAGGTCAAGGTAAACACAAAAAGTCCTATTAACATGGGTCCAATTTTTATTTCTTTTCAAGTTACATGAAATGTTCAAAGTGGCCTCCTTGAGCCTGAATGCAGACGTTTTAATGTAAATGTGTGGGCGGGCATTTTCAATGGCCAACTACTGGAGCTGGAGTTTCTGCAGGAACGTCTGAATGCTCAGATATATGCAGATTTCCGGGAAAACAGACTGCATGAACTCTTAGAAGATACACCTCTTGCAATCCGTCAAGAGATGTGGTTCCAACACGATGGGGCCTCTCCTCATTTTGATAGAGTAGCTACTGAATGGCCAACCTAACAAATGGATTGGGCGCAATGGGCCCATAGCATCGCCACCTCGCTCACCAGACCTTAATCCACTGGATTACTATCTATGGGAACATTTGAAACAAATTGTGTACAGTGTCTAGATAGATACGCAGGCACAATTAGTGGCCAGAATAATAGCATCGGCTGACGAAATTAGACGTGATCATGAGATAATGACAAACGTATACGAGCCACTTATTCGACGATGCAATGTCTGCATTCAGGCTCAAGGAGGCCACTTTGAACATTTCTTAAAACTTTAAAAGAAATAAAAATTGGACCCATGTTAATAGGACTTTTTGTGTTTACCTTGACCTCTATAATACCCCCTTAAATATACAAGATTTGAATCACCCAGTATACCAGTGTATTACCAGAAAATGACCTAAATATCACATTTGTCTTATGCCATTGTTGAAATGAAGAGTATTAACTTCAATGTGACAGTCATTTTTCAGGTACAGACAACTTTAATAACAGTTAATAACACAACATCTATTTAATAAATGCTTAATTTTAGTTAATTTCATTTCATCCAGATGAACATAAACTTAAGATAAACTCTATGGCCACATACAGCTTTATTTAAAACAAAGGATAACTGTATCCATAACCATTTAGCATATATAGAAATTTTAAATTCTAACTCAAAATTAATAAAAATATACAAAAAAAATTTCATTCTTCCCTTTCCCTATCGATCACGACAGACTTCATCTTTCTGGTATTCCAGGCGTCACATATTGCAAGACATGTTATCAGGTTGTCAAGGAAAATACAAGATATCGCAATGGAATAAGAAAAAAATAAATAAATAAACACAAAAACGATAATGATGAAAACGAAAGTGGTTACTCTAGAAATTTTGATAATAGTGACAGAAACAAGGACTGTTTGTAGAATTAAACGCTACTTCCATTTTTGCGATATACAGCACAATGGATTTAAGTTGCTGAGTCTTTCCTCCAGCATGTGCACTTCCCATATGATAGTAGATAGGCCTTTTATTGTTCTTGAAGAACATCAAAATTACGCTAGTTTAGAGTTGCAACAGAATCAAGTTTTTTTTATTGACAGATTTTAAAGTAAATAAATAAATAAATAAATAAATAAATAAATAAATAAATAAACAAACAGTAACATAGGAAATGTTTCAAAATGAGCTCTAGCACTCTACGTTGTTTGCAATAGGATATCAGTTCTCTCACTGGCAAAAGCTAATCTGGTGCTTTTTAATAGATTCTGATTGGGAAAGTCTGTGAAATGTGAAGCTTTTATCAAATTTTTATATTTACACACACAAATAGAATAATTTAAAGGTATTCTGGAAGAAGACAGGTTAGCAAAATCTTGTATTATACAGAATCAATCGAGACCAGAATTGAAACTATGTGCTCACAGAGGAGAAATTCCAGGAAGATTCTTGCAGGAGGAAATGACATGTTTTGCTGCTTCTTCTAGAACAAGGAAGAGATAACCAGAAGGCAAATTTTCAGAGGAGTTTTTCTTAATAAAATATTAGGATGAATCAAAATTTTTGATTGATATACAAGGGGCAGTCAAAAAGTTTCCAGAATGATGGTACAGCTCTAATGAAAGGACATATGGCAACACTTACATAATTTCCTTCAAAATACCGGTAGTATCCTTGCAAGCACACAAACTTGCTCCATCGAACCTGCCATTCTTGGAAGCATCAGTGGAAGGCTTCTTCTGGAATCTTCCCGAGGTTGGCAATCAAATTCAACCTGATGTCCTCTATGGTTGCAAAAGGTGTCCCCTCTAGGTCTTGGCAAACACCCATAACTCATGACCAGTGGGAAGTTAAACAGAAGATAATAAAAGCAAATGAAGAAATTCTTCAAACAAATCACAGTGACAAATAGAAAAGGGATGGAAAAAATTCCACGACCTGGACTTAAACCAGGGACCATGCCTATCACTGGCACTGCTCTTACCAATTGAGCTACCGCAGACATGAACTGCCAAGCTATTATAACATACCCATATGGATTTCCATGAAGTCACCAAGCACCTTAATTGTTAGAACAGGCCCCCGACTCGCAAATCAAAAATTGTCCTTAACCTAAACCATCAAATAAATTGATGAAATACAACTTAATTCAATTTATTTTATGGCTTAGGGTTAGGATGATTCCCGATTTGAGTGTCTGGGGCCTGCTCTGCCGAATGAACTGTGTTAGCTCAATTGGTTAAAAGTAGTGATAGGCATGGTTGCAGAATTTTTCCTTCCCTTTTTAATTTATTATAGTGGCAAGTTGTTTGAGAAACATTGGGTCCTGCATGCTTTTGTCAAACAGATCGCCAGCAACCATCATATGCAGTTCCTTCTGATCCATGGTCTGCTCCTTTGGAACGAACTTCACACCGAAGGGTCTCATCTTCAAATCGGACAAAATACCAACTTGAGAGATACCAACCTCTTGCTCCAACTCTAATGGTCATTCTTCGATCACTTCGATTTATTACAACATTGCGACTAATACCAACACTGACGTCTATTTCAAACGGTAAAGTAACAAATAGGCATGCTGAACCCCTGTGAACACCTGGGGTTTCTCCAGGACTGGACTGGGCCCGCTCATCAAGGTGGACAGAAACCTCAATGCTGTTGGCTACAAGACCATTCTGGATAATGGGGCACTTCCAGCGCTGTATGAACACTTCGGTGATCGGCCGTTCCTCTTCCAGCACGACAATGCACCTTGCCACAAAGCAAGATCCATATAAGACTGGTTTGACGAGATGCGGGTTGAAGAACTGGATTGACCCGCCCAGAGTCCCGATCTCAACCCCATCGAACATCTTTGGGACGAATTGGAACGACGTGTGAGATCCAGAATGGTTCGCCCTACATCTGTCCAGGAACTGCCCACGACACTCCTCGAGGAATGGAGGTCAATACCTGTGGACATATACCGTAAACTTGTGGACAGTATGCCACGTAGGGTGGAGGCACTGATAGCAGCTCGGGGTGATCCTACAGACTACTAATTGAAGCTTTTTGCGGCTTTACGGTAAAGCAACAGGTGCCCCAACTCCTTTGATCATGTAGTATACAGGGTGAATACAAAACTCTGAACCCCCCTTTTATTTTTTGAACCAAAGCAGATATGTCAATTTTGATGAATCCAATGAATAGGAGTTGTGGGTGGCCTATCCCATGGTGCACTTTTCATCATCCCAAATATGCAAATTAGGACACATTCAAAATTTATCTCAAAAACCATAAGGGATAGAGAAAAAAACCCAATTGCAAACTTGTTCAGCATAAAAAAACAAATAAAACATAAAAAAAATCATCCAAATAGGACCAACCAATCACCCACAATCACGTGGTTTATGTTGGTCATGTTGACCATTTCCGGAACAGTGTAGCTTGCCATCCTGGAATTGTTCCGTCTTCTGTGTGCTGAAACATGCCTTTTATTTGCTTTTCCGCATGAAAGTGAATGTGAGTATGGTAATTTATGTTAATTTTTTGATTTGCATGCTTTATATGGTGGAAATATCAACATTCAGTTTTCCTTGTGCAGTGTGATTGTAAGAGATGCGCATGAATACACTTTTGGGACTATGTTGTATTAAGGACGTGCGAAAAAAAACAAGATTATCGGTAAATGATTAGAAATTGCAATGATTGAAACAAAAATTTTTCAGGATATCCTAAATCTCTCCTAAAGGGAATAAAAGCATGGAAGAGGTTAATTTCATCGATAAATTTTGAGAGTAGTTCCCTAACTTTCCGGAAGAAACTGTTACTCCCCCCGCCCCCTTCATCCATCCCTGTTGCGGTATTGTGTTCTCTTCTTGTTACATTTACCCATGCATTTCTTATTCCACCATACATTTACCTTTATTTTAGATAATTATAAAAACGATTGGTGCATGATTAAGAGCAAATAGTTTATTAAGAAAATCACAATGGAAAAAAAATAATGTCACGAAAGCCTGTGTGGCGAACATTGGCGATGAACGGCAGTGATTCCCGTCGGGCGGCCGTCACTAACGTTCACGGACACCAGCTTTCATAACTTTTCTGTGTGAATTTAATATAAATTCTCAAACTATGGAAAACCATTTATTTATTATGTAGGATGATACAGTAATAAATTCAGATCATGAACGCGACCGAAGATGGAAGGAATAAGAGGAATCTGAATGTAATTATAGATTAAAAAAAAGAAGAATCAAATGAAATTTTAGTCACAACTTTGGAGTGAATAATTAAACTGAATGTTTTTTTTTTAATATTAGTATTTTATACTTTTGGTAAATATTTACAATACTAATATTTTTGTTTTATTGAATTAATTATTTGTGGAATTGTTTTATTCATTTTTTTTAATTACTAAACTTGTTTTCACATAAAATAAATTTTTTCCTCCATAACGCCATGAAAATTTAAGGGTCAGCTTAGATTCGAGCCAATACGGTATATGAGAGAAGGTCAAGACACAAAAACCCTGGAATACAGTTATTAATTAAAAAATAAAAAGTAAATAAATAAATAATAAAAAATAAAAAAAAATTAAATTAATAAATAAAAACAAAACGCAAAAAATGTCATATCATTTAATAGTCATCATTATGTCTTTTAAATCTTTATTGGAAAATGTTGGTTGCTACAGTCCATCCCAAAAGTTTATAGATATCAATACAATGCATGTATCAAAGGAACAAAAAGAAATACGACTGAGTTCAAATAGGTTTATTATTAAACACATAACTTTTATTTAACCAAAACAGAAATGACAATATACTTACATTAGCGTATTGTTATAGCAAATAAACGAAAAGAGCACTGTCCCAAAAATATATAGAATGCATGGGAATCTCAAATTTACAAAAAAACACTAGGTTCTCAAAAGCATATCGATTTTCCGTTGTTTCGTTTGACATCATATATACAATTTTCCATAGAAAGAATCAAAGTTTTAACGTTTTAGGATCTAAATTGTACCAAGCATAGTCGATTGAAGTCTTGAGTTCATTGATAGACGAATATAGACATCCATTGGCATAAACTTCCCGAGATAAAATGCCCCACATGTTCTCAATGGGATTCAGGTCAGGACTCATCGGTGGCCAGTCAAGAACAGATACATTTTTTCTATTTAGATAGTCTTTTGTAGCATTGGATGTATGGATGGATGCGTTATCGTGCTGAAAAATCCAATTCTTATCTCCCAAAATTTCACTGAACGGAATCAAATGACTTTGTAGTGTCTCTATATACTTTTCTGAGTTTTGTCGTCCATCTAAAAATGTTAACGACGCTTGACGATTATATGAAAAGGTCGCCCATATCACCGATCCATCACCTTGTTGTCTGCTAAAAAATATTCGGGGCTCTTTCCTTAAATCATGCCAGCAGCTTCCATATCCATCAGGACCATCCAGATTCCATTTCTTTTCATCACTGAACAGCACACGCAGCCATTTATCACCATGTATGTGCTGATGAGCCCACTGCGACCTCTTCTTTTGGTGAAGCTTTATGAGTGGCAGTTTACGTCTCATTTTCTTGTGAATAATGTAACCAGCTTCTTTAATAAGTCTGTGAAGCGTATTCTTTGATAAATGCACATGTGAACTAACAGTGATGTTACGTATGGACATTTTCTGGGAGGAAGCCATTCTCAGTATTTGTCTATCATCACGAGAGCTTGTCACACGTGGTCTTCCTGAACAATGTTTTGGTTGGTGTGGCTCTCTATGAGCTATAACTCGGTAAATAATAATTTTAGAACGGTTTAACGCAGTGGAAATGTCATGAATAGATTCACCCTGCGATTTTAAGCTGAATATTCTGACAACCTCATCAGCTGTTAGCTGGGAAGCTCTAGGAATTTCGATGAGTAAAATGTTGCTCTTGAGCCATTTCACAGCACATTTAAACATCCCAAACCTTGCATCATCACTAAATATTTACATATTGCATAAAATTATGTTGTTCTATAAACTTTTGGGACACAGCATTTTCAATGGTTTATCATAAACATTATCAATGCTTTTCTGAAAAGTAAAAATTTTGTCATGTTTGCGTATTATCAACTTGCACATGCTTTCATTCAAAACCCAAAAACTTTCCATGACATCACTGACATCATAGTGACTTAATCAGCAAAACATTGACGTCTATAAACTTTTGGGACGGACTGTATCACCAACAAAAATATCAAAATTAACAATTTTTTATTTAAATCTTCCTAGTAATCAGAATGTTCAATAGTGATAATGGTGACAGCTGAAACAATTGTCATATTCTTTTATTAAAAAAATATACTAGCAACCTACTGTATTTTTATAATCCACATTTCTTTCAATTATTTATAAAAATGTAATGTAAAACCAATATTGTAAATCTTAATCAAGTGTATTATCATTAGAATAATTACTTTAAAACATGTAACGTGAATCGTGTATAAAACAATTGTTAAATAAAATAAGAAAAAATTAAAATTTGTATAGATTATTTATTGCATTGTGTTGTCATGGGCAAGAAAAATTGAATGAAAACAAATATGACAAACAAAGTATTTTATTCATGCATTAAGAACAATTAACAAAATACAAATTGTTAAACATAATAGGCCACATTTCCACAAAAGATTTTTAATCTGGAGCTACTGATGTATACATGTTGAAGACACTGTCATGATCAGTGTGTAAATTGAGAATACAATATGTAATTATATAGGGGTCCCATTTAACCTGACAAATCAAAATAATTCAAAAAATATGCACCAGAAAAATTAAAAAAAATATGAGTTTAATATTTAAAAAAAAACAAAAAAACTATCCAATGTTCCAAACTTGACCCCCCAACCCTACCCCCTGAGAGTGGGAGAGGGGGCAACTTTGAAATTTTAAAAATAGTATTAGAGGAACCCCAAGTTTAATAGTATTTTCAGATTATACATGATATTTGAGAAATGGTATTCTTTGCAGTTTTTCAATTGATCCAATTGTTTAGGAGATAGAGGCACTGAAAGTGTGGAATTTTAAATTTTTGAACCGAATTTTATTGATGAAAACAAAAAGAGGGTAGGTCTTAAAGATATTCCTATTCTATTTTTTGATGGTCTTTAAGAATCCAAAGTCAGAATTGCATAAAAAAAAATTTAATACACATGCATGGACTCTTGCTTCTGTACTAGAAAATTTTGGATTTCAGAAATTCTGACTTTGGAATATTAAAGACCATCAGAAAGTAGAATGGCAATATCTTTAAGACCCACCCTCTATCTTTTTTTCTTCCTCAATAAAACTCGGTTCAAAACTTTAAAATTCCACACTGTCAGTGCATCTATCTCCTAAACAGTTGGATCAATTGAAAAATCGCAAAGAATACCATTTCTTAAATGTTGTGATAATCTGAAAATACTATTAAAAATGGGGGTTCCTATTTAAATTTTCCAAGTTGCCCCCTCTCCCATCTTCAGGGGGTAGGGTTTAGGGGGTCAAGTTTGGCACACTGGATAGTTTTTTTTTTTTTAAAATTATTAAACACTTTTTTTTATTATTTTTCTGATATGTATTTTTTGAGTTATTTCGATTTGTCAGATTAAATGCGACACCCACTATAGTCACATTTTGTATTCCCAATGTTGATGATGAGGACAGGGTCTTCAAAATGTATTTTACAGATTAAAAATCTAATCTGTAGAATTGCGGTTACTGTTTTTACATATTTGAATTCTCAGGGATAACAACCAGGCAGTCAACCCCCTCTAAATAAGAGTTCAACACCTGCATTACTTTTAACTCGCATCTTCTTCTGTGATACGGTGCGATTTCTCGCAGCACATCTGCGATGTAATGTGCAAAACTGCTTGCTGAATCTGATTGAGCTTGCCCAGCAAGCAACTGGTCAGTCCTTTCTAACTGGGCTGCCAGACTCTTGAAAGCATCATCCGATGATGGTTGGCATCGCTTCCTTGGGTGCACGTTTGATGGAGACTTGTAGAACTGGGTTCAGTGGAGTGGACAACCCGGCTCCTGTTTCCACTCTCACTGGTTCCACGAAAACTTCCATCTGTAATGGAACCATCTCCCAAGATGACAGATTCACTTAGAATCCCAGAGTTTGTTTCATCTGCAGAATCTGACATGGTGCTGATATTGCTTGATGTTCTATAAAAAAGGTTTACAATGTATAAAAACTGATTGTACATACAGGAGAAAATACTTTTATAAGTTAGTTCAATCTTTTAAGAGACAATATGAAAGTCCATTAAATTTATTTTTTAATTTAGTTTATTTATCTTTATTTGTTAATTTTGTAGTAAATATTATCTATCTCCAGAATGAATGAATGAATATTTTTATGTTCCTTATACAAATCTTCAGTTTTATTCCAATCTTGATGAAATTGGGCACATTTGACCTTCAAAGCAAGAGGAAGAGCACTGTCTACATGAGACTTCGAAAAAATATTAATCTTTTATATAAAATTCATTTTACATTTGTTGTTTGATTGTTTGCCCACTGACGGAATTTGCCATTGGATAGCGCTTAACTCGCACGTCCTTAGGATCCTAAATCCTTCCCTTTCCTCCGAAGATTTCGGCCATTACGCCATCGTGCATTCAGTTGCTTTGGGATGTTTTAATCATCTTTTCTGCTAAATTTTTTGAAGTGTTGAGATCCTGTTTTCATTCTTTATATTCAGAAAATTCAGCGTATATCTGAAGAGGTTCTTAAAACTTTTGAACTCAGATTCGCCCATTTGTGCGTTAGGTTCTGACAAGACCTTTACTTTCATTTTCAGTTTCAATGAAAAATCTCTCCCGCAGGCAACAAGATAAGTATTATTAGAGTGGAATAAACGACGCCATCTTTTGAAGCTAATTGACAGTTCAGGAAAAGAACTTGAAATTTGAAAAAAAGAAAAAATACATTCTGAATATTACTATAGTGGCTAAAATGAAATAAATACATTCATTTTAGCCACTATAATATTACAATCATTTTATTCATGGTGCTGCATGCAAGAAATAAATTTAGTCTAAACTTAGCTTACATTAGGATGTGCTGAAAAGCATAAATTGGTTTTGCTCTGATTGTGAGTCTGTTTGACTGCCCGTCTGAATGTCCAACGAAACCTCGAGAATGCTTCAACAGTTTCAAATTCTGCTTATGGGATTCGTACGAGTTCCTACCTGAGCTCACCTGATATGCTTGGCATTGAATTCGGACTAACAGTTTCGAGAATGTTGAGACCAAACCCTTCCCCTTAAAAATTTTTAATTGGCAATAACAGGCATGAAATATATCACACTTTCGGAAATGACGAGCCTAAGACAAAAAACACGTACTTTTAGAATTTAAAAGAGAAACGGCTTGGAGTATGTGCCTGTCATGAAACTTAGACGAGGCACGCACACATTTCTTATTAAAATTGCAGTGCTGTTAGTACTAAACGAAAAAATGGAAAATGTAAGGGCGATTGAAACAAATGGTGAAAAAATGTTAAATTGGAAAATAGGCAACAGCTAAAAAAGGCTCAAAAAGGCTAGGCCAATTGAATAAAATGGCTAAAAACTGTTAGGTCTATTGTTAAAAAGGGCTGAAAAATGTTAGGCCTATAGTTAAAAAAATGGCGGAAAAAAGTTAGGCCTATAG